>JAYKKM010000043.1:1820000-2145000 GCA_035772405.1 Chrysogorgia sp. JL179-B06
CTCTCCAATAAACGCACCTCTCCAATAAACACCTTTTTCCGATAAACACCTCTCTTCAATAAACACACACCTCCAATAAACGCCGCTCTTTAATACCGACTATGGAATAAACACCCCTCTTCAAGTGAATACCTCTCTCGTTTCTATTTTCAATACACACTCCTCTTCAAATTAACGCCTCCCATTAATGCCTCCCACCAAATAAGAACAAAGCACAATGCACTTTCTGGGACACCACTATACCTGACAAAATTAAATCTTGAGACGAACAATATCTGTTCTTTTACCAGGCTTGCAAGCGCGTTTTTGATAATATTTAGTTCCACATCTGTTGAGCACTGGAAGTCGACAACTATTGAAACTGACTGTTCTTGGATGACACCAAATACCAACCGACTGTGCAAAAACAATGATTTGGAGAGGAAAATTACAAGTTAGGATACCAACATTGTGTACAGCTGCACATGATCTTCACCAACTACACCTTCATTGTTTGACAGACAAAGCATAACACAATTATAAGCATTATAGATTTTAGAAATAATAGAAATAAAACTGCAACACAAGTTATTCCCCCAAAAGTGGGGGAGTATTCTTAACGGGAAACTGCAGTCAAAAGGCTTTTAAGTATAAATGTTTAGAAATGTCAACAGTTTTAATTATTTTTCATCTTGTGCTCGAAAAATAACGTTTTTATTCTCGTATTTTATGATTCTGGACGCCGCCATTTTAGAGTTTGCTCGACGGCTCAAAGTCTATGTACAGCGGTCGCTTTTCTGCTTGAGTGTTTGTCTTTTGTCCCTTGAATTTGCACTGAATGGCGTCAAAATTGAAAAGAAACCCCCGCTTAACATCACGTTTGAGCAGTCGAGCAAACTCTAAAATAGCAGCGTCCTGAAGCATAATACAAACCATAATACAAACCATTATACTAACCCTCACCCTAAAGATAATAATATAATATATTATTAATATATAATAATATATAATATATAATAATAATAATAATAATAATAATAATAATAATAATTTTTTTTTTAAATAATAATAAACTTTATTTCACAATTTATAACAATATTTAACAATAGTTCAGTTATTGAAGTTAATAACAGTATAATACATATAAACTCATGGCAGTTAAAAAGATTAAAATTAAAAATGTCAGTAAAATCACACTCTGATATAAAGGAAAAGTCATTAGCAACGTAGCTGGCTCTCCAGCAAACCGAGTTCTAAGTTTTTGTTTTTCACTTGATTAGGGGATTTTCTAGTCCCTCTCATGCATGCAATGGCTGATGCATAATAATAATAATAATAATAATAATAATAATAATAATAATAATAATAATAATAATAATAATAATAATTATATTAATAATATATTATTTTTTATAAAATAACCGGAAGTAAATGAGCGAGTACACGCTATCTGATTGGTTACTGAGCTCAAAAACCGTGCATTATAACTCAATAAAGCATAAGCTGACGTGATTCCTTGCGTAGATTTTGTCGTTTTTGACGGATTTTAAGTAGTTTAAATCACAAAAGAAAGTCAAAGAATACCTGGATACAAAGCTAATGCAGGTACTAACACAACAGAATGTTTTAACTGCAACGTTGAGTGCATTTTCATCGCTAAAATCGCCGTGTTTTCATCAAAGGCTTCCTAGCAACGTGCGTTGCTATGTGCTAGCAACGTCTCTTATAACAGGTAAATCTACATTTTTCGTGGCTTTATTGTTTAATTAATGGTGTTCTTTTATAAAAGAAATAAAAAACTTTGTCTTGTGTGATTATCGAGTTATAATGGCACTCGAGAAGCTAGTAAAACACTCATCTACCGGTACTGTCTGTGAAACAAAACTCTCCATTTCATCCAATATTTTTCACTTATCCAAGGTGGTCATTAACATTCTTTATTGGACAGTCTTAAATAAATCATACACAAGTTAACTTTCCCAGTACCTTGCGGATGTAAGCCATTCCAACCTTTCCTGATAAAGTTCTATGACTTGCTTAAGCTGAGACTGAATCCTTCTTAATTTATCCGAGGTTGCCAACAACTAGAAAAAGATGTCAAATCAAGAAAAACACCATGTAAAAAATAAACATAAAGTAGAAAAAGCGAAAGACGAAACAGTAGCCTGCGAAGCAGGCGTTTAGGGATTGGGGACTGTGCGGATGGAACGCCTGCACGAAAGACCCATGTTTTTGGATTTCTACGTCCTGGTGGACGCTAAATTTTGATTGGCTAACTCAACTCATTAGTATTCAGGGGTTTCCTGTCAGGAAATAAACATTTAAAAATGGCGACTTTAGAAAAACCGTGTTGGTAGATTATTTTCTTTCGAAAGCTTTAACCGATCTTCAGTTCGTTGCTGGTCGTAGCTTTGAATTAAAACAGGAACAAAAAGTTGCTACGAGGGAGCTGCTGGAAAAGATGTTTTGATGGTATTACCAACGGGATTTGGCAAGAGTTTGATTATGGATTTGGTAGATTTACCAGACGTTCGTGCGAGCGCGTGATTATATCAGTACGCAGGGGAAGCAGCTATATTACTGTGATTTCTACCTTGTTCTTGTCTTCAGGTGTTTCAGCAATGCTCTCTGAGCCTTCGGAGAATTCCTTCGACGTTTCAGAACAAAGAGACTTACGGCTAAACGTATATAAGTGATGGTTTCTACGTTGTCTTGCATATGAAATTTCTTGGCCAAATCCCATTCTGGAGTTACGGTGTTCGGCAGTCAGATGTCGCTTCATTCTATCAGGGCTATTAATGTTATCGGTTGGTGGAACATTGCTATCTCCTTTCGCATGTGTTAATACTGATTTCGTAAAGTTATAAAGTTCAAAAGCATTTCTTATTTTTTCTGCCGCAAGACCTACAAACTCGCTCGGAGAACGTTTCACTGCGTAGTAATGCAAAGCCGATTGCTTCACAAGCCTCAGCAAGAATCAATTCTGTGCTTCCATGTCTACACGATTGCTTGAATAAATTTTCAAAATAAATCTTGTTTCCATCGAACGCAGTCAAGCTTTTTACGGAGTTTCAGACATGGATATTTCACGATTCGGCCCGAAGTGAAATGTTGTAATCATCGATCGGAAAGCCCGCTAGTCGCTGATTGGTTGTTTTTGACAGTTTTTCATGTGGGCGGAAATCCAAAAACATGGGTCTTTCTTGCAGGCGTTCCCTCCCCCTCCCCACTTCGCCTTTACGCTTTCCCCCTCCCCCTAACGCCGCCACGCAGGCTAAAGAAACAGTTGAAAACGTTTCAATAGCGAAAATGGTTATCAAATACGTTTTCAGTATTGACAACATTTCCGTCAATTCAGGTCGTTTTTGTCAGTCTTCGTGTGAACGTGCCATGACAATTATTACTTTTTGAAACGCGTTGCAAATAAAAACGCTCAGAAACGACATATATCGTGTGCACGTATAGTCTAAGTCTTTAGGATGAAAAACAAAATGATACTACAGTATATATTTACATTGTATGTAGTACCATCTGCATACGAATATTGCGGAAATAATCCTTTTGAGTAGCTTGCTTTGACTGGTTTCTGCAGCACTGTGACATATTCTACAACAATAAACATTAGAATATGTAAAATTACCGAGTACACACGCAAACAGACCAAAAGTATTTTCTTCTGGACAACAAACGAAAACTGCTTTCACGTCAGTGAAACTTAATTTGTTTAGTGCCATGGGGATATATTTTACTGAAAACATATTGGAGATCTTTACGGCCCGTGGTCTTTCAGTACAGACCGAGCGACGAAGGTGCGAGGTCTGTGCGAATTAAAGGACAAATGGCAGGATTTTGCCGTAAAGACCGACAAAACGAGGTTAATAAACTTTTATAATTTTTTTTTAATAAAGCTTTTATTATTATATATATTATATTTTATTATATTATATTTCTCACATTTCTTCAAATTTTTCGCAATTTTTTAAAAAAATTTTTAAGACCGTTATGACCGTTCACGAGCCAAGACATATAATAAATATTCGTATCCTTGGGTTGTACGAAGAAGAAATATAATATATCTTGCCATTTGGAAATTTAATTTTCGTGGATTTTTCGTGGTTAAAGTTGGTGATTTTGAAGTATGACGGGAAGAGGATAGTCTGGCAAGACTTTTCAGAAATGCCGTCAAAGCAGGGACACTCTGAGAACGCAACAGTGTTTAGATCGTAAGAATGCAAAGTAAGTTTCGTAAGTTTCGTAAAAAAAGTGGAACTGTATCCAAAAAATAAATTACTTTTAAATAAAAGGCCTTTAAGTATAATATTTAGAAATGTTAATAGTTTTACGATATCTGCTCTTATACTCGAGAAATAACGTTTTCATTCTCGTATTTTATGCTTCTGGACGCCGCCATTTTAGAGTTTGCTCCACGCCTCAGAATCAATGTACAGCGGAAATTTATTTTCAAGTTTGACGTCATTGAGTGGTAAGAACAAAAGACAAGCACCCAATAACGTCAAAATTGAAAATATGATATAGTTGTGTACGAGTTTTTCACGCCAAATTGCGCAGACGGATGTGCAGTCGCAATCTTGTATTCGCAATCTTGTAATCTTGTATCCTGTATCTCTTAAGACGAATTCTCGATCTAAACCTCACTATTATCATGTATGCCCTCTTTTCGCACAAACTTCAATGCTTCGCATTTCGGCCTGTACTGACCGAGAGCAGGGTCAATACATTTTCAATCATTTCCAAACCTTCACTATGTTTAAATCCAATTGTAGACAGTATTTGTTTTAAATCTAGTTTGTATTTCTTCAGACCATGGAGCTGCAACAGAAAAAACAAACAATTATTTCTTGAAAAATCTTTAAGGCGCTACAGCGATGAAAAGTACAGCCCCAAATAATTAGGTTCACTTAAAGTACCATATATCTCAGTTAGATGTGTTAATATATACACTGCTGTAGTGAATGTGGAAGAGCTTGGAGTAAACATATAATACATGGACGATCGTCAACTTATGCTACATACATGTATGCTAGGGAAAATTATTCTGAGTTCCTGGTAGCTCAATGGTTAGAACGTTTCACCGGCAATCAGGACATAACATGTTCACAATCCCTATCAGGGGGAACATTTTCTGAGGATTTGAGCTTGCCTATCGTGCATGTATCGTCAGTTCCCCTTTAACTAAGAACAACTCACTTGCAACCACTTTGTTGTTGCCAAAAGTACGTTTACATCAGGTGCCCATTGCCTTGGTTTGTTACGGGATGAATTGTATGTACTTGATGGTGTAGCACTTGGCCATGTTATCGAGTCGGGCTGTTTACGCAATTGAGTACTTTGTAGAATTGAGACCTGATTGTTCAATTGCATGACAGCTATAAATAAACAGAGAAATACAGAAGGAAGATATTGAATACAGTCATGTTTAGAATATGCTTAAGGTGGCTCGATAGTCAAAATAACAGTGGCGGATCCAGGGTTTTTCGAAAGGGGGGGGGGGGGGGGGGGGGGGGGGGGGGGGGGGGGGGGGGGGGGGGGGGGGGGGGGGGGGGGGGGGGGGGGGGGGGGGGCGCACATGAAGAATCAGCACGTTGTGGTGTATGTTTGAGGCGTTCCACCAGAGGGGTCTGGGGACATGCCCCTCAGGAACATTCTTAATTTTGCAAAGCTCAGAAGTGCTTTCCGGCGATTTCCGATAATAATTTTTGCGAAATTAGGACACCACGCCGTTGCTAAAAATGCACGATTACAAAGGGGCATCAAGATTATGAAACAGAAAATACTTGTTTGCGGGATTTTAAAGGGGTGGGGCGACCGCAACTGACTAGCGTCATTTTGACAGCACTATTGCATTTCTCATACTACAAATTTGAAATTTCATCATATTTCATCATTTACAATAATTTCATCGTCATTTTATTTACATATAAACAGTCTGATAGGAATCAGTCAGCCATCCCGCGGTACTCTAACTGATAAAAAGATTACACAACACAGACTCTACTTTCTGTGCATGCCAGTGAACCAAAATCACCGTGTTTAGAATGTTCTTTTAATGTGTTCTTTAGCCGACTTAGAAGGGTGATAAAAAATAAGAGGAAAATATAAAATGTATCATTGCGGAAATATATATGCCATGGTATATTAAATCTTTCCTGACCAGTACAGTCAAAATGGGTCGTACAAGACCCATGAATTCGTGAATCGAAAAACACGGCACACGATAACGCAAGATTAAAAATTGAAAATCGACAAGCGCCAGCCACATGAGATCCACTCACACGGCAAGTTTGATTTTATTTGATAAAAAACTCTGCGATTGGTGGCATTTTGAATTTTCATGATGCTACGCAGGCGTGCAAGATGGGCTTTTCTAGAAAAATGAATGTTTTTCAACCTAATTTATGATAATTAATGCTAATCTATATTAACATAATCTGTCTTGTTCGGGAAATTTAAAAGCATTGGAAATGCCGGTTTATTGGGCTTTCAGAAAATGTATTGTTTTTGCAACAGTTATGGTTATTTCCAGAGATATCAATAGAATAGAGAGGTGGTTCAATTTTGGATGTTTTTCAGCCGAACAGGAAAGAGTTACATGTAAGCTTCGCGAGGTATTTGGTAACTTGGGGAACTCAAATGAGCGATGCTTATTATTCGAGGGAAAGTGTACTTATACGTAGAGACACCGTCCTGATACATTATGTCAAATAAAGTGGCTTTTTAAGAAAATTACGATAACGAAACCTACTGTACAGTATATATCAATATGTCTGTGTCAAGTAGTACCTCGAGTTGGATCTTCTTATAACTTTCGTCGTTATATATCATGCACCAGAATACAAAATAAAAAACGTAGCATTTGAATAGAAGAAAAAACGTAGCATTCAGGTCCTTGGTGATGGCGATGCAACGTCAAACGGTAGTTCACAATTACCCAGAAACATTACTGCGCATGGCATCAATTCCATTGACGTTCTCGTCAGAAGGTTCTTCCTCGATGGATGGTAATTCACAATTGTAACTGCTGAGCATAAATATGTTAATTTAGTAAATTGTTTGCTGTTCAAGCTTTAACGCAAACTCAGAAAAATATTTCTGATACCCAGACGGGAATCAAACCTGCAAACTTCTGATCTCGCGTTAGACGCTCTAACCATTGAGCTACCAGAACTCAGATGGCAGAACGAAGGTTACGTTGTGTACTAGTTCGTACGTGCGGCATACGTACTGCCAATTCAGCCGAGTCTCGCTATATCTATATATCTATTATCAGAATATATATTAAACGACGTACGAACTACTAGTCTACTAGTACACAACGTAGGGATTTGCTATAACCCGGGCGATGAAATCTTGTTGGTTAGCAGTCACATTGACTGGATAACACATCAACGGAATCGAGGTGTGACGGTTAGGAAGACACTTAAGGCGGGGGGTTAGGGTTAGAAAATGCATTACTGTAGGTGGGGGGTTAGGGTTAGGATCTAAGTTGTTTTGGGGTTAGCGGTTATTTTATGCTTAAGTGACAAAATTCTGATGATTATATACCTCTATTCCCTTGATGTTATCCAGTCAATGTGACTGCTGACCAACAAGATTTCATGCTCATCTTCGATCATCGCCCAGGTTATAGCAACTCCCCACAACGTCTCGTCGCGTCCTCCCCAAAAGCCTCCGCGCGCTCAGCCCCGCAAGTCGTGCAAAAAGCAAAACAAGCGCCTGGGTGCCATCTGAGCTGGTAGCTCAATGGTTAGAGCATCCAATTACCGGAGATCAAAGGGTTGCGGGTTTGATTCCTGTATGGGGCTAAGAAATACTTTTCTGAGTTTGCGTTAAAACTTGAGCAGCAAACAATTTACTATATTGAAATAACCAAGCTTTTATATTATTAACAAATTACTAGGGTTAGTTTTAACGTTTTAGGAATAGTTTAATTTAGAGTTTTTAGGTTAGTTTTAGGGTTAGTTAGAGTTTGGGCAGGAAGCTGAAAATTAAAGTATATGAGGTAGTTGTAAGACCTGAGTGTTGATTAATGATGATGAAACCTGCGCCCTGAGAAAAAAAAGAAGAGTTGTTGGAGGAAACTCAGATGAGGATGCTTAAGTTGTCAATGGGTATATCGTTCAGAGAAAGATTAAGGAATAAAGAAATAAGATGGATAGCAGGCGTGACGAAGATTAGTTTATAAGATCAGAGAAACTAGATTGAGGAAGGATTGAGTATGGACATGTGGTGCGGAGAGAAGAAACAGAAGCTATAAAGAGAGCAGGGAGAGAACCAGTTGTTGGTAAGAGATCAATGGGACTTAAAATTAGGAAAACGGTGGAGAAGGAGAAGGAGGAGAAAGAGAAAGAGAAGGAGAAGAAGAATGAGAAGAAAGAGAAGGAGACTGAGAAGGAGGAGAAGGAGGAGAGGGGGAGAAGGGGAGAAGAATTGGAGAAGGAGAAGAAGGAAAAGGAGAAGGAGGAGAAGGAGAAGAGATCGAAGGAGGAGAAGGAGAATGAGAAGGAAAAGGAGAAGAATAAGAAGAAAAAGAAGAAGAATAAGAAGAACCAAGCGCATAAAGCCGGTAACACACACTACGTGGTCTCCGAGAATTTTGTTTCCGAGACTTTTGTTTCCGAAGTCTCGGACACAAAATCTTCAAGTTTATCAGCAAAGTCTCTGAAACTTTTTGTGTCGGATACCAACGCCAACGGAGATCTTGTTTCCGAAATAGAACCGTGTTCTAATCAAAGAGAGAAGTCTCCAGGAAATTCTGGATGTCTGTGAAACACTATTTCCTGCATCTTGAGGCGAAGATACAGTAATCTCAAAGCCACAAACCTCATAATTTTGGTACACCAACCTGTCAGTATTTCCATATACAGGTATAATTAATTTTTAATTGACTGTTAGTGTTGAATGCAGGCACCTACAGTACAGTACAGTACAGTACATGTAATCACAGGATGGTGAATTTAACATCATTTATTTTTCTGACTGTAAGTCAATATTTCTATTGGTGCAGTTTGGCCCAGGATTTTTATAGGGGGGTGTTAGAATGTTAAGCGAAGTACTACAGTAGCTGATAGGGTCTGGGGTAATTATACATACTGCCCAACGATTATTAGATTCCAAAGATTATTAGATTTGCTAAAATTGTGAGTTTGAAAGTTTGCAATTATTTTGCTTCAAAGAAACTCTATGAGATGCATGAGATGGCTGGCGTTCATTGCCTTTAAGATATCTATGTCGTATCTCACCCCATAAAAGGGATACAGTAAACACCCGCGTATAAGAACCACCATTTTTTCAAGTTAGCCTAAAAAGGTTCTTATATAAGTGGTATTTACTGGACGTATTTTAGGCTATTAGGTTCTTTAAATAGGTTCTTATTTTTCTCGAGGAAAAGGGTGCTTGCTGTTGTCCCAACAACTAGCTCAAAATGGGTGTGGCCCATGACAATGTTATTATACAATGAACAATGTTATTTTATGCTGGATAAAACAATTTAACCCTGTTATCAGGACTGGAACTAACATGTGTGTTAACACATGTATTTCAGTTCACAGTATGGTAATACATGTATGTATTGGGTAAACAATCAACCATTAAAAATACCTACTTGTTAGCATTGCATTACAATTGTTATTGTTGTTGATGCACTGGCATCAATCACATTCAGGATATTCAACTGAAGTTTTTTCAAATAAGAACCTGTTACAATTTTTAGGCTAAAAAAGGTTCTTATAAAATGGGGGTCTAAAAGGCAAATTTTAGCCTAAAGGTTCTTAATTCACCGGTTCTTATACGCGGGTGTTTGCTGTATTCATCAGAAATTAATATGTCATTGTGAGTGTTCGTGCAAGGAAATGGTGACGCTATTTCCTCATGATTAACACTCATGATGATGATTGTCAAAGATCTTCCTGAGATAGATCTAAGGGAGTGGTACTAAAATACATACCGTATGTCTGCCCTCAGGTATAGGGCACCATCCCCTGCCAACTTTATGTTTCATTTTATTTAGCCTCAATAGTAAGTGTTTTAAACAGCACATGAGGAATTAAGGAATTTCACAATTGTCTAGGGGTTAGGGTCACCCTGGGTTAGGGTCACTGGGGGGTGATCGAGGTTACTTTTCTTCATGTAAATCACCTACCCAAAACAACTCTGTGGAAATGCTTCAACATGATTGGTTAAATGTTAGTTTGCTGGCCCTTGAGGCAATCAAAGGTCACCCTTCATATAAATGCATGACAAAGTTGTCTCTGGGGGCAGGGTGTCACGTCTCCTGGAAGGGACAACTTTACATCCAAAACACCCCCTGAGACTTCTTTTTAGCATAATGTAGTTTTTTCAAACGATGAAAAAATATTATTCATTTTGAGTTTATTTTAAAACTGCAAACTCTCAATGTTGCAACATGCAAACTCGCAAACTTGCAACTTACAAGAAGAAGTAGTCATGCTAGACAGACTCAAATTATCTCCATAAATCTGGTGACAGTCAAATAGGTCAGCACGCACAGAGATTTTAATTACAGTATATAAGTTATAAAGAATCCTGGATTGAAACAATACTTTGTTAACCCTTTAATAACCAGTGATCAGCATCTAATTTCTCCTAATAATATCAATATCAACAAAGCTTGTATGGAAGATGAGAATGGCAAACAGTATCAAAAGCACATTATAGCAACATCAAGATGTATAACATGAATTTCAGCATCACTATATCAATTGCTTTACCAAAATTGATCCAATGTGAAATTGACCAATTTACGGGCAACATACTTTTCTAATACTTTAGACAGAATACTAGATAGCAGGGTGATTCCCCTTAGAGAACATTTGCTTCCCCTTTATGGTACTGTAAATAGATCAGCATCCTTTGAATTGAAGGATCCATTTGGAGAATTATCAGACGACAAAGAAATATTAAAAAGATCAGAAGAAAATATAAATGAAGGCATCAGAGCATTCAGGAATTATACAAGCAGGCAGTTGCCAGAGACAGCTAGTTTCTTTACTTGTATTTACACTCTTAGGCCAAATTCATTGCATATTAGTTTCTCATATATAGGACTTTCCCCCAAAGCTCATGCAGCAGGCAGTTATTATCATTATATATTTATATGGCCTGACCTGTGAGCAGTGTATTAATGATGCAGCTTTTTCTGATTGGCTCCTGTGAGGTCTTTACGGCAAAATGATACTTCCCACGGTCTTTCAGTGTACAGACCAAGTGACAAAGGAGCATGCTGATCTAGCTGTGCAAAGTGACCAAGGGCAAGATAATTTTGCCGTATAAAGACCAACCAAAGAGGTTAATAAGTGTTTATTATATGGCTCTTTTAAATTTCTCACATTTTCTCAAACTGAAAAAAGTTTTCAGTTTTTTTGTAATGACCGGTCTTTACTGGTTTGTAAAGACTGCTCGGCAACCAATCAGATTGCAGAAAAGCTGCGTTAAGACTGCCCACGAGCCAAGCCATATAAAGACAGTGGGTGAAGTTTCATACAAATTCCGAAATGATGTCACATTAGACTATAATTGGTAGTAAAATTCGAAATTAAAATCAGCTATTATTTCTAAAAGAAAACATATTAAGAGTTATGCATCAGTCAATTGAAACCACGGCCCCCGACCCCCGGGACGTAGCGGGGGTGTAACGGGGACATGGCCGTGGCAAAACGTTCTTGTAACGCTGCATTTTCCCAGGGGGACGGGGACAGTAACGATCTGCTAAATTTGCGGGGATTTTTCACGGGGATTGTAATGCGACCTGACAGAGCGGGATTGGGCCCGAGTATTGAGAATCGCGGTCTCCATACATTTACATTTTATAAATAAATTATGTGATGGTAGGCAATGTATTTTCTGTACATCTGTTGCATATTGTATATTGTGCTTTTTTTTCTGGATGTCAGGTTCTTCTACATTTCAAAGACCACCGCAAAGTTGTGAATGTAGACAGAAATTCTAGTTTGAATGAGTTTTTGTATTAAAACGCCACTGTAGACTAGGGTTGCTGTCACTTTTTCGATGATTATTATGGAAACCTGCAGCTCACCAAAATCTGGTATTAAGTCACCAGGGCGATGCATTTGGGTGGGGATTGTAACAGCAAACTTTCCCCGGGGGGGGGGCGGGGAAAAAGTAAAAATGTAACACTCCACAAAATCACAAATGTTACAATCCCGGGGGGCCGTGGTTTCAATTGACTGGTGCATTAGGGTCAGTATTAGGTTCAGGGTTAGGGTTAGGTTAGGTTTGGAGTTAGGACTATGTTTTAATACTTATATGAAACGTCAGCCAAGACAGTGGTCCGGATAATTTTGCTGTAAAGACCTCCACCTCAGTCAATAAGATTTTAGTCATTATATTTGAAAATGGCAGGACAAAAACGATGAAACGAGCCAAAAAGCATATAATAAATTCCTTATTTAATAAACATTAACCCCTCGTACGAACAATGGGTTAATGTTTGAAAATTTAAATTTCTGCAAAAAATAAAAGTGCAAGCGGAGGATGAAAAACTAATATGCAACAAATAGTGGCAATATAAGCTCGTGGATAGGACGTATGAGTATGATAAAACCATTTCATCGATTAGAACACGTAATAAATAGCTACACACTGTACTGTGAGCTTAAATACGTCACTCTATTACAGTGGATGACTCAGTAGAAGTCATAAACTTGATTAAAGTTAGCCAAATAACGTAGAAATTTATATTCATTCATTCATATTTACGACATTAAGACAATATTTTGTGGTACCAAAAACACTTGCTTGACTTCAAACCCAAAAATAAATGCCGTAGAATACAACATTACTTATCATTAAACGTGAAAATGCATAGAATTTAAGACTTACCAGCAAAAAAGAACTGCTAGAGAGTAAAAGTTGTTTAAATACTCTGCTTGGTTGCCATTGATGGTTGCCATGGCACACACCTCGCGACACAGCAGCCCAAACACATGCTTTAGAGATTAACTAACTTTTACTTGCAGCTGGGTTATTTGCTTGAGTAGCAAACTGTACTATATTGAAATAACCAAGCTGCAAGTCACATTTAATATATTCTGATAAAAGATATACAATATACACAAACATATAGAGACTGCTGATTTAGCAGCACGGGTGGTGTGCTAGTTCGTACGTGCGAAATAGCCTCCGCTCTGCCATCTGAGTTCTGGTAGCCGTCAATGGGTAGAGCTTACCGAAGATCAGAAGGTTTGTGTGTTATATATGCTTCTATTTTGTTTATACAGTAGTTCGTCACAGGGTCGCGGGTTCAATTCCAGTCGGAAGGCCCTGACGTTGCATTTTTGGCAAGTCTTAAAATGTAAAGTTGATATGATACATGTATATATTATGCAATATATGATACATGTATATACAATGTGGAGAGCCATATATAGTATATATATTGAAAAAACTCATTAATAATTCATGAAGAAAACACAAAGGAAAATCACCACCGTGTCGTATCTTTATAAGTGTAAAGATTTATCCTAATTTACATAAACGTTAGCTTTGATTTTCTCGGCTTAACAATGTTATTTTTCAAAATTACTGCGCCAACGAACTTACCAAATGCTGGTCGTTTTTAAGCCGTTTAAAACACTCGCAGCAGTGTTTTATCAGATCTAAAACACTCGGCTTCGCCTCGTGTTTTATATCTGATAAAACACTGCTGCTCGTGTTTTAAACAGTTATAAGCCCTTGTGCGCGTGGTCAAACGCAGTGGCGGATATTCACGTTTTAAGGTGGTGGGGCAAAGCCTCCCAAAATGTCCGACAAGTTTGGTTGCTAAGTAACAAATTTTATTTGAAAATTTCCGACAAATTGGCAATTATATATATATATATATATATATATATATATACTATAGATGATGTAGTAAAAACCGTTGGAAGAGTGCTCAATGGAAATCCAGAGCATATTATAGTAAAAATTCAAAGACTCAACAGTTGTGACTAGACATTTTATTACTAGTTAGTTTCGTGCCACACACAAATGGTGTAGTACTCTTGAGTACTACACCATTTGTGTGTGGCACGAAACTAACTAGTAATAAAATGTCTAGTCACAACTGTTGAGTCTTTGAATTTTTACTATATATATATATATATATATATATATAAATTTTATTTGAAAATTTCCGACAAATTGGCAATTTGACGAAAGGTGGGGGGGGCGGCTGCCCCCCCATCCCACCACAATTTCCGCCACTGGTCAAACGTCAGTATTTCGTCACTAAAAATCTTAGCAATTTACCACCTTTTCACTTTGCTATATATCCAAAACACTGTCTACGCAGCACTCTACTATGTATATATATATATATATATATATATATATATATATATATATATATATATATATATATATATATATATAATATATATATATATATATATATATATATATATATATATATATATATATATATATATATATATATATATATATCGGTGTTGTTGAGCGCTCTGTGAAGTAGTGGGTGTCCTTTAGCAATAATGCAACGCTCGCTATCATTGTGGCAGTTTTTGAGCGCTCTGGCCCCACGCGCACTTCACGCTAATCTGGATATTCTGATCGCCGGTGCTGTCCCAAAAGCGGTTGTCAATGACGATCGTAAGTGTATAATAGTCCAGCTAGACTCATCCAGAGTGTTCCAGCGAAACACGTGTCTGTAGATTGAACTATATATATATATATATATATATATATATATATAATATATATATATATATATATATATATTATATATATATATATATATATATATATATATATATATATATACTAGCATGCTGATCTAGCTGTGCAAAGTGACCAAGGGCAAGATAATTTTGCCGTATAAAGACCAACCAAAGAGGTTAATAAGTGTTTATTATATGGCTCTTTTAAATTTCTCACATTTTCTCAAACTGAAAAAAGTTTTCAGTTTTTTTGTAATGACCGGTCTTTACTGGTTTGTAAAGACTGCTCGGCAAACCAATCAGATTGCAGAAAAGCTGCGTTAAGACTGCCCACGAGCCAAGCCATATAAAGACAGTGGGTGAAGTTTCATACAAATTCCGAAATGATGTCACATTAGACTATAATTGGTAGTAAAATTCGAAATTAAAATCAGCTATTATTTCTAAAAGAAAACATATTAAGAGTTATGCATCAGTCAATTGAAACCACGGCCCCCGACCCCCGGGACGTAGCGGGGGTGTAACGGGGACATGGCCGTGGCAAAACGTTCTTGTAACGCTGCATTTTCCCAGGGACGGGACAGTAACGATCTGCTAAATTTGCGGGGATTTTTCACGGGGATTGTAATGCACCTGACAGAGCGGGATTGGGCCCGAGTATTGAGAATCGCGGTCTCCATACATTTACATTTTATAAATAAATTATGTGATGGTAGGCAAATGTATTTTCTGTACATCTGTTGCATATTGTATATTGTGCTTTTTTTTCTGGATGTCAGGTTCTTCTACATTTCAAAGACCACCGCAAAGTTGTGAATGTAGACAGAAATTCTAGTTTGAATGAGTTTTTGTATTAAAACGCCACTGTAGACTAGGGTTGCTGTCACTTTTTCGATGATTATTATGGAAACCTGCAGCTCACCAAAATCTGGTATTAAGTCACCAGGGCGATGCATTTGGGTGGGGATTGTAACAGCAAACTTTCCCCGGGGGGGGGGCGGGGAAAAAGTAAAAATGTAACACTCCACAAAATCACAAATGTTACAATCCCGGGGGGCCGTGGTTTCAATTGACTGGTGCATTAGGGTCAGTATTAGGTTCAGGGTTTAGGGTTAGGTTAGGTTTGGAGTTAGGACTATGTTTTAATACTTATATGAAACGTCAGCCAAGACAGTGGTCCGGATAATTTTTGCTGTAAAGACCTCCACCTCAGTCAATAAGATTTTAGTCATTATATTTGAAAATGGCAGGACAAAAAACGATGAAACGAGCCAAAAAGCATATAATAAATTCCTTATTTAATAAACATTAACCCCTCGTACGAACAATGGGTTAATGTTTGAAAATTTAAATTTCTGCAAAAAATAAAAGTGCAAGCGGAGGATGAAAAACTAATATGCAACAAATAGTGGCAATATAAGCTCGTGGATAGGACGTATGAGTATGATAAAACCATTTCATCGATTAGAACACGTAATAAATAGCTACACACTGTACTGTGAGCTTAAATACGTCACTCTATTACAGTGGATGACTCAGTAGAAGTCATAAACTTGATTAAAGTTAGCCAAATAACGTAGAAATTTATATTCATTCATTCATATTTACGACATTAAGACAATATTTTGTGGTACCAAAAACACTTGCTTGACTTCAAACCCAAAAATAAATGCCGTAGAATACAACATTACTTATCATTAAACGTGAAAATGCATAGAATTTAAGACTTACCAGCAAAAAAGAACTGCTAGAGAGTAAAAGTTGTTTAAATACTCTGCTTGGTTGCCATTGATGGTTGCCATGGCACACACCATCGCGACACAGCAGCCCAAACACATGCTTTAGAGATTAACTAACTTTTACTTG
This sequence comes from Chrysogorgia sp. JL179-B06, assembly GCA_035772405.1. NCBI lineage: Eukaryota > Metazoa > Cnidaria > Anthozoa > Scleralcyonacea > Chrysogorgiidae > Chrysogorgia > Chrysogorgia sp. JL179-B06. Next base: position 1,836,560 of record JAYKKM010000043.1, read on the forward strand.
CAGCTGGGTTATTTGCTTGAGTAGCAAACTGTACTATATTGAAATAAACCAAGCTGCAAGTCACATTTAATATATTCTGATAAAAGATATACAATATACACAAACATATAGAGACTGCTGATTTAGCAGCACGGGTGGTGTGCTAGTTCGTACGTGCGAAATAGCCTCCGCTCTGCCATCTGAGTTCTGGTAGCCGTCAATGGGTAGAGCTTACCGAAGATCAGAAGGTTGTGTGTTATATATGCTTCTATTTTGTTTATACAGTAGTTCGTCACAGGGTCGCGGGTTCAATTCCAGTCGGAAGGCCCTGACGTTGCATTTTTGGCAAGTCTTAAAATGTAAAGTTGATATGATACATGTATATATTATGCAATATATGATACATGTATATACAATGTGGAGAGCCATATATAGTATATATATTGAAAAAAACTCATTAATAATTCATGAAGAAAACACAAAGGAAAATCACCACCGTGTCGTATCTTTATAAGTGTAAAGATTTATCCTAATTTACATAAACGTTAGCTTTGATTTTCTCGGCTTAACAATGTTATTTTTCAAAATTACTGCGCCAACGAACTTACCAAATGCTGGTCGTTTTTAAAGCCGTTTAAAACACTCGCAGCAGTGTTTTATCAGATCTAAAACACTCGGCTTCGCCTCGTGTTTTATATCTGATAAAACACTGCTGCTCGTGTTTTAAACAGTTATAAGCCCTTGTGCGCGTGGTCAAACGCAGTGGCGGATATTCACGTTTTAAGGTGGTGGGGCAAAGCCTCCCAAAATGTCCGACAAGTTTGGTTGCTAAGTAACAAATTTTATTTGAAAATTTCCGACAAATTGGCAATTATATATATATATATATATATATATATATACTATAGATGATGTAGTAAAAACCGTTGGAAGAGTGCTCAATGGAAATCCAGAGCATATTATAGTAAAAATTCAAAGACTCAACAGTTGTGACTAGACATTTTATTACTAGTTAGTTTCGTGCCACACACAAATGGTGTAGTACTCTTGAGTACTACACCATTTGTGTGTGGCACGAAACTAACTAGTAATAAAATGTCTAGTCACAACTGTTGAGTCTTTGAATTTTTACTATATATATATATATATATATATATATAAATTTTATTTGAAAATTTCCGACAAATTGGCAATTTGACGAAAGGTGGGGGGGCGGCTGCCCCCCCATCCCACCACAATTTCCGCCACTGGTCAAACGTCAGTATTTCGTCACTAAAAATCTTAGCAATTTACCACCTTTTCACTTTGCTATATATCCAAAACACTGTCTACGCAGCACTCTACTATGTATATATATATATATATATATATATATATATATATATATATATATATATATATATATATATATATATATATATATATATATATATATATATATATATATATATATATATATATATATATATATATATATATATATATATATATATATATATATATATATATCGGTGTTGTTGAGCGCTCTGTGAAGTAGTGGGTGTCCTTTAGCAATAATGCAACGCTCGCTATCATTGTGGCAGTTTGAGCGCTCTGGCCCCACGCGCACTTCACGCTATCTGGATATTCTGATCGCCGGTGCTGTCCCAAAAGCGGTTGTCAATGACGATCGTAAGTGTATAATAGTCCAGCTAGACTCATCCAGAGTGTTCCAGCGAAACACGTGTCTGTAGATTGAACTATATATATATATATATATATATATATATATATATATATATATATATATATATATATATATATATATATATATATATATATATATATATATATATATATATATATATATATATATATATATATATATATATATATATATATATATATATATATATATATATCGGTGTTGTTGAGCGCTCTGTGAAGTAGTGGGTGTCCTTTAATTAGCAATAATGCAACGCTCGCTACCATTGTGGCAGTTTGAGCGCTCTGGCCCCACGCGCACTTCACGCTATCTGGATATTCTGATCGCCGGTGCTGCCCCAAAAGCGGTTGTCAATGACGATCGTAAGTGTATAATAGTCCAGCTAGACTCATCCAGAGTGTTCCAGCGAAACACGTGTCTGTAGATTGAACTATATATATATATATATATATATATATATATATATATATTATATATATATATATATATATATAATATATATATATAATATATATGTTGAAAGGATTTATGGTGAAGGAAAATTTCGAGTGTTGGAATACATACATTTTAAGACCAAACCGGGACCAGTTGCGAAAAATGCAACTTCAAGGCCTTCCGGCTGGAATTGAACCCGCGACCCTGCGATGCTAGTGCAGTGCTCTGACCACTGAGCTACGGAAGCCGTTGCCGAGAGCCTAGTCACGAGTTCTGTATATGTGGTGGTAATGCCGCGGGATAAGATTCTGGGTATATTATAGGTAATATTTGGCATTTCACTCGATCAAACATGCATGTTGAAAGGATTTATGGTGAAGGAAAATTTCGAGTGTTGGAATACATACATTTTAAGACCAAACCGGGACCAGTTGCGAAAAATGCAACTTCAAGGCCTTCCGGCTGGAATTGAACCCGCGACCCTGCGATGCTAGTGCAGTGCTCTGACCACTGAGCTACGGAAGCCGTTGCCGAGAGCCTAGTCACGAGTTCTGTATATGTGGTGGTAATGCCGGGATAAGATTCTGGGTATATTATAGGTAATATTTGGCATTTCACTCGATCAAACATGCATGTTGAAAGGATTTATGGTGAAGGAAAATTTCGAGTGTTGGAATACATACATTTTAAGACCAAACCGGGACCAGTTGCGAAAAATGCAACTTCAAGGCCTTCCGGCTGGAATTGAACCCGCGACCCTGCGATGCTAGTGCAGTGCTCTGACCACTGAGCTACGGAAGCCGTTGCCGAGAGCCTAGTCACGAGTTCTGTATATGTGGTGGTGATGCCGGGATAAGATTCTGGGTATATTATAGGTAATATTTGGCATTTCACTCGATCAAACATGCATGTTGAAAGGATTTATGGTGAAGGAAAATTTCGAGTGTTGGGAATACATACATTTTAAGACCAAACCGGGACCAGTTGCGAAAAATGCAACTTCAAGGCCTTCCGGCTGGAATTGAACCCGCGACCCTGCGATGCTAGTGCAGTGCTCTGACCACTGAGCTACGGAAGCCGTTGCCGAGAGCCTAGTCACGAGTTCTGTATATGTGGTGGTAATGCCGGGATAAGATTCTGGGTATATTATAGGTAATATTTGGCATTTCACTCGATCAAACATGCATGTTGAAAGGATTTATGGTGAAGGAAAATTTCGAGTGTTGGAATACATACATTTTAAGACCAAACCGGGACCAGTTGCGAAAAATGCAACTTCAAGGCCTTCCGGCTGGAATTGAACCCGCGACCCTGCGATGCTAGTGCAGTGCTCTGACCACTGAGCTACGGAAGCCGTTGGCCGAGAGCCTAGTCACGAGTTCTGTATATGTGGTGGTAATGCCGGGATAAGATTCTGGGTATATTATAGGTAATATTTGGCATTTCACTCGATCAAACATGCATGTTGAAAGGATTTATGGTGAAGGAAAATTTCGAGTGTTGGAATACATACATTTTAAGACCAAACCGGGACCAGTTGCGAAAAAATGTATGTATTCCAACACTCGAAATTTTCCTTCACCATAAATCCTTTCAACATGCATGTTTGATCGAGTGAAATGCCAAATATTACCTATAATATACCCAGAATCTTATCCCGGCATTACCACCACATATACAGAACTCGTGACTAGGCTCTCGGCAACGGCTTCCGTAGCTCAGTGGTCAGAGCACTGCACTAGCATCGCAGGGTCGCGGGTTCAATTCCAGCCGGAAGGCCTTGAAGTTGCATTTTTCGCAACTGGTCCCGGTTTGGTCTTAAAATGTATGTATTCCAACACTCGAAATTTTCCTTCACCATAAATCCTTTCAACATGCATGTTTGATCGAGTGAAATGCCAAATATTACCTATAATATACCCAGAATCTTATCCCGGCATTACCACCACATATACAGAACTCGTGACTAGGCTCTCGGCAACGGCTTCCGTAGCTCAGTGGTCAGAGCACTGCACTAGCATCGCAGGGTCGCGGGTTCAATTCCAGCCGGAAGGCCTTGAAGTTGCATTTTTCGCAACTGGTCCCGGTTTGGTCTTAAAATGTATGTATTCCAACACTCGAAATTTTCCTTCACCATAAATCCTTTCAACATGCATGTTTGATCGAGTGAAATGCCAAATATTACCTATAATATACCCAGAATCTTATCCCGGCATTACCACCACATATACAGAACTCGTGACTAGGCTCTCGGCAACGGCTTCCGTAGCTCAGTGGTCAGAGCACTGCACTAGCATCGCAGGGTCGCGGGTTCAATTCCAGCCGGAAGGCCTTGAAGTTGCATTTTTCGCAACTGGTCCCGGTTTGGTCTTAAAATGTATGTATTCCAACACTCGAAATTTTCCTTCACCATAAATCCTTTCAACATGCATGTTTGATCGAGTGAAATGCCAAATATTACCTATATATATATATATATATATATATATATATATATATATATATATATATCACTATAACATTCTTGATGGTTTATAATAAATTTATGCAGTGTGGTATACCCATATCAAGTCTTTGACTGTGATGAGTATATATATATATATATATATATATATATATATATATATATATATATATATATATATATATATATATACATATATATATATATATATATATATATATATATATATATATATATATATATATATATATTGAAAGCATTTATGGTGAAGGAAAATTTCGAGTGTTGGAATACATACATTTTAAGACCAAACCGGGACCAGTTGCGAAAAATGCAACTTCAAGGCGTTCCGGCTGGAATTGAACCCGCGACCCTGCGATGCTAGTGCAGTGCTCTGACCACTGAGCTACGGAAGCCGTTGCCGAGAGCCTAGCTACAATCCTGGCCAAAATTATTGGGACAATCAGTAGAAAATTGATCTGGAAATCAAATTTCCTTCAGAAAATCAAAATTCAGCCCCCCCCCCCCCCCCCCCCCCTCCCCCAAACATTAGCAGCCAACATTGCACGGGGGGAGAGGGGGTGGCGTTTATTTAGGGCAATCTTGTGAATTGTGACGATCGCGTTCTTTTGTATACAAGTGTCCCAATTAATTTTGGCCAGGATTGTAGTCACGAGTTCTGTATATATGGTGGTAATGCCGGGATAAGATTCTCCGCGGTATATTATAGGTAATATTTGGCATTTCACTCGATCAAACTACATGTTGAAAGGATTTATGGTGAAGGAAAATTTCGAGTGTTGGAATACATACATTTTTAGAACAACGATTTTGTCGTGGTAAACCTGCATGCAGTGAAATGGTAAATATAGTTCTTACAAGAACTGTTTGAAATCACTACTAATATAATTATTATACACGATAATATGTATAATATATAATCACATTTTCCAAAATCTATCAATGGCGTAATGTTGGAGCAAAGGATAGGAAAGAGAAACGAGTTCTTAGAAGAACTGTTTAAAGATAGAGAAATAAATAGAATTTTAAAATAAATGAGCACGATGCATTTCGGCAGACAACTTATCAAGTGCAACGTCTGCTAAAGAAAAAAACCCTAAGATAGCCTTTGCGTCTGACGTAATTGGACTTTTCGATTGACTATAAATACAAGCTATCTTAGGGTTTTTTCTCTAGCAGACGTCGCATATGATAAGTTGTCTGCCGCGAAATGCATCGCATGCTCATTTATTTAGTAAAAGCCTATTTATTTCTTTATCTTTAACTAACAGTTCTTCTAAGAACTCGTTTCTCTTTCTCATCCTAATTTGCTCCAACATTACGCCATTGATAGATTTTGGTATTAGTAGTGATTTCAAACAGTTCTTGTAAGAACTATATTTACCATTTCACCATGGTTTCGACGTATTTTAAAGCTTTGTTCAAATATATATATATATATATATAACCAAAAATTTATATGTTGCCAAGAATCGGTATGTTGAACGCGCCAAGTTAAATACTAATAAATACACATATTTTCATTTAGATATATAATAGACTAACTATTATTTAAAGGATCATTATCTAACTCTACATATACGTTATACCCATGAGTATTCTTGTCGCCTATTAATTTTTGCGGGAAATATGCTTTAAATGCTAGTTTTGATTACGTATATATTCCTTTCCATTCTCAATATTTACTAACTCAAACGAATCGATCCTTTCCCAAACATCGTTTAATATCACATGGGCTATCAGAGATCTTACAAATCACCCTATATCACCTACTTTAAACTTGTGCTCTATCACCCGCTCTTTCCGATCATGATATCTTTTCATGCGAGCCTGATCCATTTCATGCTTTAAACGAAGCTCTTACAACTACCATTGTTAAACTTAACCTCTGCAGGCACACTTAGTACGAATTTCCCTACCGAGCATTTATCTTAGTTGGAGTTTCATGACCACTTCCCTGAATGCGGAGTTGATCGATATGCCATAAGTATTTTACTAGTCTTAACGCATAATTCCCACGACCTGTCTTTTGCTACAGCGGACCTTAAATTCTTCTTAATGTACAGGTCGGATCCAGGATTTTGAAAAGGGGGGTTCCAAGCTCACTACTAAGTGACGACACATTTTTTGAATTTTTAAAACAGAACTTCCTGCATTTCGAGGGCACTTTTGAGCAAAATATAAAGTTCTGAAATCTCCTTTTTTAACAGTGTATCTCGTCATTTTTAAGATATATTTCTATAATATAGAATATATATAGTTACAAGAATTGTAAACATGGCGAAGATCGAACTATTTTCACAAAAGTTAAGTTTTTCCTTCTCATTATACGGAGTATTTACTAGAGCTCAAGAGGAGATAAAAGTGCAATCATACAAACTTTTACCGATCGAATCATGTTGGAAGTATCGTACGCTAAAATCAATTAATCAATTCTATTTTACAAATCTAATTATTTCGAGCGTAAAGAACATCCCTCGGAACCCCCTGCAGGATCCGCCACTGATGTACCTATGCTATGGCATCGCTCATTTGAGTTAATGTTAATTATATAGAATTCATGTTAATTATATATGCAGCATTATAATAAGATATAATGCTAGTGACGCACTCAATAAAGTCACTTGTCACTTGCATGTCGTTGAGTACATATACTACATGGTGTCAGAATGCAGAACTTCAAACCGATAGGACCGCTGAAGCTCGAGGGGAATATATCAGATAACTGGCGACGATGGCAGCAAAAATGAAAACTCTACGCCAAAGCAAGCGGCGCGGAGAAGAAAGACGAAGCCACACAGTTATGGAGCGGTATCCGGTTCACAAATACAATGTGAACTGTTTGATACGATGTTGCGGCTTCACATCACGACATTATGGCATCTGAGTAAGGCAGTGTGCCTACATGACGTTATGTTACGACAGAACTGCTGGACATTACGTCTTACTACATTACGTTCTGCCTACATAATCTTATGTTACGTCAACACTGTTGGACATTAAGTCTTGATTACATTACGTTCTGCCTTCACAAACGTACGCTCCGACGTCGGAGCATCATCTGAAATGGCGGTCTATCGTCACGCGGTGAAAGGGTCAATAATGATACGATGTTTCGGCTTGGAGTCTGGTGACTAACGGACAACGGTAATATAACTGCCGAACATGGCCGCCGAAGAACAAGACGTTGCTCGTGCTGTTGGAGAGCAATCAGCCCTTTCCAAAGCTGTAAATTTGCTGGAAAGGTCAGTTAATTTACTAAAAGAGTCAAGAAGTAGTGGAAGTACTAGTGGAAACGATTTAACGATTGAAAATGACGAGTTATTACAAAGTAGAGCAGTTGCAAACTACAGGTTAGTTGTTTTCCCGCCTAAATTATTCTGATAAGCCAAGGCAGTCAGTTTAGTTTATAATTGTATTGTTTTGAAGCTGTAACAGGTAAAATTCTTAGACATTATGTCCAGAATACGCATAATTTTGGACGAATAGAAAGATACTGACAAGTGCAACTTTTTACATTGGCATTTTTGTTGAGGCAAACCCGAAAAATCATAGCTCACCTTGGCAATTGCCGAGGCAAATAACGAGGACTATCATCATTAGCAATGTTGTACTTTATGTTAATTTTCGGGAAAATGTAAGCCAGTTATTTGTTTTTGAAGGAATATATTTCCTGTTCCTCCAGTAGCATCCCACTCTAGGCAGTCTACCTCATCATCTACCAGCATTCAAAAACAAATAACTGGCTTACATTTTCCCGAAAATTAACATAAAGTACAACAGCTAATGATGATAGTCCTCGTTATTTGCCTCGGCAATTGCCAAGGTGAGCTATGATTTTTCGGGTTTGCCTCAACAAAAATGCCAATGTAAAAAGTTGCACTTGTCAGTATCTTTCTATTCGTCAAAAATTATGCGCATTCTGGACATAATGTCTAAGAATTTTACCTGTTACAGCTTCAAAACAATACAATTATAAACTAAACTGACTGCCTTGGCTTATCAGAATAATTTAGGCGGGAAAACAACTAACCTGTAGTTTGCAACTGCTCTACTTTGTAATAACTCGTCATTTTCAACCGTTAAATCGTTTCCACTAGTACTTCCACTACTTCTTGACTCTTTTAGTAAATTAACTGACCTTTCCAGCAAATTTACAGCTTTGGAAAGGGCTGATTGCTCTCCAACAGCACGAGCAACGTCTAGTTCTTCGGCGGCCATGTTCGGCAGTTATATTACCGTTGTCCGTTAGTCACCAGACTCCAAGCCGAAACATCGTATCATTATTGACCCTTTCACCGCGTGACGATAGACCGCCATTTCAGATGATGCTCCGACGTCGGAGCGTACGTTTGTGAAGGCAGAACGTAATGTAATCAAGACTTAATGTCCAACAGTGTTGACGTAACATAAGATTATGTAGGCAGAACGTAATGTAGTAAGACGTAATGTCCAGCAGTTCTGTCGTAACATAACGTCATGTAGGCACACTGCCTTACTAAGATGCCATAATGTCGTGATGTGAAGCCGCAACATCGTATCAAACAGTTCACATTGTATTTGTGAACCGGATACCGCTCCATACACAGTGTGCTATCTTTCTACACATCATTGGCGACGAAGCTCTCGAAGTGTACGACACTTTCACTTTCACTGAAAATGAAAATGGCAAGATTTCTCCGCTAATAGCAAAATTCGAAGCTTATTGTTCACCTAAAAAGAATACTACTTACGAAAGGTACGTCTTTAATACATGTAAACAAGACGGCAGACCATTCGACGCGTTTGTTGTTGATCTACGCACTAAAGCGAAAACATGCGAATTTGGCACCCTACAAGACACGCTTATTCGCGACCGAATAATCTGTGGCATCGACTCGGACACTGCTCGTGAACGACTCCTGCGAAACACCGATCTTAACCTACAAGACGCTATCACTGCCGTGCGTGCCGCCGAATCAAGCAAAATTCAACTTCGCAACTTGAATCAGAATGGCGCCAAAAACAACAATGTCAACGCTCAAGCCGACGCGCTGAGAAAAGGACAACAGCCACACAAGACCACAAGAATCGTGCCGCCGATGTGGAAAGAAACACAACAACGATAAATGTCCCGCGTATGGACAGACCTGTCACAAGTGCAACGGAGTTAACCACTTCGCAAAAATGTGTTTCACCAAAGACGCCAAGTTCAACAAACCCAAAGGCAAAGGTCACAGACAAGTCAAACAGAATCCGAAGACGAGTTGAGCGCCAACGAACTGTTTATAAGTGCAATCAACACGATCACGTCAAATAACAGCGAAATCGTAAAAAATCTGGAATTGAACGGTGAATCAATCTCCTTCAAGTTGGACACTGGTGCGCAATGCAACATAATACCGGAACACATGTACAACAATATGCAAAACAAAGGTAAACTCGTCGCTACGAAAACGAAAATAACAGCCTACGGTGGAGGAAAAGTCCCCATCAAAGGACGGTGTCGCATGAAAATTTCTAGCTCGTCGAAACAAGTTCACACCGATTTCTACGTAGCATCCCTCAAACATGCCAAACCACTTCTAGGATTAAAATCCTGCCAAGAGCTAAAATTAATTACCATCAACGAGCTTGAGAAAAGCCAACAAGCTGATCACCTCCTTGAAGAATACAATGATGTCTTCACAGGACTAGGACTGGTCGCTGGAGAATATCACATTGAACTCAAACAAGATGCACAACCAAAAATCCACCCACCAAGGAAAGTACCACTTAGCCTTATTCCGAAACTAAAAAAAAACACTTGCAAAAATGGAAAAAGAAGGAGTCATCAGCAAATCGGACAAACCGTCCGACTGGGTCAACAGCCTTGTTATCGTCGAAAAAAAAGATGGGTCCTTACGACTTTGCCTAGATCCAAAGGATCTAAACAAAGCTATCAAAAGAGAATACTTCAAGCCCCCATCGATAGAGACCATATCCAGCGAGCTGAGTGGCAAGAAAATCTTCACAGTAATCGACATGACAAACTGTTATTGGCATAAGAAGCTTGACGATGAATCAACAGAGCTGTGCACCTTCAACACGCCTTTCGAAGGTACAAATTTAACAGAATGCCATTTGGTATTTGCTCCGCTTCCGACATTGCACAGAAGATGGTCGAAGAACATTTTGGCAACATCGAAGGCGTATTGGCTGTACATGATGACATCACCATTGCTGGGAAAGACAATGAAGAACACGATGTCATATTGAAGAAAGTCCTTGACCGTGCCAGAGAGAGCAACATAAAGTTTAACAAGGACAAAGTCCAACTCAGAGTAAAAGAGGTAAAATACCTTGGTGGTATTGTTGGTGCTGATGGATTTAAACCTGACGGAAGCAAAGTAATAGCCATTGAAAACATGCCACTTCCAGAAAGCAAGCAAGACCTCCAACGTCTACTGGGCATGGTCAATTATCTATCATCCTTCATTCCCAACATGTCGGAGATCACAGCACCACTAAGAGCTCTACTAAAGAAGGATGCACAGTGGGTATGGTATGATGAGCACAATAAGAGCCTAGAGAGAATCAAGAAAATACTAACAAGCAAACCAGTCCTATGCTTTTATGATGTCGATAAACCACCACACTACAAGTGGATGCATCTCAACACGGGTTGGGAGCATGCTTATTACAGGAAGGACATCCTGTAGCCTACGCATCACGATCCCTCAGCCAAGCTGAAGAGCACTATGCGCAAATAGAAAAGGAATTACTAGCGATAGTGTTTGGATGTGAAAGATTCCACTGTTATACCTATGGCAAAGAAATAGATGTTCAAAGTGACCACAAGCCACTGGAGCCAATAATGAAGAGACCACTCTCCCAAGCACCGCCTAGAATACAACGCCTACTAATTCGCCTCCAGAAATACCAACTTTCAGTCCGATATGTGCCAGGCAAATACCTCTACATTGCTGACACACTATCAAGAGCATTCCTCCATGAAGACAGTGAAGAATCTGAGCTCCACGAAGACAGTGAGATCATGATACACAGCCTTGTAAGCAACCTGCCAATATCAGATCAAAAACTGCTTCAGTTAAAGACAGCAATAGCTGCTGATGAATCCCTGCAACTACTTGCCAAGACCATCAAATCTGGTTGGCCAAACAACAAAAACCATATTCCAAGACAAATTGCACAATATTGGCAATACAAAGATGAACTGAGTGAAGCAAAAGGACTGCTCTTTAACTCTTTCCTTACAGCTGAAAAACATCAAAAATTGAACGACCACGTTGTTCTATTGATATCTCTTGAAATAACCATAACTGTTGCGAAAGCTATACATTTTCTGGAAGCCCAATAAACCGGCTTTTACTTGTTCTTTTAAATTTCCCGAACAAAACACATTATGTTAATATAAATTAGCATTAATTATCATAAATCAGGTTGAAAAATTTACATTTTTCCAGAAAAGGCCATCTTGCACGCCCGCGTAGCATCTTGAAAACTCAAAATGCCACCAATCGCAGAGTTGTTTATGAAATCAAATCAAACTTGGCGTGTGCGTGGATTTCATGTTCCTAGCGCTTGTCGAATTTCAATTTTTAATCTTGCGTTACCGTGTGCCGTGTTTTTCGATTGACGACTTTGCGGGTCTTCAGTGACCCATTTTAACTGGGCCCGTAGGGAAAGAGTTAATATACAATGGTCGATATTTTTTCGCATCGATCAATTTTATATTTTCGGCTGAATTTTTCATCATCGTTATAAGTCGGCTAAACAACACACATATCAAATTTTTAACAAATTTGGTGAATTATTTCCTGCATTTCTAAACACGGTGAATTTTGACCTTTTTGACCCACATGCATAGCTTGCGTATATATTTAAAAGTATGAGCTCCCGTGCGGGTGGACCGGTGCGGGTGGGATCTCTGCAGAGACTCTGCTTCGGGTAACCCTTACATAATTCCTCTCATTGAGGGGGGTAGGGGGGAGCAGAGAAGGGGGTTCATTTTTTGTCACTGAGCATTTTTTTGCTTTGTTAAACTGTATTTACTTTGATTATTTTCAATTCAACAGATAATAAACTGCTTTTCCTTTCACGCTTTTTCTTCGATTATTTTCAATTTACCTATTATTGCTTATTAACTCTTTCCTTACGGCTGAAAAACATCAAAAATTGAACGACCACGTTGTTCTATTGATATCTCTTGAAATAACCATAACTGTTGCGAAAGCTATACATTTTCTGGAAGCCCAATAAACCGGCTTTTACTTGTTCTTTTAAATTTCCCGAACAAAACACATTATGTTAATATAAATTAGCATTAATTATCATAAATCAGGTTGAAAAATTTACATTTTTCCAGAAAAGGCCATCTTGCACGCCCGCGTAGCATCTTGAAAACTCAAAATGCCACCAATCGCAGAGTTGTTTATGAAATCAAATCAAACTTGGCGTGTGCGTGGATTTCATGTTCCTAGCGCTTGTCGAATTTCAATTTTTAATCTTGCGTTACCGCGTGCCGTGTTTTTCGATTGACGACTTTGCGGGTCTTCAGTGACCCATTTTAACTGGGCCCGTAGGGAAAGAGTTAAAGGTCACAAATTGATCATCCCAACTTCTATGAGGAAAGAAATGCTGAACATAATCCACGAGAGTCACCTTGGCATAACAAAATGCAAGGCCCGCGCACGATCCGTCATCTACTGGCCTGGAATGTCAACCGACATAGAAAGCCTCATCAGCAAGTGCAATGTTTGTCTCACACACAGATCCCAAAACCACAAGGAACCTATGGAACCTCACCCCATCCCTACAAGACCCTGGCAGAAACTAGGATCTGACATCCTGGAATACAAAGGAAAGAACTACCTTGTTGTAGTAGACTACTACTCGAAATACATTGAAACCTGCCAGATGAATCAGAAGACAGCCAACTCTGTGATCAATCACTTGAAACCCATCCTTGCTCGTCCATGGCATCCCAGAAGAGCTTGTTGCAGACAACATGCCATACAATAGCACAGAATTCCACAAGTTTTCCAATGACTGGGGATTCAAAGTCACAACAACAAGTCCAACATATGCCCAAGCCAATGGTATGAGCGAGAAGGCAGTACAGACTGTCAAGAAAATCCTCAAGAAAGCCACTGATCCCTACATAGGTCTTCTAGAATACAGAAACACACCAGTAACTGGCATGAGCTACACACCAACACAGCTGTTAATGAGTAGAATCGCCCGAACGAAGATTCCCACACCACCAGAGTTACTGAAGCCAAAAGTTGCCACCAAAGTCAACCATCAACTACAAAAGAACAAAGAAAAGCAGAAGCACTATTATGATAGAGGAGCACGAACACTCCCTCCATTAAAGCTGCAAGAAGGTGTCCGAATACGCCAAGGAAAACAATGGATACCAGCCGTAGTCACAGCAAAAGCAGCAACTCCACGTTCGTATGTTGTCACAACACAAGATGGTCAGACTTACCGCCGGAACTGGAGAGATCTACTGAAAACAAATGAACGACCACCCAAGATAACCAATCTCACAGAAGATGACATTCAATCCAGACAACCAATCCATGCAACATCAACCAACCCTCAACCAAATCCACCTCGAAGATCATCAAGAGTGAGAACCCAACCAAACAGATACATTGACTGTGAAATATAAACAAACTGTCCTGAACTAATAGAACAACTTCCTTAAGTTTTAGAAGGGAGATGTAACATTTGAGTTAATGTTAATTATATAGAATTCATGTTAATTATATATGCAGCATTATAATAAGATATAATGCTAGTGACGCACTCAATAAAGTCACTTGTCACTTGCATGTCGTTGAGTACATATACTACACTTCCCATCTTCCCATTAATTACTTCGAGGATAATATATACGGACTACATTCAATAGGACCTACAATATCCACTGCGCCTTCTTCCACGCCCTTCAGGCAGCGATACAGGCTACAGAGGTACATTTTCATTAATGTCCTCAACTATACTAATAATGCTAATATTAATACACAGTAAACAAGGCAATGTTTTTGTGGGTTATGGAAGTGTGGGGCAACTGCTCTATATATTTTTGTTTGTCTGCGATGAGCTGGGTCCTGAGCGGTTCCAAGGGCAGATACTCGCAATTGAAAGCTGGATCTTGAGGAAAGGCGATTAAGACAAATGCTGATTTAGCTGGGTCCTAATCTGCTCAAGACATATACTTTCACCGCGCGGATTTGAGCTGGATCCTGAAAGGCGACTAGAACATATACTCAACGGAGTTGGATCCCAGTCTGCCTTGCAGGACATATTATACTCCGAGTTGGACCCTTGATCTGGCTCAGGACATATACTCGTATGTATGACGTTTGAGAAAGGTAGGTTTGAAGAGCCCGCACTGGACAATAAATACTCGAATTGCTGCCAATGCATGGTTATTGTAACTGACGATCGAAACGGATCGGTCTTTGAAGCTTTAATTTTAAGTTGCAAAATTAAATAACCCTCATGTATTGATGCTTTGACGAAAGGAAGGCGCTAGATTGTGATTTATGGCACCCTGGGCAGCTGACATATCAGGGAGGCCAGAAAAAACCTGCCTAGAAAAACCATTTAGGAAAAACCTTGGGCAGGAAATCTGAGTCGGGGCCAAGATATTAGACAGCTATAGCTCCCAGACGAAGCTTTACAAAGTGTAGGAGTGTCGTAAGTCACATATCCAGCATTGAGCCTAGTAGGGCTTACGTTTTTATTTGTTTTAATTTCTTTTGTAACGTATCCGTAACGATAGTTACATTTACCGCTGGCATTGCATATACATCTTGGTTTTATTGAAACAGTGGAAAAGCCAGTACAATACTATATTGGCAAGATTATATTGATTCTCTCCAGCCCCAGGGCATGCAAGCGACGGTCAATTTGAATTAATTGCGTGCTGGAGTTAAACATCAATATACGTATGTACTTCCAGCGATAACTTTTGGTGTTTGATTTACTATACAAGTGCTAATTGTTCAGATTCAAGTTCATTGTGCACGATGTATATCGACTAGGTGAAACACGTGGAGTTCCAACGTCCGTTCTTTCTTTGGTTCTGAGAGTTTAATTTGCCAGTACGTATCTTGGCCAGATGTACCGCTGCTCTTTCATTGGGATGTTGTTTCTCATAGAAAAGAAAAAAGAATCGCAGGTAGTATGGCAAAATTTAAATTGTGCTGGTCAATTTTTTCGGGATTCAGCATCTGGGCTGAGATAATATTGAGAATAGAAGCAAGCAAGTTGAAGTTGGCGAGTTATTGCCGACGTCGCACGGTAATGAACCAAGTAAATAGCGTGGGCTGTATTACGCCAAAATTCGGTACTGCATTACTAAAATTGATAGCGGGATATCAGCTATTTGATCTATAGTTTAATATTGAGACATTCTGAAAATATATCACTAATTGCTGCCGCTAGACATCTTCCTGTTCTGGACATATAGTTCATAGTTTGTCCGGATGTGGTTACGACCGCATGGAATGCTGCGGTAATGCGTAATTGTTAGCCATTTACAACGCTTCTTTTACACGGTCAAGGACAGCTGTGACTTTCAGACCACGGATTATTAATTAAGAAGGCTTATACTGTATATATCACGATGTATCATATTAACACACTTCCGCAAAATAAATAACCTTACGCAAGCGGCTAGCGCGCAGAACTCAAATGTATACATGCACTGTTGAGAAAGGGTTTTTTTATGCCCCTTGAGCGTATCAATTCACGAGTCGTGTATGAATTATTGCAATTCAGCGTTAACTTCGGATTTTTGGAATCAGGCGTTCTTAATAGTTGAAGGTGAATTTTTATTTTTCGTGTGTCCATATCACGAACTAATACGTAACGTTGGCATTAGTTTTGAATATAGACCACGGGACCACAGGTACGATGCTTTCTAGCCACACTTGGCGGCGTTAGCCTTGACAATTTTAAGACATAAAAGGAACGTAAGTATAAACAATCAAGCCTAGTATGGTGAGTATCGTATGAAAGCTGATCCCTCGACAACAATTTCCATTGTATGAGACGAGTCCATTTGTTTACTCCCCTCGCAATTTTGCCATCAGTGGTAGAGGTTAGAGTTCGATTTTGTCAGTTTGTGCGTGGTTGTTGGTTCTTGATCAGTAGAGTAGTTGGTTCTTGATCAGGAGAGTATTTCTTGAACCTCGTTGGTTTTAGGCATCGTCAGGACGTACGTAAGACAATACGCGAACAATTTGAGCAGAGACGACGAATACGTTTATTTTTCAGTCTTTACTGCTTGCGATCCAAGTCGGAATGATATTGAAGTATGAATTTTACTAAGGTTTATGCCAATATGTTTTACTATGGCACCATTGTTATTTGTGAATGAATCACACAGTCACAGAGTATCTGAACAATAAACAACGATACTGGGCGTAGTAGTCTACGGGTTTGGCAAGCAATAATGAAAGTCTATGATAGAGTCTTTCTTTATTTAGACAGTAGTCCCGTTTAGGGCTATATTGTCGTGTAGACAAAGAAGTGGTTTTTGATGACGAGTAGCTCATAAGCTTAGGACTAGTGCGGTCAGTATCGTCCATTAACTCTAATTTTTAGTGCTAAAAATTGTCATTTAAACGGATTAACTGTACAAACATCACAATTCTTAATTAACTCCTCAATATCTTTATCCATTGTTTTAAAAATTCCCAAATTTCATGGACCAACTTCAAAATACTTTTCTGCAATGACAAAGGTACAACTATACGATTTCCTTTAAAAAGAATACCTCATGCACTCAGGGGCGAAACTAGAGGGGGGGTGTGGGGGGTGTGACACCCCCCAAAAATACTAAAAAACCCAATTGGCAGGGCAAATGGACAATCAGAGATCTTGCAGGGCAGTGCAGTTGGAGGCTAGGAGAGAAGCAACTTAAGGTAATCTACCTATGAGCTTCATCTACACGAGATTAATTTCATTCCCAGCTAAGTCTGCGCAGACTCTGGGAACGAGATTGGCCACGCGAGTGTTAGATTGGTTCCCAGACCCTTCTGTCAATGGCGGCACTTGGTAAGCTTGGATTCATTTGAAATATGCTCGCTGTAGAATTAGATGAAAAAGTTTGCTCAAATTGCTGCAAATTGTCTTTCCGAGCTTCTAGATTTCAAAATTTTCCGGGGGAGAACCCCCCACCACCCTAAAAATGCGGTCACTTTTTACCTGCTTGTCGACTTCAGCCCCCCCCCCCCCCCCCCCCAACTTTAAATGCGTTCCTACACCTCTGCTTCCAGAAAAAATAATGCATGACGATTATACTTTTATCAGTTTTATACACGATCAATGATCAATTCTGTATGTTATACGAATTAACTAAAGTGACCTTAGTCCGCACACGCAGCGGTTGTACAGCTGTTCATGCGTACTTGTGCTATTAGGAAACCGGAAGCGCGCGTGCTGTAGTTGTGTTTCATGGAGACGGCTGAGTGCCTAGTGGGTCTTGCTATAAATTAATATCTATTTTTAACTCCATGTATTGCCAGTTTGCCATCATATGTACCAGACTGACAAGAGGAATTTAATTCAAACGCATGTAGATTGAGGCAGGCTCCATTTATACATTTCGGTACATTTTACCTACGGAGCTGCAGGGCACCAAAGATTTTAGCAGGGCAATTTTACCGTACACCCCCCCAAAGAAAAAGGGCTAGTTTCGCCCCTGCATGCACTGACATTTCTTGACGACGCATCCTATAGAAAATTTTGTCTTTGGCACAGACGGCCAATTTCCTCTTTTAATACAATCACATAACTTTGAAAGAACGGAATTTTTCTTTGTTTCACGCCTTATATCGCCAAGAGAAATCGTTTCGAAATTCATCATATCCGAACTTACTAGAAATAAAACTCATCACAAGATTCCGAAACACTCGAGGTTTCACTGTCAGCAGAAGGCAATCTGCATATCGAATCAACACTGATATTATCTTTACCTGTCACGTGTTTAATATCATATTTATCTCGCCGCGGCATGAGGATCCATTTCTCACTAAATGAATCATTGGGTGATTTGAAGCAAGGACATAAAGAGAACTACATAAAGAGGTTTTTACGAAGGGTATACACGTTTGCGTAATATAATAGGTACGTATGTTATGTATTTAGACTCGCTAATTCCAAATCTGTTTTCAGAATTGAAATCGAGTAAATGTTGGCCGAGATAACGTTCAAAATCTACGTGTGATATTGTGTATGTATGTATTTTCCCAGTCTGTCAGAGATGTTAGTCAAGGTTGAAATCCAATGCCCTGGATTTAAGGGTGGCAAAACCTTTAATAATTGTAATTTTCAGTAAAACAAAATCTATCAAAAATGAATGGTTTTATTCATAAACAATATTGGCAACAACAAGATTAGTTTGGTTCAAAATCCTTCCACTTTATCTGCAAGAGTTTTGTTCAACTGGATACCATCAAGCCGTGGTGGTTGATCAGTCTGCAATGGTTTATAAATACGAAGGTGGACATAACCATCTCCAACATACACCTAAAGCAAACATAAACATTCCACAATCTTGGTAAATTTATCTATCCATTTTATCATTTATTCCAATGGTTTAAAGTAGTTTTAAGTAGTTAAGAGCATTGAAACAATTATACAATGCTCCTAAAATGTCTTTATTACTATTGTTATCTTTCATATTCTTGTGACAAACTCGCAAAGGCTCTAATAATTTTCATGATTTGAATCCTAGTCCAGTTTTTTTTATAAAGTTTCTACTTAACTATAAATATTCAAACTCTTTCCTTGCCTCGGCAATGGAACTTACTCGGTAGCCGAGGGTAGGTTTCGGTGGCATTTCTGTATCAGTTTTTTTGTTTTTGCAACTATTGCATCATCCCGATAGGCTTTGCGAAACCAGGCGCTGTACTCATCTCATTGGCTCATCTCCATGCGCCATCTTCTGTGACCATAAACAAAATTTGATTGCAATCATTTATGAAGATTTCGAACGGAAATATAAAGCCAATTGTTTGGTATAAGGATTATCGCGGACGTGGATGAGAAAAGGCGGATAGAGGATAAAACGCGGATAAGAAAATGCGGATAGAGGATAAAAGGCGGATAAGAAAAGGAAAGTAGGTCTGTGTCTAGAAATTTATAATTGATAGACTTATAGTCTCTCGCAGACTCTCCTGCACTCAGCAAACGAGTGATGACTGCCTCGTAGACTATAATATTATTCAAACCGCGCTATAATATTATTCAAACGCATATCAACTATATTCCAGACGTCATTCAATAAGCAAAAAAATCTGTAATAAAATTAAAATCTGAAGTAAATTAAGATGGAAGATTCACCACGAGTAACTCGATTCAGGTACGCTCAGCGTGCTGTACTCTCAAGTATTTTGCACAATATTTTACTCAGCTGTAGCTTACCTAGGTTACCTGTTAGTAACTTTAATCCTGACATGCTCAGTTCACACTCAATAACTACATTTTGAGTATTTTGTGTAAGTTTCCCCCCCTCTTTTTCTCCCTTTCTTTCCCTCCATTGTAAATCATTACTTACATCTTACTGGTGAGCACCTTGCATGGGACTTAGTCCCGTTTGTGCTTTGCCAATTTTTGGCATATTACATTAGATTTACCCTTTATTATTACCTTAGATTTATATATCCTCTGTACATACATACATGTTTGTATTAATAGTGCATGCAATTATTAGTTAATTTAATGCCAAAAATAAAGTTATTAAAAAAAAAAAAAAAAAAAAATACAAATAGCCGAATTTGTAAAGAGAATATTGATTTGTGTGTTTTACAGGACACAATTAACAACAAGTAGCCCGAGTTAACGCCTAACAACGGGCGTGTGGGAAATGGTTGCCTGAAAGGCTCCGATTCAGTTTCCCCACGTCACGATATGTTTCCTTCGCGCTTTTCTCGTCCTTCGCCGGTTCTCGTCTCGATAAAAATCACACTCAACTCAGTCGCACTTAATCGTTGTTTATTCTCTCGCGTGTTCTCAACAAAGACAGTTTCTTATTACAATCATTGCGCCACATTCAGAGTATGACGCACATCCCACTTGATTATCAATCAGTACTTAATTAATTCTTAATATAAACGCATTATCTCCGACACTCTCCCCTATTTAGCTTCGTAAGAAGGTAAATACGCTCTTATGGATATATATGTAAAGGATAACAAATAATGGATAATATAGTTATTCTAAAAGAGTTTTTTCTCCTAAATGTTTTGATTACTATTGTCTCTGAAACTTAACGTTCGTCTTCGTCTTGTGCGATGTCCAGAATACGCGCTTTGCCGCTTTAGCTGCTACTGCTGCATCACGTTTTGCAGGTCTGAATACCTGGGCGTTGGCATTCAGGGCGTTGTGTTCTCTGTCACAAGTTAATTCCATTGGGTACAAATGCTGTATTGGCCGTTCGAGACGATTCTTTCCCGCTCGCAATTTTACAGCTCTTATGACTCCATCACGACCTTCAACCAAGCTTTCTACGATTCCTAATTTCCACTTGTTCCTGTTGCGTTGATCATCTCTTACTATGACGACGTCTCCTATCTCTATCTGGTTTTGCTTGCCACTGTGCTTCAGGCGATGTCTTTCTCTGAGTCCGCGGACGTATTCTGCGGTCCACCTTGACCATAAGGCGTCTTTGCAGCGTTTTAGATATTTGGCTCGCTTTCGCAGCTCTCCCCTTTCAATTTGGTAGCATTCCATCTCTGGAAGTTGGTTGGGTTGGATGAAAAGCAGCGAGTTGGGCGTTAGAATAGGCATGTCCACGTCGTCTACGTCAACGTAATTTAGAGGCCTGTTGTTGAGTGATATTTATATGTCGAGTAGGACCTCTTGAAACTCCTTCCACGTGAGTAACGCGTTTCCAGTGGATTTGTAGAGGGCTCTCTTCACCAGTCCAACCATTCGTTCAAATTGTCCTCCCCACCAGGGTGCTCGACTTAGGTTGAACTGCCACTGGATCCCCTGGCGAGCGAGGAAATCGTTTAACCTTTCGTCACGTTGGATGGTACGTAACCAGTTGCTGCTCCAACGAAGGTTCGTCCGTTGTCGGAGTAAATTTTTCGAGGTCGACCACGACGTGCTATGAATCCCTTTAAGCTTTGTAGGAAATCTTGGGTCTCCAACGACGGTAACAGCTCGATATACAGGGCTCGGCTGAGGCTGCAGGCGTACAGTATGATGTATGCTTTTCCTTCGCTCTTCGTCGTCTTGCGATATCTCATTGGGCCTGCAAAATCAACTCCTACGACTTCAAACGGCGTCTGTCCTATGGTACGGTCTTTTGGAAGGCTTGCTGCCGGTGGACTGGCGAACGCAATCGCTTGAAACCTCTTGCATCCCCAGCAACCTTTGATTGTGCGCTTTACCTTTGTCGTAGTCGAGGTACCCAGAATTGCTCTCGAATCTTGGTCATGGTTTGGCCCACTCCCCCATGAAGTGTGGCCAGATGGGCATGCCGCACAACCTTCTGAGTGTAGACTACTGTGTCAGGGAGGTACACCGGATATTCACCCTGTATTCTGCCTCTACACTCTAGGATGTCGTCTTGATTTGCCTGTAGATTAAGTTGAAGGCTGTCTTCTCGATAACGCTCACTCAGCATCCGAGCTCTTTTTGTCCACATCAACGTCTGGCTTTGGATTTCATCTGTGGTAAGGGGTCCCGTCGTTCTTTCTTCCCGTTGTCTTCTTGCGTTATTTATAAACCTCGCGATCCACGCTCCTGATCTCAGGGTGCGCCAGAGGTTGCATCTTTCAAGCATCTCATCTAAGGCGTTATGTTGTGTCACAGCCACTGCAAATATCTCCCGGTTAATTTTTGCTTCAACTGCGGATTCCTTGCTGGCCAAAACTACAATGTTTGGCGGCCAACTCTCTTTGTCTTCTAACCACGTTGGTCCTTTCCACCACAGTTTGCTTTCACTGGTCACGGCGCTTGCGCGGCTTCCCAAATCTGCTGGATTTTGGTCGGTAGGTACGTGTCGCCATTCCATATAATTCTTGCTTTGGATCTTGCGCACACGGTTTTGTACAAATTGTTTAAATTCTCCTTGCCCTCTAATCCAGTAAAGGGCGACAGTGCTGTCAAGCCAACCGATGACTTGTGTGACTGGAAATCCCTCCAGTGCTTCCTTTACGTTGTGGACAAGGTTTACCGCCATATAGCCCGATACCAACTCCAATCTTGGATAGTCAGTCCTTGCTTCGCCAGTCGTGCTTTTGCCGCAACCAACTCTTGACTAGTTCCTGAAAGTTGCCGTACCACTGCATAGACTGCTGCTGCCACTCCTTTGGAACTAGCATCGCCAAAGACGTGAAGATGAATCTCTTCGATCTTCTCTCGGTATCGAACTAAACTTCTTGGTACTGTTGCTCGATCTATTCGTTCTCTCTCCCACTTTCTCCACCTTTTGAACAAGAGTTCTGGCAATGGTGCATCCCAGGATAGTTTAAGGTTGCAAGCTTCACGGTACAGCAATTTCCCTTCGAGTGTGGTTGGCGAGACCAGACCAAGTGGGTCATAAACTTTTGCGACTTTTGCCAGGATTCCTCTTTTGGTTGATGATGCTTCTTCACCAGGGAAGGTCACAGCTAGAGTGTCCTTTTGTTTGTCCCAAGTGAGTCCGAGAAGTTTGCATTCTGCATCATTATGAATACCAATAAAAGCTTGGTAAGAACTGATCATAATATGATTATTGCATACTCGAGAAACATTATAAAGGCAAAAAGAACAAACTCATTCTTTAGAGATGTGAGAGAACATAGAAAATTAAATATGCTAAGAGAACTAGAGAATGTGGACTGGTCCAAGATAACAAAATATGACCAAGACCCTGATGAGATGATTAAACAATTTTATGAAAGTCTCTGGCCGAGATTCGAGAACAATTTTCCACTGATAAAAGTCCGAACCTCGTCACGTGATCCACTATTCATGTCCCCTCTTGTAAAACATTTGTTGAAAAAAAGGAAGAAAAACTGTAGGCGTAGGTAATGAAGAATCTACTTTTCGTCTACAAAATCAAATTAACACACTAATTCGTGCCAATCAACTTAATGCTGTTCAAAAAGAGAACCAAAAACATAAAACTGGAACAAAGAAATGGTGGAACAATGTTAATAACATTACTGGCAGGAAAGAGAAGAATTCTGCACCGGTTAGCTCTCTGATTGATCCGAATGTTATAAATGCCTACTTTCAAACTATTAACACTGACCCTAATTATTCAGCTCCTCAGTTACTAGAAATTCCAGAAGGAACTAGAATTCCGTTTCTTTCTATTGATATTGTCTATAACTTCTTAAGAAAACAGAAGCGTTCATCATCTGGCCCGGACGATCTACCATATTGGTTCTGGAAGACATACGCAGCTGAATTAGCTCCAGCTATAACAGAAATATTTAACGTATCTCTGAAAGTTGGAAAAGTCCCTGAAGTATGGAAGAGAGCAAATGTAGTTCCAATACCAAAAGAAAATGTTATCAACTCAAGTTCTCAACTGAGACCTATCTCACTAACAGATATCATAATGAGACTATTTGAGAGATGTATATATAAAAATGAGATTGCAGATGTTATATATTATTCAATCGATTCTGACCAATACGCATATAAAGTAGGACACAACTCAACGATGGCTCTAATTAAATGTCAACATACGTGGTTGAAAGGGTTGGATAATGGTGCCAAATACGTGAGAGTACTATCATTTGACTTTAGCAAGGCTTTTTGACAGTGTTCCACATGACATACTATTTGAAAAAGTTAAGAAATTGCCTTTTAACCCGTACATCATAAATTGGATGATTGATTTCTTAAAAGATCGCAAACAGAGAGTAACAGTTGATGGCATCACAACTGAGTTCTTGAAAATTAATCGTGGCGTGCCTCAGGGAACTGTTCTAGGCCCGATACTATTTTCAATAATGGTAAATGACATTAAATCAGTAAATCCAATTAATGAACTCTGTAAATTCGCTGATGATATAACAATAGAAGTCCTGGGCTATGATGAGGATGATACAGGTACAGAAGAGGTAGAAAATATGAAATCATGGTCAGATGAAAACCGAATGGTGCTGAATATGAACAAAAACATATGAAATGATTGTTCGTGGGAGAACATCGATACCTCTACCCAGTTGCATTCCGTCCATCAAACGGAAAACATGGCTCAAGATACTTGGAGTTACCCTTGAGGAAATACCAGAAAATTGGGATAGACACTTCGAAGAGATGCTCAAAAAAGCGAGTGGAAGAATGTACATTTTACGAGTGTGTAAATATTATGGTTTTACAACAAAGCAGTTAGAACTTCTCTTTCAGAGTTTAATAATGTCATTATTCACCTCTGGAATTGAACTTTGGGGAGGAGCATCCTATACTAAATACATCAGTCAGATTGATAAGTTTGTAAATCGTGCATACCGTAATAGGTACGTAACAGAGAAATCTAATTTTAGAGAAATAATAAATAAGAGAGACAAGAGGTTATGGAATAAAATATTAGATGATGGAAATAATGCATTGAGAGAACTTTTACCCAACAAATTAAATCGAACTTTAAGGCAAAGGGACATGACTTTGAACTGCCTTTAGTGAAAACTGAAAGATTTAAAAAATCTTTTGTAAATAGATGTCTTTTCAATTTTATCTAGTGTATGATATTTTAATAATTTTTAACAATACTGTAGAATTTTACTAGTTTTATTAAATTATTGATGTAAATAACCAATGAAGAAAAATAGACTACATACCTTATTTTTATAATTCCATGTAAACTCGGACGTGTGTTTCGAGTATTGATTAATAAAGACTATTATTATTACTAGAAGTTACTATCGCAAGGGGAAGTGCTGCCTCAAAAGTCATGGGAAGCCTAATTTTTGATAAAATTTCGAAAATGAACCCACTGTAGTATGTACACATTTCTATCAATTCTTTTAATTATATTTAAATACAGCAGACTTAAATTACAAACGACTATCACTTAATCTCTGAATATAATTGGCAAGGCTTTTGCAGTTGGTTGGTAAACAAATTTCTGATAAATCACTGCCACTAGAAATCATGCTTCTTACTGTGGCAAAGCTGTTAGTGGAATTGTGAGAGTCTGATATGTTATGGCAAAGCAAGCGCTAAACAAATAGGCGCTGACTAAATAAATACCAGAAATTGTATGTAACAGATGTTTATGATATTGTTGCACAATTATTTATATCATCTAACTTTCAAGGAGATCTTTGTGATGTATTAGTTCATTGCACATGTCCACGACTCCACATATTATAGACTGTAATTGTCGTTCGGGGATACACCAAGGTCCGCTGCAACCTCTGTATTTTATTTTCCCAAAAGAACTTGTAATATTGTATTTACTGCATGCCAAATATTATGGTTATCCATGGTACACAAATAATTTCTATTGCCCACTGAATTTTCACAAAGTGGAGGTAAATAATTTCTTGAAGACAATTCCATGTACAGTTTATTACATTATACAGTGTATCCATATACAGTTTTGTGCACGAACCATTGTAGAAACCATTTCCTCAAATCCAAGTCAGATGTTAATGGATGTATGTGATCATACATGTAGCTACATAAATGAGTGCCAAGATTGAGGAGATGGTGTCCATACGCTTAACTTTAATTCACAGTAAACAAAGTTGAAAGAAGATGCCTTTTTTAGTTTCCTTGTTGAATGAAGTGATTCACCGTTCTCAAACGCATCGAGGTAGATAATGTCTCCTTGAACTATCAGACGCTGTCGATTGTTGCCGTGTTCCACTCGACACTCGTTAACAGGAATGTTCTGTACGTCAATAATAACGTTTAAAAGCGCCGATAAACTCATAAAGGAACACTGTTTCCCTCGAGACTCGCCACTAAAACGTTCATGACCTTGATGTATACTCCCACAAGCAAGTAGAGACACAACGTAAACGAATAAACCAATTGTTCTTACCGTATACGAAGCTGGAACATGCGCAGTTGGGCTTGCTTACCTGTTTCGCGCCCGCTCCGTCGGTGCCCCCCCCCCCCCTTCTTGCCCCGGATTTGCGACAGAAAAAATCGAGATTTTGTCGCGGATAATTGTCGCGGAGGTCTGGGCATCATTTAAGGCACAGCTACCCAAGATGTTAAGATTAGAGGGGAGGCAGCAATTATTATTATTATAAGCTGCTGCTTTGCATAGGTATCATCAGTGCTCGGTGTTGCTGCGGAATACTCTAACTCGCTGTCGTTGGAATGCCACTTGTGGAGCTCGAAGGTGGCATCTGCGAAGATCTTGGTGGCCGAACTCTTCATTTGTAATGCTTCTTCTGTGGTGGTAGCTCCTGTGATGAGATCGTCTACGTAAAGACTCTTCTCAATCTCGCTGACAATCTCCGGTAAGGTTGGTCGCCAAGTTTCCAGATGCTCACGAACAACTCCTCCGAGCAAGAAGGGCGAAGGCGCCAGGCCGAACAGGGCTCTTGTGAAACGCAAGGTTTGTACGTTGTTTGAATGCAAGGTCTCGAGCCAATGGAATCTAAGAACGTCCCGTTCTTCTTCACGAATCCTCACCTGTAGGAAGGCTTTTCGTAAATCACCTGTTATGGCCACTGGATGAAATCTCCCTCGAGTGAGTACACTCCACAGTTGGTTCTGTAAGGGTGGACCGGTTTCCAAGCATTCGTTGAGTGATGGTGTATTCTCTTTCGCTCGTGCTGAGGCGTCGTACACAATACGCAGTTTGGTACTCTCGGCTGCTTCACGCACAACTGCTTTATGCGGAATATAGAACTCTTGTCCCTGGACAGTACTTGGGATTTTCTCGACCACTCCTTCGGCTAGTTGTTCTTGAATGATGTCATCATAATCTTTGATCCTTCCTGTTTTCTTTAAGTTGCGCACCAAATTCTCGAGCCTTCGTAAACTACCTGCTTTATTGGTTGGGAGAGGAAGATGGTTCCCTTCCAAGGGAGCCCGGTTTCATACCAGCCTTCTGGACTCCTGCGTAGCTGCTCCTTAAATTCGGTATACACTGCTTCTTGGTCACCTGTTGGAGCGTCGGCCAGTCCTAACACGTCCATTCTGCAGAGATCTTCGTAATCCGCGGATGAAGTCTGTGTCAGAAACATGGGTGATAGATTGACTTCTTTCCCAAGAGACATGACCGCCCATCCAAATTTGGTTAATTCTGCGACTGGCTGCCCTGGTGATCCTACTCTTTGTCCGCTGCTTGTTTTTATTTTGGCATATTCACCAGCTCCCAAAATCAGATGAACAGGCAGTTGTTCTTTGTCGTCCTTGTCTTCCATATCCACTCCTTTCAGGTGGGAATACTTGGCAAGAAGTTGCTCGTATCGTGGGTTTTCCAATGTCAGCAACTGGTGTTTCTCGACCTTGGTGACGTCTGCTTCCGGTTCAAATTTCTTGTTTGTTGCTTGTATCGTCCATTTTCCTTGTTGCCACACTTAACAACATTTCGACTTGTCGCATTCGCGAGTGGCTTGGGCGTGCTCCAATACGATCAAGCAAAGCTGCCGAAGCATATGAGCTACCAGCTCCCGTGTCGAGTAGGGCACGACACTTCACCCCTTCCACTTCGACGATGACCACAGGGTAGACCACCATTCCGTCGCCAATGTGTGTTGCTGTTAACATGTTATCACGCACCTGGTCACATATGGATGTATGGTGTCTCCTCTCACAGTTTTGACAGGTCGTTCGACTTTTGCACTCGGCAGCCCTGTGTTTCGCTCCAGTGCAATTGAAGCAAAGACGTTTTTCTCCAAGTATCTTCTTTCTTTCACTCACTGTATTAGCTTTGCTGCAGTCTTTCGACTTGTGACCAGAATCTTCGCAATAGACGCAACTTCTCACTCGTACGTCTCCCTGCTGTGTTTGGAATGTTCCTTCACGTGGCCAAGCCGACTTTCCATGGCGACGAGGATCTCGGGTTTCATCATTCTTGTTATGGCTCTTAACAACAATGGGATTTCTCTCCGTCCATTTTCTTAAGGCATCTACCAGCTTAGGAAAATCCCATTCATGCCAGGAATCATCCGTTCTCACGAGGTCGCTTCTTATTCCTTCTAATTTGTCTAGGGTCATGCGAACATATCCATTGATCTCCTTCAATTTCCCCAGAGATTCCAATGACTGTACGTTGTAAACCAGCTTTTCGTAAAAATCGTGCACTTTGGTAGGCTGTGTTCCGCTGATGTTTGGGAGTACCATAATGGCTTGGACGTAGGCATTTACTATTTCACTAGGTTTACCGTACTTGCTTTGGAGGATGGCTTTGGCGCGCTCATAACCTTCAGTAGAATAAGGCAACCCATCAATACATGATTTTACCTTCGGTTCGATGAGCTCTTTGAGGTACGAAAACTTTGTTGTAGATACCACATCAGAACTATCGACATCTGCCTTGAACTGGCTCCAAAAACGAAGCCAGTCTTGGTACTCTCCGTTGAACTTGGTTATTATAAGCTTTGGCAATCTCGCAGATTTCGCATTTCCGGTCTTCTGGTTGGTTGTTTCTTTCTTTGCGCCTTGAATCTTGCACTCAAATTCAAGTTTTTGATTAAGCTGTTCGCGTT
The DNA here is from genome assembly GCA_035772405.1 of Chrysogorgia sp. JL179-B06. Taxonomy (NCBI): domain Eukaryota; kingdom Metazoa; phylum Cnidaria; class Anthozoa; order Scleralcyonacea; family Chrysogorgiidae; genus Chrysogorgia; species Chrysogorgia sp. JL179-B06. The sequence goes on from JAYKKM010000043.1 coordinate 1,865,793, forward strand.
CAAATGCTAATTGATCCTCTCGCGCGCGAGCTGTTAGTGTTTTCTCCTTCTCATTTCGTTCGACTTGCTCCTCTAGTTCCATGTCAGATAAGTTAATATATCCTATCTAACTGCCAATAAATTACAAAAGTAAGATAATATAGGCAATTGCATAATAAGATAATTTTACAATAAAATAATATTTACAATGAACTTAAAACGATTGGTCAGACATACATGGAACATTCATGTACTGCAAAGCTCACAGCAGTTACTGTTATTTTCTAAAAGGCTACTAATATCCAACTTACGAATAACATTTTTAAATACATTAAGACTTGTAGAATTCCTAATATCACTAAACTATTTGACCATAACATTGGTCCAAAATAACGTAGTGAGTGTTTTCCATAATTGACTGTATTGAACCTAGGTATATCGAAATCACCATTTCTTAATGAATAACTAGATTGTTTAAGGGTAAATATTTCTGATACACTGTTAGGTGCAAGTTGATTTTTTACTTTATACATGTAAATAGCAATATCCTGTAATCGTCTATTATATGATGGCAAACCAGCACGCTCAAGGAGTGTTTCATAAGAATCGCTCTTAGTTCTATATACCGCTCTCAACGCTCGTTCTTGGATACGTTCAACCTTTCTGTTGTCCGAAGCCTTGCAGAAATGCCAGATCACGTGACAGTATGTTAAATACGGGAGGATAGATGACTTATATATAGTTAATTTGGCCGAAAGAGGAATAAGATTACGCAAGCGTAAAAGCACCCCAACTTTTCTACTAGCCTTCTTGCAAAGCTCACTAATATTACCACTGAAATTAATGCTTTCATCAATGTGTACCCCCAGTAGAGTAATATGATCCGTATTATTGATTATTTGATCGTCGATCTGTATAGAACGACATTCATTATTCGTGTTTAGGCCCCTTGGATTGATAGTTAATAACTGAAACTTTTCGGAATTCGCTAGGAGAAAATTCTCTTTATACCATAACGCAGCACGTCGTCCCTCCTCCTGTAAGGTCTTCTTAACTATACTATAGTCTTTTCCCGATATGTATAGTTGGTTCTATAGCGAGTTTGTTGCCTTTCTTGACGATATCCTCTGTTTTGCCAAGCGTTAACTGTAGTAACTTGAGCTTTCCCGCCAGAGCATTATTTAGTTGCTCCATTGTATAGCTATTAGCCGATGTTTTTGGTATTCTGTTTCTCTATCAGATCCCGTCGGAGGTGCCACTGTGTGGGAAATGGTTGCCTGAAAGGCTCCGATTCAGTTTCCCCACGTCACGATATGTTTCCTTCGCGCTTTTCTCGTCCTTCGCCGGTTCTCGTCTCGATAAAAATCACACTCAACTCAGTCGCACTTAATCGTTGTTTATTCTCTCGCGTGTTCTCAACAAAGACAGTTTCTTATTACAATCATTGCGCCACATTCAGAGTATGACGCACATCCCACTTGATTATCAATCAGTACTTAATTAATTCTTAATATAAACGCATTATCTCCGACAGGCGTCTTGTTATAATTTGTTTATTTATTTTTTACAGTTATCTGGTATTTGGCTGTGTCAAGACACTGTTAGGAAAGCCATATTATAATACCTTCACAAAATCGTTTTCACCAGCAACGACTTGGCTTTTGTACGATATTGCTTCAAACTTTGCAAATTTCCTTTTCGCCTTCTTTTCTGCTGCCGGTTTCACCTGCAAATCACGAGACATCTTTTTCAATTTCATATTACATAACAAGCACACTCGATGATCTGCTAATTATTATATCAGACTTTCAAAAGAACATTTATAAAGGGAATTTGTAGAATACCCGTCCACTTTCGCTATTAGGGACTTTAAGATCTACGACGGCAATTCCTAAGATCTGCGACGCAATTTTCCCTTTCGTAAACGGTCGTTACCATCCCGAAGGGTCGTTGCCATCCCAGCTCTCATAGAATGTTGGGTAAGCGGAGTGAAATTCCTCGTGGTCTCAACTAAGGTTCGCGTGATGAAATTCAAAATATGTAAATATTTAGTATTTGGTATACACTACAGCCAGAAGAGCGTTCATGCAGAAGAAATTATACATGGCAAACTGTCAATCCTCACAACGTATATATATAGAACTTTCCAAAAGGCAAACGACGTTATTCGTGGGATTTCGAAATATCAATCGCAACAACAACGTTAGACTTGCTCCAAGTCTGCCTCTTGGTGTTTCGAGGCGGGTTTGTTTCGAGACGGGTTTATGTTTTGGTTTCAACGAGCGAGCGAAAACCCGCTGGCGGAAAAAAAACGCTAACAAACCCACCTCGAAACACCAAGAGGCAGACTTGGAGCAAGTCTACAACAACGTATGCTGCGAGGTCAAAATATATTGACTGACTCAAAATATATTTGTCGACCGACAAAACTATTTGTCGACCGAAACTATTATATGCGCATTGCGTATATGGACCACCGTAATTATAACCATAAATTTAGTTAAGCATTTCTGCATTTGCCATAGAACATAGTTAATTCGCGTAAAGTCACTTACTAGTGTGTAAGTTGTCTAACGTTTCGAGCGAAGGCCCTTCGTCAGAGAGTGAAACATAAAGTGAAATAATCATACAACTAGTTATTATTTCACTTTACGTTTCACTCTCTGACGAAGGGCCGCTCGAAACGTCAGACAACTTACACACTATTTCATAGACTTGCTCCAAATCTGCCTCTTAATTGTTTCGGGTTTGTTTAAATTTGTTTTTTTCAAAGAACTCGCCATATAGATGCTTGTTAGACACTATAGATCATAATATTATATTTATTATGTTATAGACACTATAGATCATAATATTATATTACGTAAGCTTTCCAATTACGGAATTGGAGACAGCAGTCTTAAATGGTTTGAATCATATCTTGTAGATCGAAGCCAAAAATGTAGTATAAATGGTCATTTATCGAATGCTCTTCCAGTTACTTGTGGTGTTCCCCAGGGAAGTATCCAGCTTGGACCACTCCTTTTCCTGGTCTATATTAATGACCTGCCGAACTGTCTCAGCGTGGCTTCACCAAGAATGTTCGCTGATGACACAAGTATAACCATTGCAGCCGATAAACTGATTGACCTAGAAAACATCTTCAATCTAGAGCTCAATAATCTCAACTGTTGGTTAAAAGCAAATCGGCTTAGTCTTTATAATATTACTAAGACAGAATTTATGGTAATTGGCTCGCGCCAGCGAATTAAAGCACAAGCATGCGGTCACATTAAAAAATTGAGTGTGATGGTAAGGAGATCAAGAGAGTGGATGAGGTCAAATCGCTGGGCATAATTATTGATAAAAATCTCTCTTGGGCTAGGCACATTGAAGAAAAATCCAAGAAAATCTCCTCGGCCATAGGCGCTCTTAAACGAATACGACCATTTATTTCGATAAATACAGCTACCCAAGTGTACCAAGCCCTAATTAAACCGCAGTTTGATTATTGTAGCTCTGTTTGGGATGAGCTGAGTGTGACATTGAGTGACAAACTACAAAAACTACAAAATCGAGCAGTCAGGGTAATAACGAAATCAAAATACGACTCTAGTGTGAGAAATCTTCTAGAGAGTTTGAAATTGGATATGCTTGCTATACGTCGAAAGAAACTTAAATTGACATTAATGTTTAAAACGATTAAGCAATTAACCCCAACGTATATGCAAAATTTGTTTATCCCCCGCAGCACAGGATATAATATAAGGAATGCTGAAAATAAATTGAATTTACCCCTACCATGTACCAACTACTTAAAGCGAAGTTTTAGCTTAGTGGGGCATTGTTATGGAACAACTTGCCCTTGAATATACGAATGTCGCACTCTCTTGGTCAGTTTAAAAGGCAAATTGACCAACATTATTCCGAAGATTAACTGGACTCCTACACGGCAATCTTGTAAAACAGTATTTTAATTTTGTATTTAGTTAGGTAGTTTTATAATATTTTTAATGTAAATTTACTGAAGATTCTACCGTGTTTAAATAAAGTGATTGATTGATTGTTCGCTTTTTAGACGGCTCCTCGTGTTCTTTCATAATATTGCTGCGAAATAAAGTGTGCGGGAACCTTGGGACCACGAGGAATTTCACTCCGCTTACCCAACATTCTATGAGAGCTGGGATGGTAACGACCGTTTACGAAAGGGAAAATTGCATCGGGCACGTCAGTGAAAGATTTTAGCATTTGAATGAAACCACGCTGGATTGAATAGCATATTTGACACTTAAAGCTTGTTTTATGATCTCCAAAACGCTTCACTATTTCTAAAACGATTGTAGTGTCTGTGTCCAGAAGACGTGAAAATCAGTGTTCTCAGTGGCGTTGTAAACAGAACGAGGACGGCGTTAAAATTACTCTTGGGAATAAAAATTATTCATTCTTTTTGTTTCGCATGAAGAATGTTTTGTTTGAACGATGTCCCCGTCCTGGGTCAAATTACGGAAAGTTCATCATATATAATTGCTTCGTTCTATTTTAAAACCCGTTTAATTTGATAACTATCAACTAGTACACACAATATAAACCTTCGACATTATATTTAAAGAGATTTTAGAGCAATCGGGTTTGTATTTCTCCCTTTAAATGCGCTCCCTAGAAATATCTTAAGTTATATACTGATCGTAAAATTCTTACTTGATCGACCAATTTCTGTATTTCCTCCGTAGCCGGTTTCTGCTCACTAAGTCCTCCTGCCGACATGTTTCGGTGTGTAGGGTGCCGCAACAACAAGTACTCACACAGAACTAAATATACAGCGCACGTTTTATTCCACACTAAAACCTTCCTTTATCGTTTACAAGACTCTTATTTTATACTATCGCGTCTGGTCAACTATACCATTTACGTATATGAAGATAGAACAACATCCACATTGCCAAAAACTATGGTCATACTAATTACCGTCAAAATCCGTGAAAAAACAACAAAAACCGACAAAAATCCGAGAAAGAGTGAAATTAAGACCAACGTAAGTGAAATCCTGGCGTCGTAGCGTTGAAATGTCAACCTCATCGATGACACTCATTGTTCATTGTTAAAAAGCGCTGACCGCGAAGTCCATTGTCAACAATCGCTGTTGTGCCATTTGGTCTGTCCATTTCATGCGAAAACTACGGTGGCCCAGAAGTGTCACAACACAATTCAAAATTCGCAACACATTTCAAAATTCGCAACACATTTCAAAATCGACAACACATTTCCAAGTAGAGGTTCACAACACAATTAAATTTACGCAACACATTTCAAAATTCGCAACACATTTCAAAATTCGCAACACATTTCAAAATCGACAACACATTTCCAAGTAGAGGTTCACAACACAATTAAATTTACGCAACACAATTCAAAATTCGCAACACATTTCAAAATTCGCAACACAATTCAAAATTCGCAACACATTTCAAAAATCAACAACACATTTCAAAATCGACAACACAAACGGTAAGAACTTCATGTATGCCTATTATTATGTCCCAAGGCGGGTTAGGGGGGAGGGGTAGTATGTAGCATATAGTATGGTGAAGTACGCTGCAATAAGGTGGAGTAGTGTGCAGTAGGGTGCAGTAGAGTGCAGTAGGGTGTATTAGGGTGCAGTAGACTGCAGTACAGTGCAGTAGGGTGCAGTAGGGTGCAGTAGAGTGCAGTAGGGTGTATTAGGGTGCAGTAGACTGCAGTAGCGTGCAGTAGACTGCAGTAGCGTGCAGTAGAGTGTAGTAGACTGCAGTAGACTGTATTAGGGTGCAGTAGAGTGAAGTAGACTGCATTAGGGTGCAGTAGAGTGCAGTAGACTGTATTAGGGTGAAGTAGAGTGTAGTAGGGTGTATTAGCGTGCAGTAGACTGCAGTAGACTGAAGTAGACTGCAGTAGACTGCAGTACAGTGCAGTAGGGTGCAGTAGACTGCAGTAGGGTGCAGTAGACTGCAGTAGACTGTATTAGGGTGCAGTAGAGTGAAGTAGACTGCATTAGGGTGCAGTAGGGTGTATTAGGGTGCAGTAGGGTGCAGTAGAGTGCAGTAGGGTGTATTAGGGTGCAGTAGACTGCAGTAGACTGAAGTAGACTGCAGTAGACTACAGTACAGTGCAGTAGGGTGCAGTAGACTACAGTACAGTGCAGTAGGGTGCAGTAGGGTGCAGTAGGGTGCAGTAGACTGCAGTAGACTGCAGTAGACTGCAGTAGACTGCAGTAGACTGTATTAGGGTGCAGTAGAGTGAAGTAGACTGCATTAGGGTGCAGTAGAGTGCAGTAGACTGTATTAGGGTGCAGTAGAGTGCAGTAGACTGTATTAGGGTGCAGTAGAGTGCAGTAGGGTGTATTAGGGTGCAGTAGACTGCAGTAGACTGAAGTAGACTGCAGTACAGTGCAGGGTGCAGTAGGGTGCACCCTACTGCACCCTAATACAGTCTACTGCACTCTACTGCACCCTAATACAGTCTACTGCACTCTACTGCAGTCTACTGCACCCTAATACACTCTACTGCACCCTAATACAGTCTACTGCACTCTCTGCATCCTAATACAGTCTACTGTACTCTACTGCACCCTACTGCACTGTACTGCAGTCTACTTCAGTCTACTGCACACTAATACACCCTACTACACTCTACTTCACCCTAATACAGTCTACTGCACTCTACTGCACCCTAATGCAGTCTACTTCACTCTACTGCACCCTAATACAGTCTACTGCAGTCTACTACACTCTACTGCACGCTACTGCAGTCTACTGCACCCTAATACACCCTACTGCACTCTACTGCACCCTACTGCACTGTACTGCAGTCTACTGCACTCTACTGCATCCTACTGCAGTCTCCTGCACGCTATTGCACACTACTCCACCTTATGGCACCGTACTTCACCATACTATATGCTACATACTACCCCTCCCCCCTAACCCGCCTTGATACATAATAATAGGCATACATGAAGTACTTACCGTTTGTGTTGTCGATTTTGAAATGTGTTGCGAATTTTGAAATGTGTTGCGAATTTTGAAATGTGTTGCGTAAATTTAATTGTGTTGTGAACCTCTACTTGGAAATGTGTTGTCGATTTTGAAATGTGTTGCGAATTTTGAAATGTGTTGCGAATTTTGAAATGTGTTGCGAATTTTGAATTGTGTTGTGACACTTCTGGGCCACCGTAGAAAACGGAGACATTTTCATTCGTTTCAGCGTTTGCAAAAGTCTCCGTTTACACCGAAATCGGAGACTTTCGAAAATGGTGCGTTGTCATGTGGACGGGTGTGATTGGTTAACCGTAGCCTGCGCAGCAGACGGGCGCGGAGTGAGGGAGCGAGCGCCTTCCTGGGTTTCAACCCCTGCGCAGGCTAGGTTAACCGCGCTCGTGTACGGAAACTAACAGTGTTTATGAAACGAAATTTTCGACCTCGATTTTATTTGATATTCTTATAGTTCGTGCTTCGCTGATTATCGTAGTGCTGTTTATTTTTGTTCTACGACTTTGCAAAGTAGTTTTATTGACCTTCAAAGTTGACGAGTAGACGTCCGGTTCGTGTGAAAATAAAACGTATCGATAATAAATGCTAAAGAAAGTCAGAAGTGTGTAAAGAAAATCGCAAGTCTTGCTTGATTTATCAAGAGGACGAAATTCACTGCTTAATCTTCATCATTAACAACAAAATAGTAAATTAAATATGCACAAAGAAAGTGAAGTGACTCTCTTGCAGAGGCTTCTCTTTTTGTACTAATTCCATGGAAGCGAAGGAGGCGCGACAGGGAAGGCGCGGGCTGTCGCGCGCCGCGTCGAGTGTACGCCATTGAATATATTCAATATGTTCCGTGGATAAATCATCGGATTATCACGTGTTTTCTTTTGAGCTGTTGATGCCGACTGGAACTATGTATATTTACAGAAACGTTGGTAACACAAGTGGTTCATTTCTATTCGATACCGCGTGAATGTATGTGGTTTAAAACTTGAACGTGGCTGAACGCGCGGCTGAACAATACCGAACTGACAGTCTGACATAATGTCGAATATAATTCAATGTGATACTGTAATATCAAATAGCACAGATGCCACAGCAGAATTCATCAAATATAGTCAGCAAGAAACAAATAGAAATGAGAAACATGTACCCTTCGTGAAACATATTATAAATATTTGTTTATCGATGAATGGGTTAGTTAATTGTAATAATTGTGCATGTTGCCTGTTGTCATTGTTGAGGTCTTGCGTTTACAACAACAGTATGAAATTTAACTTCTGCAGTGCAGTTCTCTTGAAAGTAGTAGGTGGTTATATTTCTGTTTTGGATATCTAAATAAAATATAATATAATATATTCAGGCATACCAAGGGTATTTGTTTTAATTTCACACTGTGTTTGAGAGTCTATGAAAGCTGCGGTGAAGTATCATATAAATCCCGAAATGACGTCACTATAGACTATCGGTAGTAAAATTCGAAATTAAAATCAGCTATTATTATTATTATTACTAGAAGTTACTATCACAAGGGAAGTGCTGCCTCGAAATCCAAGACAGTCATAATATTGTGCAAAATTGCAAAAAATAAGTGGTGGGCTTATTGAAGTCAAAGTCGCAGTGGAGGTAGTACAGACTCGTACCCATGCGGTTATGGTTTAGGTATACCAGAGCAGTGAGTTCTTCAGTACATATATATGGAGCTCAGGCCAGCTCACAATGAGCTTGCTGGACCATAGGTACTCGCAATCTGGCCCTGGTGTTGAGGTTAATTAGTTATGACGTCATGAACTATTTAAGAAATAGAAAACATTTTCCGTGTTTACATACAGTTTTATATAAACACGAGTGGAAGTTTGGGAGAACGAGAAATCATAGTGGGAACACGAGCCCGTAGGGCAAGTGTTTCCACGCGATTTCGAGTTCTCCCAAACTTCCATGAGTGGTGGCTAATTGATGGCGTATGATGGCTAATTGATGGCGTATCACGATGGCGTAATCCATCCATGTTATATAGCCTGATATAAACACGGTAACTGACCAATCACAGCATGCGTAAGACACAACTTCTTTTATAAATACATGTAAGACCGGAATATAATACAGAGTCTTAATTGATCGCATACAAGGGCGTCAATCCTGGGGGGGGCGGGGGGATGTATCCCCCCCACTTTTTGACCAATGTATGATTATCCCCTTCTGACTTTCCGCAAACGATGCAGTCATCCCCCCCCCACTTTCAGACACGGATTTTCGCGCTTGATCGCATAACACCTGGCACATTTGCAGATATCTCACATCTGCCCCGACCTTGTTGACCCCCTTGTGTTGTAACAGCTCTCAACATCTATTCACAATATAGTAGTTCATGAACATGTGTAATTAAACAGATGTAAGTTGAACAGTTGCATAAAAATGCAGTTGAACATAAAGAAAAAATAGTTGTATTAAACATAGTTCTCTGTACAAGCTGGCTTGCATAAAAATGCAGTTCAATATGAACACAAAAAGTTGACATTATAATAGTTGATAAACTAAGTTAATCAGAATTTGTTTCTTGCATAAAATGCAGTTCAATATTAACGCAATATGTTGACATTATAACAGTTGAATAAAAATGCAGTTCAATATATTCTGTCGCTTATTTATATCTCACAGCTGCATGTGTGAGGCATGCACGGGTGCATTCTTCTGCATGAATGAGATACAATGAACTCGCACCAATATACAACTAAAATACAAGGAAAACTGTATTCATAAACAAAACAATTTCATATCATGCCGCAAGTGATGTAGCCTGCGTCGCAGACCTTGGGTCAAAGCGACGCAGGCAATAAATCGCAGATACCTCGCAGTCACTGAGCCATATTTCCGTTTGGTGAGCGTTTTAATAACAAGAATATTAAGTATACATGACAGTATCTTAGTCGTCTTACCTTGACAAGAGCATACTTCCTCACTCAGAAGGCAGAACAGATCGTTCAAACTTCACAGCGTTGACAAATGTAAGGAACTACGCGATAAAACTTCTACGTCACAAAACGTCATAAAACTGAACCGACAAACAGAGTAAATTTACACAAATCGAGATTTCGTTGACCATACATAGTTCCGCGAAGAAGTCTGGGCACGAGTGTCAAGATTAGTATGCTGCCTACGGCAGCAATTATTAATCTATATTTATACAGGTTGAAACTTGTTCAGCTACTAAAAGCTGTTATCCTACAAGGACCTGTTAAGTTAGATTAAATACATACAGTAAAATTAAGTCCTAAAATATCATACAATAAGATCTACAATAAAAACACTATATAATATCAAAGTTCTATGAGTGTCACCAAATAAAAGTTTAAGAATATGAATGTTTGTAAAATCTATGAGAATGTACAATTAAGAAGTTTTTTCTTAAATCAAATAACACTCTGTTCATCTCTAACATCTTTTGGCAATTTGTTGAAGATTTGAGCTCCTTGAAAAATGAAACTTCTTCTTCCGGCCTCGGTCTTAATTTTTGGAATTTGCAGAGATGAATCATTCCCTCGAGTGTTATAGGTGTGTGTGATCTTGGTAAAGTAATTGTCGAAATGTTCAGGGCTTAGCTTGTGCACACATCTAAAGACTTCAACTGCTGCTTTTCTTTGGAGCGTCGTATTTATACCCTCTAGGATAGAAGGATTTTCTGTATCTACGATCAGCATTGCTCTTTCATGAACTTTTTCAAGCTTGTTAATTTGTGTAAAAGGCAATCCCAAATATAGCGTAGAGCAATATATCATTATGGGTTGAATCATTACTTTGTATATCTTGAGGGCAATAGTGGGAGAGATGGTATGACGAATTCGTTTCAGCAACTTTACTCTTGCCAGTCACCTCTTGTATATCTTATGCATATGTTCGTGCAATGTTAAATATTTGTCAAGATGTACTCCTAGATTTCTAAAACTAGAAATTACTATCGCAAGGAAAGTGCTGCCTCGAAATCCAAGGCGTACTCGTGATATTGTGCAAAATTGCAAAAATAAGTGGTGGGCTTATTGAAGTCAAAGTTGCAACAGTGGAGGTAGTACAGCCTCATAACAGGACTCCTTCCAGTATCGTATTGGCACGAATACCTTGACCTGTTGTTATTTTTTAAAGCTTTTAATGGTCTTGTTTATCGTAGAGAAGAAACGCTTCCAGCAGTAAAATTACCTGTACGGCAAACTAGAGCAGCCAGCAACCCAAGTGTGATAAGTTTTGTTCCTCATCAATGTAGAACAGTAACTTATCAACGATCCTTCATTGTCAGAGTAACTAGAACTTGGAACGCATTACCGGACTTTCTAAGATTAAAAACACTCAAATTTAGTTCATTTAAGAAAACCCTACTTGAATACTACTATGACGCTCTTTACTCCATCTATAACCAGGACGACCCACGTACGTGGAAATCCATTTGTCTAAAATGTAACTCGGCACGTCGCCTCGAGAAATCCCTCACTTGTTGTTATTGATTTTTGCTACAGACTTTTCTTTTCACCTTAGTATTTATGTAAATATAACCTCAATTTTTTAAACTCTTTTTTTTAATTATACACGGGGCCACAGTAATTGGCGTAAGCTGTAGTGGTATCCCTGCCAGACTTTTTTTATATGTTATATATATATTTTTATATTTTATATGTTAATTTACTAATGGCGAATCGAAATAAATAAAATACCCATGCGGTTATGGTTTAGGTAATACCAGAGCAGTGAGTTCTTCAGAACATATATATGGAGCTCAGGCCAGCAGCTCACAATGAGCTTGCCACATTTGCAGATGTCTCACATCTGCCCCAACCTTGTTGACCCCCCCTTGTGTTGTAACCGTTCTCAACATCTATTCACAATAATTATAGTAGTTCATGAACATGTGTAATATTAAACAGATGTAAATTGGACAGTTGCATAAAAATGCAATTGGACAGTTGCATAAAAATGCAATTGAACATAAAGATAAAATAGTTAATAGTTGTATAACATACAGGTAGTTATCTGTACAAGGCTTGCATAAAAATGCAGCTCAATATGAACACAAAAAGTTGACATTATATTTATACAGTTGATTAACTAAGTTAATCAGAATTTGTTTCTTGCATAAAATGCAGTTCAATATGAACGCAAAAAATTGACATTATAACAGTTGTCAGTTGATAAACTAAGTTAATCAGAATTTTTTCTTGCAAATAAAAATGCAGTTCAATATATTCTGTCGCTTTACATGTCACAGCTGTGCGGATGTGCATTGTTCTGCATGAATGAGAAACAATGAACATTATGAACTCACACCAATATACACCTAAAATACAAGGAAAACTGTATTCACAAACAAAACAAATTGACAAGTTTGCCCATGACAAGTTACAAGTGATGCTATGATGGCAAGAAATCGCAGATACCTCGCAGTCACTGAGCCATATTTCCGTTTGGTGAGCGTTTAACAAGAAAATTAAGTATATATATTACCATTTGCGTTCAACCTTGAAGCTTGACGATTTTAACGCCTATGTTTACTCTTCAAATGTTAACGTTTAGTCCCGCCCCCTGTCACATTTGAAGCATGAAACTGTCACGTTTATAGTTGGAAACGTCAACGTTTGCGGAAAAATACTGACATGTTTTGTTCCCGTGCATGCAACGTTTGCAGGTTTTGAACACACGCTTTCGAGTTTTGAAGACATGTTTCGATCAATTAGATGTTTGAACCTCGCGTGTTTTTGATAAAACAACTTTAAAAGATGGATGCAAAAATGCAAATCCAAGTTCAAATTGGTGAAACTCGACGTGTTGTTTTTATGGAACCGCCGAGAACCTATAGTGACTTAACAAAAGCCATCACGTTAGAGATTCCAAAGATGAAGTTTATGGATTTTGGACAGTACGTTGGGCCCTCGAGAGAAACAAGCAAATTCAAAGTGTTATTTGGAGACTCTTGCTTTCGTGCTACTTCAACACTGCGCGTTCCAATAGCGCTGTGTCCATACGTCCGAGTTCCCACGTCTGGAATTTTTATTCCCGCTTCGTCGAAGAATTTCAGTCTCCTTGGATCTTTTGACGAAAGGTAGTTAATAAAAAGCGGAGTATAAAATATGTTATCTGGCATGAATCGTTCCTTTGCTAATTTGGTTAGCTTTTTCCTCGTATACTGTTGACCAGAAGGCAACCTGTTCTTAATATGGCGCGAGAGACGGAAGAAATTGAAACTTGTTCTCCTCCAAACTGTACTAGTTCCTGGATGATTTCGGAAAGCGATATGGAAGGAGATCGCAGTTTTAAAAATTCGATTAATTCAAGATCATCTTCCTGTAATTTAGCGTGTGTCATGCCACCTTTGTGCTTCGGTAATGCTTGCATTTCCTCGCAGAATTTTTTCCACACAGATTTTATAGTATTTACAGACACACGAAACTCGTTTGCAAATTGGACATAACTTCGCGGTATATAGCCAGTAGCGCGGTCGCCCCCCTCTTGCACAATTCTGTCAATGATGAAACATCTAAAATCTTGATCCAGTGCGACTCCCGTAGCGTAACTTCTTCCAAACTTGTTAACTTTCCTAATCTCCATACTTGTATTATGCGCTGCAAACCCTGCACGCACATCAACAAAACATGTTTTTTTCTTTTCGCGAACGTTAATTAAGGTTTCATGCCATAAACGTGACAGTTTCATGCTTCAAATGTGACAGGGGGCGGGACTAAACGTTAACATTTGAAAAGTACGGTGGCCCAGAAGTGTCACAACACAATTCAAAATTCGCAACACATTTCAAAATTCGCAACACATTTCAAAATCGACAACACATTTCCAAGTAGAGGTTCACAACACAATTAAATTTACGCAACACATTTCAAAATTCGCAACACATTTCAAAATTCGCAACACATTTCAAAATCGACAACACATTTCCAAGTAGAGGTTCACAACACAATTAAATTTACGCAACACAATTCAAAATTCGCAACACATTTCAAAATTCGCAACACAATTCAAAATTCGCAACACATTTCAAAAATCAACAACACATTTCAAAATCGACAACACAAACGGTAAGAACTTCATGTATGCCTATTATTATGTCCCAAGGCGGGTTAGGGGGGAGGGGTAGTATGTAGCATATAGTATGGTGAAGTACGCTGCAATAAGGTGGAGTAGTGTGCAGTAGGGTGCAGTAGAGTGCAGTAGGGTGTATTAGGGTGCAGTAGACTGCAGTACAGTGCAGTAGGGTGCAGTAGGGTGCAGTAGAGTGCAGTAGGGTGTATTAGGGTGCAGTAGACTGCAGTAGCGTGCAGTAGACTGCAGTAGCGTGCAGTAGAGTGTAGTAGACTGCAGTAGACTGTATTAGGGTGCAGTAGAGTGAAGTAGACTGCATTAGGGTGCAGTAGAGTGCAGTAGACTGTATTAGGGTGAAGTAGAGTGTAGTAGGGTGTATTAGCGTGCAGTAGACTGCAGTAGACTGAAGTAGACTGCAGTAGACTGCAGTACAGTGCAGTAGGGTGCAGTAGACTGCAGTAGGGTGCAGTAGACTGCAGTAGACTGTATTAGGGTGCAGTAGAGTGAAGTAGACTGCATTAGGGTGCAGTAGGGTGTATTAGGGTGCAGTAGGGTGCAGTAGAGTGCAGTAGGGTGTATTAGGGTGCAGTAGACTGCACTAGACTGAAGTAGACTGAAGTAGACTGCAGTAGACTACAGTACAGTGCAGTAGGGTGCAGTAGACTACAGTACAGTGCAGTAGGGTGCAGTAGGGTGCAGTAGACTGCAGTAGACTGCAGTAGACTGCAGTAGACTGCAGTAGACTGTATTAGGGTGCAGTAGAGTGAAGTAGACTGCATTAGGGTGCAGTAGAGTGCAGTAGACTGTATTAGGGTGCAGTAGAGTGCAGTAGACTGTATTAGGGTGCAGTAGAGTGCAGTAGGGTGTATTAGGGTGCAGTAGACTGCAGTAGACTGAAGTAGACTGCAGTAGACTGCAGTACAGTGCAGGGTGCAGTAGGGTGCACCCTACTGCACCCTAATACAGTCTACTGCACTCTACTGCACCCTAATACAGTCTACTGCACTCTACTGCAGTCTACTGCACCCTAATACACTCTACTGCACCCTAATACAGTCTACTGCACTCTCTGCATCCTAATACAGTCTACTGTACTCTACTGCACCCTACTGCACTGTACTGCAGTCTACTTCAGTCTACTGCACACTAATACACCCTACTACACTCTACTTCACCCTAATACAGTCTACTGCACTCTACTGCACCCTAATGCAGTCTACTTCACTCTACTGCACCCTAATACAGTCTACTGCAGTCTACTACACTCTACTGCACGCTACTGCAGTCTACTGCACCCTAATACACCCTACTGCACTCTACTGCACCCTACTGCACCCTACTGCACTGTACTGCAGTCTACTGCACTCTACTGCATCCTACTGCAGTCTCCTGCACGCTATTGCACACTACTCCACCTTATGGCACCGTACTTCACCATACTATATGCTACATACTACCCCTCCCCCCTAACCCGCCTTGATACATAATAATAGGCATACATGAAGTACTTACCGTTTGTGTTGTCGATTTTGAAATGTGTTGCGAATTTTGAAATGTGTTGCGAATTTTGAAATGTGTTGCGTAAATTTAATTGTGTTGTGAACCTCTACTTGGAAATGTGTTGTCGATTTTGAAATGTGTTGCGAATTTTGAAATGTGTTGCGAATTTTGAAATGTGTTGCGAATTTTGAATTGTGTTGTGACACTTCTGGGCCACCGTAGAAAAGTAAACATAGGCGTTAAAATCGTCAAGCTTCAAGGTTGAACGCAAATGGTAATAACTATCTTAGTCGTCTTACCTTGACAAGAGAATACTTCCTCACTCAGAACAGATCGTTCAAACTTCACAGCGTTGACAAAAGGTAATGAACTTTAATGCACGTGATAAAACTTATACGTCACAAAACGTCATAAAACTGAATACAAATCGAGATTTCGTTGACTATACATAGTTCCGCGAAGAGGTCTGGGTACGAGACACAGTTACCCAAGTCAAGATTAGTGTGCTGCCTACGGCAGCAATAAAGCATTATCGTAAGAGTTAGGGTTAGTATTAGGTGTAGGGTTAGGGTTTGCGTTAGGATTAGGGTTATGTTGGAGTTAGGACTACAGTATGTTTTAAATTCGGGATATTTATATGAAACGTCAGCCGACATATGCGTCTGTCCGAGTTGCTCTTATACGAATACGAATACGAATATTTTATTTGTTTTATGTCGGTGGCAAAGGGAGTGGTTACCCAATCTCCCGAGCCAGAGCCTCGTGTTAAAAATGCTCGACATGCAAGTGATTAAGAATTACATATTTACAATAAAAGTATAAAAAGGTACAATTAACAGTTATAAGTAAGTGGAAATACAACAAGTATAGAAGCATACAAAGCATACAAACTGTATGATTACTGAACGTGCATGAACGACTATTAGCATCGGAAAAACGCAGTTTCAAGCTTATCACGACGAATCATATAAAGAAACCACTCTAACCAGTGACGTCAACCGCAACCAATTCGGTTCCAGACTCCGGACGTCTTGTTACTCAAAATGCTCACTTTCAGACGAAAAATAAACTACTTTCTAAAACCCGGAGAAAAAAATGAGTCACACCACGTTATTCAGCGCGTCAAAAACTATATAAGAATATCAAATAAAACAGGGGTCGAAAATTTCGTTTCATGATAAACACTTTAAGAGCTCAAAAGACAAAGAAAATTCCGCTCCGCGCAGAATCCATAGCAGCTTCGCTATTCGAAGTAGTTTTTGGCCGTTTAGCTGTAGAGGTAAATATGTAGCTTCTTGAACAAGCAGATTTGGTTCGTTGGGTTGACTGTCGTGGCTTAATTTAATACCATGAATTTTGCTGTGAGATTTAGAAAGTTAAAAACTCCCAATGTCACAGACTCACTGGTTTCTTCATAGTTGGTTAAGCGCTCTCGATAAATTCCTTCCATTTCAGCCCATTTTGAAACAAATTTTCTGTTTATATATATTATATTGTTTATTTGTGTTCTCGCTGTTTCTTCAATTTTCTCACTAATTATTTGGGGGGATTGGATCTCACTTTTTTTCTTTTCCTAAGTCTGCAATGGCATATAAATAACAAGACGCCCGCTACGCGTAAACTCGGGTAACTTTTGGGTTCGCTGATTTTGTTTTGTTGGAGCGCTGTTAATTTGTTGGCAATGTGATTTCCAAGTGATTCACATCCGATTTTTGTATCTGCGCGTTGCGTAGATTTGTGGGTCTGTTAACTTTTTGGTGCAACCGCTGACCTGTAATGTGTACATATTAACAAATGGTCGCTTGACGTGCTATAGTTACTAATTGTGGTTCATACAAACATAACTTAAGTCAATAAGACCCCGTTTACACGGTGCCGGACGAATTTGGGACCGGGCTGAAATTCGTCCGTTTCGGCCTTCCGTTTACACGAGAACCACGGAACCGGACGAATTTGAGACCCCCTAACAGGACGAATTCGCGACCCGAAAAAAGCAGGTCTAATTTTTGACACGAGCGGTTTTAAATTCGTCCGGTGCCGTGTAAACACCGGAACCGGGCTTGTTTTTGCACCGATAGCGCGGTAGAGGATTGGGTATGAGAACACTATGCTCATTTGGTTACTTTACATGAAGTATAACCTCTCATAATTTTGTGAGTTTTTTAAAACAAACCAAAACAAGCGAATTATTTCGCGAGTTTTACACATGAATAATGAAAAAGGAGTTACTGGCATCAGTTCTTCTAACTTTGCTGGCGGGGGTGGCTGGTGTGATTCAATTCACCCTTCTTCAGATGGCAATTTGTTCGGCTATCCAGCGCAAAAACAGGGCGATAGCTGCAAAGTCTTTGGTCGATTTATCAAACTGTGCATTTGTCGAAAGACGGAGAAGTAGAACCAGTACATTAACGATAGCACCAAGAAGATTTTGGATAAGACCTGGTAGAACATCAACATGGTGGGACAATTTTGTCAATAATGTGATGATAGAAGGTAACTTCTTCATCTGTAAAAACAAAATTTTTTTCCGCCATTTTGAAAACTTCGCGGGCAACGTTACGCGCATGCGCCCAATAACAAAATTCAGTCTGAAGGAACTGGGTTCTAGGTTAGGACTTCACGATCTACAATTCGTCCGGTACCGTGTAAACTGTAAACACTCGAAAAAAAAGGACCAGAATTTGCACGGTTCCGTGTAAACAGGCGAAACGGACGAATTTCAGCTCGGTCCCAAATTCGTCCGGTATCGTGTAAACGGGGTCTGAGAATCTCTTCGCATTTCTTCATAAACTCTGACTAGAAAAATGTCGTCTTCAAACCAAAAGGCACTTTCAAAAAGTCTCACCGGCCAATGAAGTTTGTCATGTACGAGTCGTTAAACTAATTTCACAATCCGTCGATTCATCCATATTATACGAACGTACCCTTAACAATTATCTCCATCCCCACCATTGCCAATCGTATACGGATCGAAGGAGATGTTACATTGATTTTATGTGTCAAAACATGTTACATGCTCACATGTCTTCCAATCTCCTAGTTCAATAACATAATAGTCATAATTTTAGTATTCATATGCGTTGCTTGGTAAAACCCCGTAGTCGTGTCTTCGAACTGTAACTTTATTCACATTGACTAGTCATATAATATATTCGGTTGCCCAATTGTTCTACGGTAAAATCATATGTCTATTAGACGTATATATAGTTATGTATAATTATAGATGTTAATATACACAATAGACACTTCCACTGTTTGGGTCTTTACTAAATAGACACAATTTACATCAATTGTGGAAAATAGACAGAATATACCTCCACTTAAGCCGGTTTTCCACTAGGCGATTTTGTTCGCGCGAAGCGACTTTTATTGTTCAAATTGAAAAGATTTCTAATTGGTTCCAGCCGAGAGCTTATAAGACAAAAGAAAAAGTTGCTTCGCGCGAAAAAACCCGCCTAGTGGAAAACCGGCTTTAAAGTGTTTATGCAGTGAAAAATTCAGTTTGAAATAAACTCTCTGATTTGAAAGAACTAGAGAGATTGTCAAGATTGGCATTTACAACTCTTCCATATCTCACTTTGTTCTTCAGATATTAAGATTTGTTTGATATGTAAATGATCCTCACTGTGACGTCATAATCTTTAGAATTATGTCACGAAATTATGAAAGTGTGTATCTGTATGTGTGTGTCATGATACTAGACGTACGGAGTTACGTTTCGAGTGATTTGATTTAATAATCCCAAAGATATACATGTTTTTTCAGTAAGTTATTATGCAGTGTGATGTCACAGTGAGGATCATTTACACATCAAACAAATCTTAATATCTCAAGAACAAAGTGAGATATGGAAGAGTTGTAAACGGCAATCTTTATAATTTATATAGTTCTTTCAAGTAAGATAGTTTATTTCCAACTGAATTTTTCACTGCATAAACACTTTAAGGAGCACTTATAAGGAGCGAAGTACACGTTACAGTGATTTTATGTCATGTCAAACAACTTGCGCGACCACACTACATGTCACAACCCTCGTCATGTGCACTTCTGTCACAACATTTCAACAACAATCCGTGCACGGAACCGCTAAACAAATAAAATATACAAACCGAAATGTTATCTTATTTTAGTCCTACGCTACCAACCTACCGCTCAAATAACCAAAGAAAAAGTTGTAAAATATTTCCTATAAAATCTCTCATCACAGCGCAATAAATATATACACATTTCCATAGCGATAAAACTATGAAATATTCTGAACCGCTTATAAGGCGTATACGCCTATCCATAATTCGCGGTTGCTATAACATGCGGATGCAGGGACGCACGAACGCGTATGGACGAGTGTAAACAATATAATGATCATGACCTAAAACTAGAAATACGAATTCGCAATAATCCCCTCGCCCGTCTTTTCTACCACTTGCATACAAGTCATGGTCCCCCCAGTGCCCAGACCGCGTCTCATGTCGATAACAAATCCTTAAAAGTCGGTTCGTCGTATGTAGATTTTGAACGCTATCTCGGCCAATATTTACTCGATTTCAATTCTGAATACAGTTTTGGAATTACTGAGTCTACATACATAACGTACGTGTCTCTTATATTACGAGAACGTGCATACCCTTCGTAAAAACGGTTTATGTACTTAGAAATTATTCGGCAATCATGGCTGATCGTATATATCCAGCCTCGTCGTATATATCCAGGTCAAATGATAAGGTCAGCGTTAAGATAAGATCAATATTATGAAATGATAAGGTCAGCGTTAAGATGATCAATTTTCAATGTGTTTAGCAGTGGCCATGATAACTGGTCATGATATGTAAACTCTAAGATGAATTCATATTATTATTCAAAATTCAGAAATATATTGTTTTCAAAATATGCAGATGATTATAATTTAGCAGCCATGCATGAGGAGCGATTATAGAATATCCGTCAACTTTTTAACTAGCTTAAATTTACTGACATAAATCAAGAATGTGAAATCGTATTTATTAATAACTTTCAGCTGAACCTAGAGTAATGTAATTTTAAAGAACGAAGCAATTCTAGTATGACAATTTTCAACAATTTGACACGGTTTAATGACCATTTAATAGTAAGCGTTACTGGTATTCTGTTCCTATACTGACCTATAGCGGCTCTTAGAAATTTAGCACTGCATGTATAGAACTGCTTCGTTCTTTAAAAAATTCCGTTTATTTTTCTGATCCTGGAGTTCTCCAATTTATGAATTAAACCTATTATATATAGATAAAATAAACGGGATTTTTAAAGAACGAGCCAGTTCTATATGCAGTGCTAACTAAAATGTACTCATGCAAATTTCTGTGTCCGGTACACGAAGTAAGATCTATCCCTTACTTCATTCTAGAAGACTTAATATTATCGCCAATACTTCTAGTTCACTTTTTAATTTCTGTCTTTCCCTCTCCCTTCTTTCCATATATACTGGTGTGTCTTAGAATGGTTTCTATTTTTATATAGGTTTCAGGCACAATTGCTCCCTGATTCTGTTTTACTTCAGTGTTCACGTTTCTAAATATAAATCGTCGCTTGACTTGACACTTTGCGTTTCGATCAACATTTCTAAAATCACCCACTGTTCCTTGCTGTGATCAATGGCTTATAGATTTACAACAATTTCACAAGATTTGAATAGGTTATATTTGCTTTTATTTGGCATATCTGCACTCATAAATGAATTGCAGTACAGTGTTTACAATATGGAGCAACTGGCAAGCTCGGGCCGTGCGCTCAGGAACGCTTCTGCGGTCCCCTTCTGTGCTCGCACTCACATTCTGTGCTCATACTTTACTCAACTTTTCCTTTTGTCTTTTCTAAAAATTAGTTCCACGCGATATCTCACATAACAAAGGAAAATTTTATTTTCCGCCTAGTGGAGATTCGACGCTTAGGGCGGTTTCCACTAGGCGAATATTTTCGCGCGAAGCGAATTTCTATATTCATAATATTTTTGATTAGTTCCAGCTGAGAGCTCATAAGTGACATGTATAGGACGTAATTGGACAACCATACTGTAGTTGGGACAAAGAGTGTTCATTTGACTATTCTATGACAATAAGCCAGTGCGTTGGATAAATCTTATTTCAATTCATAATATCAGGCTGGGGAATTCAGTATAACGAATTTGCAAGTGTAAATAGAAATGCAAATGTCTATTGTGGTTTTAGCCTGATGTTATGAATTAAAATAAGTTTTATCCCGACGCAGAACACGTCATTTTGACACGCAGTGGACATTACGAACTGGCCTATTAGATAAATTTACCCAAGAGTATTGCATAATATGTGGTGATTTCAAGATTGACTGGCTATCAGATGAAGGTCAGAAACAGCAGATAGTTAAAATATTTGGTCCCTCATGATCAGCAAAAGTTGCATCTACCTTCCTACAACCGATAATGGATCACTTCTGGATCATCTGTACACCAACATCTGTACACCAATATATATTACAAGTGGAATATATGAATCATATTTTTCAGACCACAAACCGGTGTGGTGTGCATGCCTTAAAATAGATCAGACATGTATATACATATCAAATACATACATCATAATGTTCGCTTCATAATATATATATCTACTACCAAACATAATTTTAGACTATACAATGTCATCTTCAGGGTACAAATTAACCATTAACTAACCTTCGCAACATGCAGCTGAGTGAATAATCAAATTAATCCTTAATTGTTTAAACAACCTATTAACAAACATCTTTTGATATACTATAATAAAATTGTCGTATATTATGTAATAAAAGTTTGCTGGTAGCATATAGGAATAACAAGACCATTGGTTGCGTTATAAAACAACCTATGGCTATGGTTATAAGCTAGCTTATAAGCGACCTTTATAGGTCTTTGTCGTCTATCCCTCGTTTTGAACGTTATCTTGATCAATATTTAACCAATTTCAATTCTGAAAACAGATTTGGAATTAGCGAGTCTAAATACATAACATACGTACCTGTTATTTTACGCAAACGTGTATACCCTTCGTAAAAACCTCTTTATGTACGTAGTTCTTAACTTCTTCTGATCACAAATCGATAATGGCCGCTAGAATTTCTCTGCTCAAATATGGTCCGACTCAAACGGATCACCCAAAACGACCTTTTACTTCCTTATAAGGATCGAGTTGGTCCTACCATGTGGCTTATATATATATATATATATATATATACGAACTTTTCGTGAGAAATGGATCCCTGCCACCGCGAGATTATCACCCTCGCTTCGCTCGGTCGCTTCGCGACCTCGCATGCGAGGGGATTACTTAACGCATAATTCTCACGAACTGTCTTTTGCTACAGCGGACCTTAAATTCTTCTTAATGTACAGGTCGGATATCTAGGATTTTGAAAAGGGGGGTTCCAAGCTCACTCCTAAGTGACGACACATTTCTAGGGGGTCCCGCCGGAAATTTTTGAATTTTCGATCTCTAAAACAGAATTTCCTGCATTTCGAGGGCACTTTTGAGCAAAATATAAAGTTCTGAAATCTCATTTTTTAACAGTGTATCTCGTCATTTTTAAGATATATTTCTATAAAGTAGAATATATATAATTACAGGAATTGTAAACATGGCGAAGATTGAACTATCGAAGGCCCGTTTGAAACCGTTAAGTTTCTCCTTCTCACTCGGGGTATTTACTAGAGCTCAAGAGGAGATAAAAGTGCAATCATACAAACTTTTATACCGATCGAATCATGTTGGAAGTATCGTACGCTAAAATCAATTAATCAATTCCATTTTACAAATCTAATTATTTCGAGCGTAAAGAACATGCTCGGCTTCAGAAAGGGGGTTCCATGGAACCCTCGGAACCCCCTGCAGGATCCGCCACTGATGTACCTATGGAATCGCTCGATCTTCCCATTCGAGGATAATACGGACTACATTCAATAGGACCTACAATATCCACTGCGCCTTCTTCCAAGCCCTTCAGGTTCAGGCAGTGATGCAGGCTGCAGATTAACTGTACAAACATCATTGGGTGATCCGTTTGAATCGGACAATATTTGAAGCAAGTTTGTGAAGGCGGCCATTAGCGAGTGGTGATCTGACGAACTACATAAAGAGGTTTTTACGAAGGGTATACACGTTTACGTAATATAATAGGTCTAATAGGCCTAATCTAGTCCAAAACTGTTTTCAGAATTGAAAACGGTTCAATATTGATCGAGATAATGTTCAAAGTAATATACGACGAGGCGGCTGGGCCGGGCTGGCTGATTGTCAAATAATTTCTAAGTACATAAATCGTTTTTACGAAGGGTATGCACGTTCTCGTAATATAATAGACACGTATGTTATGTATTTAGACTCTGTAAATCCAAAACTGTTTTCAGAATCGAGTAAATGTTGGCCGAGATAACGTTCAAAATCTACGTGTGATATTGTGTATGTATGTATATTTTCCCAGTCTGTCAGAGATGTTAGTCAAGGTTGAAATCCAATGCCCTGGATTTAAGGGTGGCAAAACCTTTAATAATTGTAATCTTCAGTAAAACAAAATCTATCAAAAATGAATGGTTTTATTCATAAACAATATTGGCAAAAACAAGATTAGTTTGGTTCAAAATATTCCACTTCATCTTCAAGAGTTTTGCTCAACTGGATACCATCAAGCCGTGGTGGTTGATCAGTCTGCAATGGTTTATAAATACGAAGGTGGACATAACCATCTCCAACATACACCTAAAGCAAACATAAACATTCCACAATCTTGGTAAATTTATCTATCCATTTTATCATTTATTTCAATGGTTTAAAGTAGTTTTAAGTAGTTAAGAGCATTAAGACAATTATACAATGCTCCTAAAATGTCTTTATTACTATTGTTATCTTTCATATTCTTTAGTGACAAATTCGCAAAGGCTCTAATAATTTTCATTAGCCTGTACATGAACTGATGGTCATCTGATTTGGATCCTAGTCCATTTTTTTTATAAAGTTTCTACTTAACTATGATTATTCAAACTCTTTCCTTGCCTCGGCAATGGAACTTACTCAAAAGTAATTACTCCGGCTAACACCTGTGCAGGTGGTAGCCGAGGGTAGGTTTCGGTGGCATTTCTGTATTTTTTTTATTTGTCGGGTCGACAAATTGCAACTATTGCATCATCCCGATAGACTTTGCGAAACCAGGCGCTGTGCTCATCTCATTGGCTCATCTCCATGCGCCACTCTTCTGTGGTCGCTATTCCTCGAGTGTTTGCTCAAACATTCATAAGGAATGTTGCAGGCAAGTAATCTTAATCATAAACAAAATTCGATTGCAATCATTCATGAAGATATCGAACGGAAACATAAAGCCAATTGTGTCGGGTATAAGGATTATCGCGGACGAGGATGAGAAAAGGCGGACTGAGAGGATAAAACGCGGATAAGAAAATGCGGATAGAGGATAAAAGGCGGATGAGAAAAGGAAAGTAGGTCTGTGTCTAGAAATTCAGAATTGATACACTTATTTCGCAGACTCTCCTGCACTCAGCGGACGAGTGGCGACTGCAGACTATAATATTATTCAAACGCATGAGTTTTTGCAGATATCAACTATATTCCAAACGTCATTCTATAAGCAAGAAAATCTGCAATAAAATTAAAATCTGAAGTAAATTAAGATGGAAGCTTCACCACGCTCAGCGTGTCGTACTCTCAAGTATTTTACACAATATTTTACTTTGCTGTAGCTTACCTAGGGTTAATACAAATAGCCGAATTTTCAAACAGAACATTGATTTGTGTGTTTTACGGGACACAATTAACAACAAGTAGCCCGAGTTAACGCCTAACGGGCGTCTTGTTATAATTTGTTTATTTATTTTTTACAGTTATCTGGTATTTGGCTGTGTCAAGACACTGTTAGGAAAGACCTATTATAATACCTTCACAAAATAGTTTACACCAGCAACGACTTGGCTTTTGTACGATATTGCTTCAAACTTTGCAAATTTCCTTCTCGCTTTCTTTTCTGCTGCTTGTTTCACCTGCAAATCACGAGACATCGTTTTCAATTTCATATTACATAACAAGCACACTCGATGATCTGCTAATTATTATATCAGACTTTCAAAAGAACATTTATAAAGGGAATTTGTAGAATACCCCCGTTAAAAGGGTCAAATTCAAAAGGGTCAAATACCGGAAAGTTCATCATAAACAAAAAACCCCGTTTAATTTGATAACTATCAACTAGTACACACAATATAAACCTTCGAAATTATATTTAAAGATATTTTAGAGCAATCTGGTTTGTATTTCTGCCTTTAAATGCAGTTTCAAAATATCTAAGTTATATACTGATCGTAAAAATCTTACTTGATCGACCAATTTCTGTATTTCCTCCGTAGCCGGTTTCAGCTCACCAAGTCCTCCTGCCGACATCTTTCGGTGTGTAGGGTGCCGCAACAACAAGTACTCACAGTCACACAGAACTAAATATACAGCGCACGTTTTATTCCACACTAAAACCTTCCTTTATCGTTTACAAGACTCTTATTTTATACTATCGCGTCTTATATTCTATACTTACAAAGATTCTATTGGTTAACTATACCATGATGAAGATAGAACAACATCCTAAAAGGAACTACATAGCTAATTGGGTACATTGCCAAAAACTATGGTCCTACTAATTACCGTCAAAAGCCGACAAAAACCAACAAAAAGCCAAGAAAGAGTGAAAGACGAACATAACTGAAATACTGGCGTCGTAGCGTTGAAATATCAACCTCATCGATGACTCATTGTTCATTGTTAAAAAGCGCTGACCGCGAAGTCCATTGTCAACAATCGCTATTGTGCCATTTGGTCTGTCCATTTCATGCGAAAACGGAAATACGGAACTAATTACTCGGCCTACCATTGTTATTCTTTTAGGTCACAAAATTGCACAATCCACCATCGTGCTCCAAATTACCGAGTTTATAGTAGGATTTGCAGTTCGAACGAATCAAGAAGACAATGCCGCTTTACGCAGCTGAGAACATCAGAACACTACCATCACTAGGAAACTTGTCTTACCAGTCAAAATCTGAGTTCATCGGGCCGCTCGTCTCTGCAACGACAGCGTTCGTCTTTGGAGGAAATATGTATGTATCATGTATATGTAACATGGCACCAGAATTCACGATAGGGGGTGGTTGCATAAACTGTCAGGAACTGTGATCGGAGGAGAAGTGACAGTTGGGGGATTAAATATATTATCCTTAATAAAACTGTAATCTTCGAGTTCGTAGTCCGTCGTCACGTCACGCTACAATAGTTTGACGACGAGAAGTAATTCTACGCTGAAGTCTGAAGTAAACGTCTGGTAGAGATGTCGACCAGTGACTTACCGTCTCACGTCAGGTTCTGTTGGCTCGAGTGAAAGCGAAGCGTCGAGAAGGAGGCCGGTGTCACAGGAAATTTGGCCCCCCCGAAAATTTGGCCCCCCCGAAAATTTGGCCCCCCCGGGCCATATTTCCTAGGAAATTTGGCCCCCCCCGGACCAGATTTCCTAGGAAATTTGGCCCCCCCTTCGGAAATTTGGTCCCCCCAACAAAACACTCCGCTTTATCTCAGAGGTTTAAATAATGAGTGTAGATCAAATATATTTTCGGCCGTGAAATATATTTTCCACAGTGGAATTATTTCGGTAGTGCATTATGTTCTCTACGGTAAAATATGTTTTCGGCGGTGAACATTATTTTCGGCGGTGAAATACGTTCTCTGCAGAACAGGAATGCATGTGGTCGAGTGCTGAACCGCAACAAAAACCATTCAATTGTTTGGTTTGGTTTTGCCTTAAAATTTTCATTCGGTTCTGCCGTCTGGATATCAGAAATATGCTTTTAACTACTCGAGTATCGTGCTTTTCGAGTTTCGTTTGTGTCAGAATTATTTCGCAAGTCTTCTAACTTTTGACGATTGTGCTTTGTTTACGCGAAATGCTTTTGCTGTCGTAAAAGACGAGTACCAGGTTCAGTTTAGACCTTCATTTACACCTTATTTACCGTAAACGTTTGATCGATTGAACAAGAACATTAACCTTTCATTTATATTTGAAATATGCATATGTCGCGAGTCTGTTAACTATTGACGATTGTGCTTTCGTTTATATTCAAATCTACAACAAGACACATTCTACAATGTTCGTGTAACTAATAAGAACTGCAAAAAGCATAAGATTATAATTTTTCAAGACCATAAACATGGGGGCCAAATTTCCGAAGAGGGGGCCAAATTTCCTAGGAAATATGGCCCGGGGGGGCCATTTTTTAGGGGGGCCAAATTTCCTGGGACACCGGTAGTACAGAATTAGATACATGCATATGTTCTATAGCAGGGCCTGGACGATGGCGTGCATTTATTTTATTACTAGCAGCTCCGTCTTGTCTCCATTTAATTTTAGTTTATTACTGACCATCCACGAGTCAATCTCTCTCACACACGCTTCTATTCGCACTAGCGCTCCTGATTGTTCATCTGTCGGTTGGCTCAAAAGCTAGATATAGTTGTGAGTCATCCGCATAAAAGTGAAAGTCAAGTCCATGACTGACGTCTAAGGGGCTGATTACATGGAGAAATTTCAGCCCGGGCTGAGATTTCAGCACGGCTACTGAGGTATGGTAAATTACGGAGTATGGAAAATCATTTAAATAGCTTTGTTTTTATGCCATATTTGTTACCGCTTGACCGCTTTCGACACCGTGATTTCTATTCTCCCTCTTTACCATACCTCAGTAGCCGGGCTGAAATCTCAGCCCGGGCTGAAATTTCTCCATGTAATCAGCCCCTAATAATATCGCCAAGGGGCGAAGTATATAACAAATACAGTATAGGGCCAAGAACTGATCCTTGCGGG
Source organism: Chrysogorgia sp. JL179-B06 (assembly GCA_035772405.1). NCBI lineage: Eukaryota > Metazoa > Cnidaria > Anthozoa > Scleralcyonacea > Chrysogorgiidae > Chrysogorgia > Chrysogorgia sp. JL179-B06. The sequence continues at coordinate 1,894,223 of JAYKKM010000043.1, forward strand.
ACTCCACAGCATAGCTCTTTAACAGCAGATTTAACACCATCGATCACCACCGCTTGCATCCTATTTTGAAGGTAAAAGCGTTTTGACATTCGCTCCAGTAAAAGTTCGTGGTCAACTGTGTCAAACGCTGCAGACTGCAGACATATCTAGCATGCAGGAGCAACACTACACATTTCTGATTGTCTATAGCAACGAGAATGTCGTTTTGCACTTTAAATAGGGCTGTTTCTGTACTATGGAAGCGTTTGTATGCTGATTGGAGAGGTTCCTCTAAGTTGTTATTGACCATGTATATGTTCCCATCAGTTGACTAGCAACAGCCTTCTCAATTACCTTAGCTAAAAATTTCAAATTTGAAATCGGTCTGAAATTTGGATACTCTTTACCGTCAAAAGCCGTCAAAAAACGTCAAATCCGTGAAAAACCAACAAAAACCGACAAAGATCTGAGAAAGAGTGAAATTAAGACCAACATAAGTGAAATCCTGGCGTCGTAGCGTTGAAATGTCAACCTCATCGATGAGTCATCGTTCATTGTTAAAAAGCGCTGACCGCGAAGTCCATTGTCAACAATCGCTATTGTGCCATATTTGGTCTGTCCATTTCATGCGAAAACGGAGACTTTTTTCATTCGTTTTCGCCTTCCGTCCACACGCAAACGCTGATTCAGCGTTTGGAAAAGTCTCCGTTTACACCGAAATCGGAGACTTTCGAAAACGGTGCGTTGTCGTGTGGACGCGTGTGATTGGTTAATGTATAAAGGCCGATCTCCGCGCGCAGAGCGCAACCCCCTGTCCTGTGAGCTCTCGTACGGAAATAATTACTCGGCCTACCTAACGGAGGCGAAACCTAAACTCGGTCTACCATTGTTATTCTTTTTTCAGGCTACCTCCGCGGAGGCTTCTTGTGCTTTTTTAGAGTTCGGGCAAATAGTTTGGGCAGCACGGGCTGGCCGGCTGGGAAGAGCCTCTGCCATCATGCTGCCATATAATGTTTCCATAAGGTGTCGAATTTCCGAGAGAGACTGGTCATATAATATATGGCTTATGGTGCAAATCAAGTTAAATATAGTTGGATTTTGGAGATCTTTTCAAGAAGCTAAAGTCGGCGGCAAAGTGATATGTTCGAAGTGCGTTATTGGAAGACGCAGCATTTTATAGAATTATAGAACAGAATATACAATGTCAACATGCGACTGAATTGCAAAATGCTTTTTCATTCATGATCTTAACTAAATTAAACGGTCAGGAAACAGTGAAGATGTTGGAACAACTATATGAACTATGACTTGAGACGGTAAGATTGTTCAATAGGGCTCCGTCGAGATGACGTCAGTACCGATGTTTGTCCGCTTTTACCCATAATTCGTGCGGCCATAACAAAAGAAATAGCTCATTTGCAATCATTTGTGAGTCAAATTTGGTTTGTTTGTCTGCTTTTTGAGCTATTAATAGCAGCTAGACTCTACGCTATTGCTTTATTGTCAGGCTTTTTTAGCCTATAGACATATAGTGTCGGATATCAAAGCGTGTATATCTAGATAATTTTCCTTCGTTGTCGTCTGCTTCAATAACAATGCCGGAGTGAGGTGCGGTATTGCGGAATATCAAAATATCAAGTACTTATATGTGATTTTGATATATCATGATATTTCTTAATGTTTCCTGTACTTAGTATTGATAATATCATGATATATCAAAAGTGATATAAGTACTTGATATTATGATATTCTCAACGACTAAAATATCATGATATTTTGATATTATCAAATGGTGTTTTGATAATATCAAAGTGAAATATCAAAATATTAATTGTGTTTAAACTATGGTTTGATATTGTGATATATCATGATATTATCATAATATCATGATATTTTGATATTATCAAATGGTGTTTTGATAATATCAAAGTGAAATATCAAAATATTAATTGTGTTTAAACTATGGTTTGATATTGTGATATATCATGATATTATCATAATATCATGATATTTTGATATTATCAAATGGTGTTTTGATAATATCAAAGTGAAATATCAAAATATTAAGTATTGTTTAATAAACGAGCAGCAGTGTTTTATCAGATATAAAACACGAGGGCGTAGCCCGAGTGTTTTAGATCTGATAAAACACGTGCTGCGAGTTTATTAAACGGCTTCAAACACGACCCAATTTGATAAGTTCATTGGCGTAGTAATTTTGAAAATCGATGTTGTCTAAGCCGAGAAAATCAAAGATAAAGTTTATGTAAATCAGGACGAATCTTTATCAGATTTAAAACCATGATACGGTAGTGATTTTCTTTTGTGTTTTCCTCATGAATTATTAATTAGTGTTTGGAGTATTGTTTAATAAACGAGCAGCAGTGTTTTATCAGATATAAAACACGAGGGCGTAGTCCGAGTGTTTTAGATCTGATAAAACACGTGCTGCGAGTTTATTAAACGGCGTCAAACACGACCCATTTGATAAGTTCATTGGCGTAGTAATTTTGAAAATCAATATTGTCTAAGCCGAGAAGATCAAAGCTAAAGTTTATGTAAATCAGGACGAATCTTTATCACATTTAAAGACACGATACGGTAGTGATTTTCTTTTGTCTTTTCCTCATGAATTATTAATGAGTGTTTGAATTGTGTTTAAACTGTGGTTTGATATTGTGATTATATCATGATATCATATCATGATATGATATCAAATGGTGTTTTGATAATATCAAAGTGAAATATCAAAATATTAATTGTGTTTAAACTATTGTTTGATATTGTGATATATCATGATATTATCATAATATCATGATATTTTAAACGTTTTTTCTATCCCGCTTATTAGCCCTCCCGGTTATAACCCCCCGGTTATAATCCCACTCAAAACCCTTACGAAGTTGTATAAGCCCAGGGCTGCTTATATTATAAGCGGGATTCTACGGTATTATATGACTAGTCAATGTGAATAAAGTTGTTCGCGAAGACACAACTACGGGGTTTTATCATAGAACGAGGCAACAATTATACATTATATCGTAGAACGAGGCAACACTAATATATTATATCACAGTCAATATTAAATATGTTCGCGAAGACACGACCACGGGGTTTTATCGTAGAACGAGGCAACAACACATATCACAGTGAATAGTACTAGTTGTTCTGGAAGACACACATGCGGCTAAAAGTGACCTGCTCCAGACTAAAAATAGCAACACCTCGTACGACATTATGATTATGGTAATATGATACACGTTATCTGTCAATGTTGCGAGATTCCGATCACGTGGTTTATATTTATCGTCGAGCTTTTCTTGGTTTATTCTCTTGGTTTATTTCTCTTCGAGGTGCGTGCTTTTGCACACTAAGTTAGAATCGTCAAGCTCGTATCCTCAGAAAAACGATTCTGAGTCCTGGACAAGAATCGAATCTGTAACCTTCTGATTGCCGGTGAGACGCTCTAACCATTGCTCCGAGCCACGAGCCATTCTGTGACGAGCTCTGCCACATTCACTACATCACTGCAGTGTGTATATTAACACATATTAAATAGAGAAAACATATATCAAGCCGAAAAAAGCTAAACCGTTTATAAAAAAGTTGAAACAACGTGAGTGGAAACTATATCGACAGAATCGTTGTCTTACTTAAAATGTTTTTCCGCGTTTCAAATTTTATCTAGTATGTAGAAAGTATCTAAAACGTTTCTATTTTCAATTAACTTTCTGCGACGTAAATAATAATAATTTACGCCGCAGGAAAGTTGGCCATGTGCTCTGACAAAAAATATATATCATATTGCGGTGTTGCTATTTTAGTCTGGAGCAGGTCAGCTTTTAGCCGCATGTGAAGACACGACTACGGACATTACGGGGTTTTATAGCCGTCAATGCGATTCGCACGACTGCAGTCTACGGGGTTTTATCGTAGAACGAGGCAACACTAACATATTATATCACAGCAACAATATATAATGCGTGTTTTTTTATAGAACGAGGCAATGATATATTTGATAATCTCATAATATAATGATTTTATGTTGTGATGTATCAGATAATGAAAGTGTTTAGGTGATTATTTTATGCGGTTAGTGGTAATATAATAATGTGATGATATCATGATATATCAAAATATATTCCTGCTTTCTGTTGTTGAATTTAATATCTGACCCATCGCACGTACGTATTATATGTTTTTTTAAATAATATAAAAATATCATGATATATCACAATATCAATCCATAGTCTAAACACAATTAATATTTTGATATTTCACTTTGATATTATCAAAACACCATTTGATAATATCAAAATATCATGATATTATGATAATATCATGATATATCACAATATCAAACCAGTTTAAACGCTATTTTAGTCTTTTTATATTTCACTTTTGATATTATGAAAACACCATTTGATAATATCAAAACAATATATTTGGACTTGATATTTTGATAATATCACAATATCAAACCAGTTTAAACACTATTTTAGTCTTTTGATATTTCACTTTGATATTATCAAAACACCATTTGATAATATCAAAATAATTTGATAATATCAAAATAATTTGATAATATCAAAATATTTTGATATTGGACTTGATATTTTGATAATGTATCATAATAATGTGATAATATCAATTTAATGATATTGAGTTTGATATTTTTGATATTGTTACGGTTTGATATTTTTGATATTATGATGGTTTGATAATATCAAAATATTTTGATATTGGACTTGATATTTTGATAATGTGATAATATCAATCGAATGATATTATGTTTGATATTTTGATATTCTGCAATCCCGCACCTTAGTGCAATGCCGGCGCTCATTATTTTGTTTTGTAGAATAGAAGACGTCTGAAGTCTCTTGGAAATAGGTTCATTGTGATGTCTAGACTCTGGAGTATAAGAGTATGCTTCCCAGAGATTAACTCCTTCTTTGGAGCGCTTGTCATGGGATAGCAGCCAAAAAAGTTCGTCGTCGCCATCATCTATAAATATGACCAACGGAAGTTTAAAATCAAACGATTTTTCCAATAGCGAAGCGCACAGTTACTTATAAACCAAAACTCAGACAAACAAACCAAATCTAACTCTCAAATGAACCTGATTTCGTGAATTTAATTATAGACTCAGACAAACATTGACAAATGCGCAACACTATTGTTTATATTGTAGACGAAAACACGAGGACACGAAACCGTTAAATTGGCTATCAATTTCCACCAAATTTTGTACACGTACCTTCGAGACTCGTATTATGAAGGGAACATTCAAATTCTTCCATATTGCTATCGCTTTCGTCCATGACCACAGAACCGCAAAATTGGATCTCTTCTCTTTTTCCCTCTTCCCGTCTTACCCCGCGCGCTCGCAATTCCGCGTCCCGATTCTCTCCACGCGTCCCCAAAACACCCTGTGAGCACAATACAAGTTAAACCATACCTCGACTAAATCTGTTTGTCGGAGTTTTACCAATATTTATACTTTTAACTTACCTTGTTTGGTTGGTTGGGTAACAGGTGGTCCGATTGGCTCCTGTTTGATTGGTTCCGTGATGCTTGGAATAGGATCAGATTGATTGGTCCTACTGATCCTGATCCGCTTACCAATCGGACCTTACCTGTACCCTTCAAACATCAGTTGTGGAACTGATGGAGTAATTAAATCTTGTTAAAGAGGTGGGATGGTGGGTGCGTATTTCTTCCGCGTTGATTACTGTGCACTGCGTCGTTTGCGTTTATTGCGTGACAATAACTTCGACTGCTATCGGATTACGGTTGCGTTGCATTCGAATGTCAATCGTGTGCGTCATCGATATCCTGGGGCGTATGCATCGTAGCACGTCTCCTTTGGTTTAACCTTGGTTATAACTAACCTCATCTAATATAGTATTACCTATAGTATTACCCGAACTCTAAAAAAAGCGCAAGAAGCCTCTGCGGAGGAGAGTGGTGCGTTGTCGTGTGGACGGGTGTGATTGGTTAGCTATAGCGGTAAATATGTAGCTTCTTATACAAGCAGATTTGGTTCGTTGGGTTGACTGTCGTGGCTTTTGCTGTGAGATTTGACTGCAATCTCACGATTCCGTATTCAATCAAAATATGTCACAGACTCACTGGTTTCTTCATAGTTGGTTAAGCGCTCTCGATAAATTCCCTCCCATTTCAGCGGATTTTGAAACGAATTTTCTGTTTATTTGTGTTCTCGCTGTTTCTTCAATTTTCTCACTAATTATTTGGGGGGATTGGATCTCACTTTTTTTCTTTTCCCAAGTCTGCAATGGCATATAAATAACAAGACGCCCGCTAGGCGTAAACTCGGGTAACTTTTGGGTTCGCTGATTTTGTTTTGTTGGAGCGCGGTTAATTTGTCGGCAATGTGATTTCCAAGTGCGATTCACATCCGATTTTTGTATCTGCGGGGGTCTGTATGTTAACTTTTTGGTGCAACCGCTGACCTGTAATGTGTGCATAACAAATGGTCATCGTTTAATCCCCTCGCAAGCGAGAAGCGACCGAGCGAAGCGAGGGTGATAATCTCGGCGTGGCAGGGATAGATTTCTCACGAATAGTTCGTATATATATATATATATATATAATAATAATAATAATAATAATAACGGTTTATTAGCATTTCCACAAGGTGGCTCTTCTAATGCCAAGTAAGTTACATGACTATTGAAATAGAGGTAATATTGAAAGTAATTAGAGTTTATACAAATCGATGAGCTAATACTAATTAATTTGTTAATTTAATTATATGTACAAGGTATGAACAAGTGTAAATTAAAAAGTTTTAGTTATATAACGATGTAAGCAAAAATTATTCATAACTGAAAAATTAGAACTATATTAACCTATTAGTGGCTTCGTTCATAAAGTATGCTTTAATTTCGCGATGAAATTCACGATAGTCATTACAGATTCTGATCTTGTGTAGAAGATTGTTAAATATGTTATGGACAATTTAAATTCGCTGGAAGAGCGTAACGTCCGTGTTGGCACGTATTGTTGGAGTTTTAGATAGGTAGGCCAATGGTCACATGTAAGTGCCTTAAATATGAAACTGCATAGATGGAATTGTCTTCGTTCCAGTATGGGGAGCCAGCCCAATTTCAATACATCAGATATATTAGCGAATCTATTTAAAACAAAGCCAGCGGCGGCCAGTTGAACACGCTGAAGACGCTTAATGAGAAACCCAGGCATGGGATCGTTTACTACATCATTATAGTCAACTTTTGACAGGACCAAGCTTTCTACTAGTTGTTTTCTGACTTTAAACGGCGCAAAGTTCCTGAGCTTTCTTAGTATTGAGAGCGTACCATAGCAGTTAGATGTTTTAGCATTAATGTCATTGGTCCAGTTCAGATTTTGTTGAATCTCCGTACCAAGGAGGCGGGTGGTGGAAATACGCTCTAGTTTCTTTCCGTTGGCTTCTAAAGAAATGGAGTAGGAGTCAAGTTGGTGGACTCTTGCAAGCTGCTGTGTGGAAAAAAGCATCACCTTGGTCTTAACTGGATTTAACACAAGATTACATTCCGATGACCATGATGACAAGTTGTCAAGAGCTTGCTGCAGCTTCTCCTCACATTCCTTGATGTTTGAGGGTTTCTGATGCGTGTAAATGGTTGTATCGTCTGCGTATTGGACCCATTCGGAAAAGGAAATATGTCAGGTCTCGATCAAGTGCTAGGACAGCCTGGCGTGACCCATGCTCAGCTCAAGGCGACAGCTATAGTTGCAGCCGGTGGCTGAATTGTGAAGGGCGCAGATCAAACATGGTCGAGTCGAAGGTATATTAAAGGTATATATTACCCATGTCTGACCACTTAACTTCAAACCTCAGTGGTGAGTGACAGCACCCTAACAGAACACGCCACCCGTGTTTCCCTATAACATTGCTGTTATAATGGTGAATTTTAATTATGATACAGAACAGATGAAGATCTTGGTAGACAATCTATAGTAGCACAACATACTACATAAAATTTCTATTCACTGCACTTCAAATCTCATGCTGTATAAAATAATTCATTTTAATGAAATATAATATTTCAGAAAAAGGAATTATATTCAAACTTGCAAATGCAAACTCGATCTTTGTGGCACATTCAAACACCTCAAGGAAAAACAGACAGGCCTGTGCTGTATTATTGATTACAGTATGGAGATAAAGCTAAAATTATGGATCAAGTTTGTAAACTGGAAAGCTCTGTTAACCCTGTGGTGTTCGTTAAAATTCTGCCTGCATGAAGTAGATTCTTGCTATTGATTCCGAACGACGAACGAACGAGCGAACTCACACACGGAATATAAACTATAAAGCGTTGCTAAAGGCACCGCAATTTGCATACATGTGCACAGGAACATGGTCACGTATTATATTTAGATCATAATAACTAGTTTACAAGCGCAGCGTAAAAATTGTTATTGTTAATTTGTTGGACAAGCTGAATATAGAAATCAACAGTTGATCTACCTTCTCATCAAGTCTGTATTCAGCTTGTGCAACAATTACAGGTTTTTACGCTGCGCTTGTAAACTATAATAAGAGGCCGAGTATATTGCAACGACAACAAAATAGGATCAAACCTCATCATCTTCGAACACCCGACGCAATTACTACCCAGTAAATCATAGTTATAATATTAAATTAGTAGTGATAATTACTTTACCTCTGTCATTTCGAGTGTTGGTTGCGTTGAAAGAATATTATTCAAATCCAAACGCGAAGTTGACTGTTACAGCTATATGCCGAGGGATTCAGTTGCATGCGGCGACTGTCGAAGCGATTGGAGCTTCAATACTGTGTTGGATCAAAATTTCCTGTATTCTGATAGTGCTGCATTTGTGTTGCTAAATTAAGCACACCGTCATTATCGCCTGATTGGTCGAGAACTCATTTAGATGATCCGATTGAAATAAATGGTCAAAATATAAAAATAAATATAAATATATATTCACCTTAGCTTATAAAATAGCATTTTCGCGTACCGTATAAGGTAGCCTATTACATGTTCCGATCGTGTGTTACTGAGAGAACATTTATTTGACTGAGACCCGATTCAAATTCCAATCTGGGGACCAATCTGCTAATAAAGTAAGTTTATGTAATAATTAAATAAACTGATATACGTTGAAACAACGATCGCGGTCACTGTAGTTATTGCGGCGACATAAAGCATATTAACTGCCAATACGACTCTTCGCTCTAAACATCTCTTCACTCAGATACATGATATAAGATAGATATGTATGTTTAGTATTCATGTGACGGGCAATGCGAGTGGAGCCACAGCGCATATGTATAAGTAAAGGCGGATTTCCAGTCCATACATGCATGCAAGCAAGTATGCACAACTATTTGCATGCATGCACACTTTAGAAGGGTAGTCACAAAAGCAGCAATGAGAGACAAATAGAGTATTTGTGAGCAAGTGACCCAATGTCATCGTGAGTGATTCCACTAAATCACATGCATAAGGAGAATCGGATCTGAGAATTTATGAATAGAATTTACGCCATTTAGCGAATTTAGTTCATGACATATTGCCTACTCGTATTCTTTTGAGTAGAATTTACTCAGTTTAGTGAGTTAAACTTACTCATATTATAATGAGTAGATTTTACTCAGTCTTGAGTAATTTATGTACCTACTCAAAGTATGAGTAAAATTTCGAATTTGCTCCAAATAATGAGTTAGAGTGCTCCCAATTCTAGTTTTACTCACATGTGAGTAAAGTTTACTCAGCATGTTGAGTAAAATTACTCAACCCACAAATTACTCTTTTTTTTTAGTAATTGTTTACTCAAATTTTGAGTAGAAAACAATTTACTCAATTTATGAGTATAATTTACTCAATATTCTGAGTTGAGCGACATGTTTACTCAAACATTGAGTAATTTTACTCGGGCTTTTTTTACAGTGCAGACAGCTTCTTCTTACCCCTATACGGACAGAAGAGCTGTACGACAATGAATGACGCGCATGCTCGCCAAGCCTCCGCCACTGAAGAAACTGCCGCCGACTGATGTCAACCTGCAGCTGCATGTGCTCCGAGCTCACCATCAGATGCTACTGTGGAAGGCAGCGGACCAACGTGACCCACCCGAAGAAGCCCGAGATATTGCCAACTTCGGTTGGACCATCGAAGGCTCCACCATTACACCGGCCGTCTCAACAGCGCCAGTTGCTCCCCAAGCGCTCCCGGATGTAGTTAGTTGCAGCTGCACCACAGAGGGCAAGGCATACAGCAGTGCACGATGCAGCTGCAACAACGCAGGTCTTTCATGCACGGACTATTGCAAGTGCGAGGGAGGAGTCGCCTGCTATAGTCGTTTCACAATCAAGCAGATGAACATCGAAGACGACCAAGGAGAGCTAAGTGTAAATGATGATTATGAAGAGCAGTAGTATGTACATATAGTAGGATTGTGACCGCTGATGGCTGGTAATACTGTACTCAATGTCTGTATCGAGGTCATTCATGGTACTGTGCGTCAGATGTAATTTGTTCCGTCTTAATAATACATTAAAGTTTCTAAATTTGACATTTGACCTCTGATTTGACCTTGACTTTGACCCCGTATCCACAAAATAACTCCAGAAATGGAATCCCCATCCTCGAAAACCCCTAAAAAGAGGTATTACACGACCCTGTAGGTCCGATGGCGGCGGCCGCCATATTGAATTCTGAGAAATGCTCCACGTTGCAAAGTAGCAACCAAGCTAATTTGGCTCTCCTAACTATATAGAACACATTACAGTGACAAAACTTTACAGTAGTTAACATTGCATGGTCAACATTTTGGCAACTCGACTTTGCATCGTCTTCCTGAGACCAAATGTTACAACTGCTGGCGATGAAGTATTTCCAAAGAGATGGACCTTCATCCTGAACTCCATTACCTCTGTACCACAGAAAGCGTAGAAAATTCCTGTGTTCCTCCTTGACGACGAATGAATAAAACATCTGCTCGATGTCGACCATGAACGCAGTGGAATTCTGGCGGAAGCGTAGTAGAACAACCAGTAGACAGTTTGTAAAGTCGGGACCAGAGAGGAGTAGTTTATTCAAAGAGATACTCCATCGGTTTCTGCAGCAGAGTCGAAGACTACCCGGATCTTTTCAGGCTTAAGTGTGGAAGGTACCAACATGGCTTAGTCGAGACAAGATCTTTAGGTAGTGTTGTTTCATCAAAAGTAATGTTGTTTCATCATAGGCTTTCGATCAAGTTTTCTGCGCGTAGACTTGAGACGTTTGTATGCTTTTTCAGGATTGGTTGGTAGTTGTGTCACTTCATGGCGAAATGGAAGTGGAGCAACCCAGTTGCCGGAGTTATTCTTTACCATGTCTCGTTCGATAATATCCGATGAATCTTCTATCCTCCACGGACAGTCCTGGTCTGTTATCGTTTTCTGTGTGCATAAATACGTTGTCATCTAGTCCATCTTTGAACTTTCCTGGTACGAATTGTCTCTCTTCTACTGCTGTTTCCATTGCAGGTGCGAGAATCTGAACTTGAATCTTGTTTGATGTGGAATACATTTGGACAAGGCTCGAGGATGGAAGGCCTTCCACTATGAAGTATGTGAGTCTTGAAGGACGAGATATCGTTGGGTTTGTGTGCACCGTCTAAAAAGGCGTTGCATAAGATGACCCAACCAAGGTCAAGCCGTTGTGCCCATGGTACATTCCTTCATCCATTACGCGACTCGTGTACCTTGTGAAGTGGTGGTACATCTCTTCCAATCAGTAGAAGTATCTCAGTTTCAGCTTTGACTTCAGTTATCTTGTCGGTGATTGGACGGAGATGCGGGTGAGCCATGGCTACGGTTGGCGTGGGGATTTCTTCTTTGCTGTCTGGAATAGCATTACATTCTAATATGGTGGGGAGGAGGGGGTCTTACTTCCATCGATTCAATGACGATTCAACGACGAGGCCTTTGGCATGCCTTCCTTTCATCAGTGTTGTGCCAGCACAAGTTTTCAATGTGTAGGTAGACGTCTCTCCATCTAGATGATTTAACTGTTCGAAAAGCTGAGATTTGACAAGAGAACAATTGCTTTGGTCATCGATGACATCAGGGTGATTATTGACATACACATTGGCCAGGCATATCTTCGAACATGATTTCCCACCATAACGTATTCCACATACTCAGTACAGGCTGATGTTTAGTCTTGTAGCTCTGCCTCTGTTTTGACGTCGAAACTGGGACTGGGACTGTCTTTCTCGATGGTGTATATAGCTAGATTTGGGTAATTTCTCTTGAGCGAGATATATTGAATAAATTTGTCGAATTCAACAATTAATTGGAGGATAATAAACATGGCGGTCTCTATTGTAGCGGAGAAAAGGTTTGACGCTTGATTCTTATAGAACAATAAATGCTTTTTAACATGAGATACTTTGTACTATCAATTTGTGGTATAGGTTTCGAGATATCGTGGGTTTTTAGCCTCAATATGGTGGAATAACATGAAAGCGAGGCTATGTACCTGGAGGCATATAGAATGGTCGGCTTTTAACCAAATCTCACAAAAATGGTCTCGTATGAAAGCGCTCGCAAGGGGTTTTCTAACAAACATGAGTACGTACTCATTGTGTCACGTGACAAATCACGTGACCTCAAAAACACGGAATGTTGGCATTAACTTGCTTTAAAACCCTTGAAAACGGATTCTTTCACAAAAATAACCATCCAAAAGTATTTGTCAAGTCATTTTAACATGCTAAGACAAAAAAATACAATTCAGGTTAATGAAAGCCGTTTTAAAACGATAAAATATTGTTAATATAAAGGTTTTTCAGCTACCCTATTTGAAGAACGGTTAGATCGCGATCTCTTACAGAATAACAAGGTATGTAATAGTTACGTTATTGTTCAGAAAACTTATGCTTTAAAAGCAGCTCAGTTCATCTAAATAAAAATATCCAAGAAATGTTTAAGTGTCAAGATCGTCACTTTCACTCTCTAGATCACTGGAGTCGACAACATCATTAACGGGGTTTGAACAGCTTTCATGATCAGCCATGCACGCACATGCTTCTGTACAAGGAAGGTTACTTGACTTGCATGAACAATTGCGTAAACATTTCGACTTCTCACAGCCACAGGTTGTTAACTCTGCAATTCCTTCTGGTGCCGAACTTTTCGTCATAAGGACTGGCAATAGTACACCATCTTCCAATTTCCATCAAAATCCTTCCGGTGAAGGAAGGTTCTGCATTGGACAAAGGGCTGTATTCCATATATATGTCTGGAAGTTGGCTCTTTTAATGTGATGTGATAAACTTTCAGATGTGGGAGGCAGATTGTCGCTTGTCTTGTTCTTCCGACAAAAAAGGAAATGCCGTGCATCGTCAGCTTTAGCAAATTTTCTGGCAGTGGTATAAAGAGAACATACGAATGCCTCACAAGATTGGAGTTGAGATTCTTGAGTAAGGGGCTCTTCACCTAGGCTGGCGAGTTGCTGTTGTGTTTGGGCATCGTTTGACAAATACCTTCCAAGACTTCTTCTTGCCGATACCTGAAAAAGCACTTGTTGTATCGCAGCCTGTCAGTGTATGGTGTGCTGGCAAGGCCTTCGAGAGCAGAGGACCTAGGGAAGACTGTAATTAATGAATTGGAATGAATCTCGCTTTATCTTTAAAATGCCACTACGATGAAAATTCACTCCCGTCTTTTAGATTTTCTTTAGCATAGAATAGTATTTCAGGGTTGAAAGTGATCATCGATGTAAAAAAAAACTAAAAAATGGTATTTTGAAGTAAGTATTTTGAGCTCTGAAATCACTATTATTTAGGCCACCATTACTAAAAACGTGTTCCAAGTGAGCCCGCAATTTCAAAAGATAATATTGTTTGTGACGTCAGATTCTCAATGCTACGCCTGAATTTCGGTCGAGGTTATTTGTTTTCTTGTTTTTTTCGAGAAGTAGATGAAATGTCCAGCCTTTCAGACGAAGAATTTGAAAAACGACCTTGATTTACTTGAAGAATTAGACACGTGGAGTCTTCGCGTTGAGAATATGACGTCACTTCGTTACGCTGGTCAAGAACATGAACGATTAATGGCGGACATAACAACTCCAGATTCGGAGTAAGAAAAATAATACTTGCCATCGTCGAATCGCAAAACGGTTTCGACTAAGTAATATTTAGCAGCTCTGCTTTATAAATACGTTAAAATATCGATAGGTAAAAATTTGATCGTAGTGGCACTTTAAGTCCTGTTTGGAACCATAGCTCGTCACATGTGACATTCTGGAAATGAGCAACACATAACACCGCGACATCTGTATCAGGGGACTGAACAACAATTCTTTGATGAGTGTTCGAAGCATGTTTGACGTGCAATAGAAGTCTTGTATCTGCTTCTTCCTGGTCGGAAAACAAAGATGGAACACTGGCTGAATTTCCGCTGATACACGAAACCGTCTCTCTGCCATCTTTGAAGCCTCCCGCTAGAACAACATTCTTCTTTTGTGGATGCAATTGTGTCTCCAAAATGATACGTAGAGACTCACACAAGAATTTTGCCAAATTCTGCTTATTCTTCGGATTCGATATGAATTTCTTCCACTGCTTGGGAACTGGCGTATTCTGATTGTGAATCTTAATCTCCATGGACAAACTTTCTCCTCTTTCTTGGCGTTCCGCTGCTTTGATAGACACAGCACGGTACTGGTCAAATACGAGGTCTACCCGGCTGCAGTTGTTCTGACTCAATACCCGAGTTATCAGGGGCGGATTCAGATAGGTTTGATCGGTTTATATAAACCTGTCAGATTTTAAAAACCTGTTCTAGTTATATACTTTAAAGCTGTAATTTAGAAATTTCTTTATCATTTTATATCATTTCTGACTTTATCATTATATTTTCAATTATAATTATAATTCGCCTTTTCAATATCCGGCGGTGATAAGAATTTGCGTCCAGAAACTCAGTGCAGGCTGGTGAAACACGATCTCTTATGAAAGATGACTCGCAAACCACTCGCAAATCACGCAAACCTATCGATGAAGGCCCACGAGTCACTGCAAACCGGTCAGTGTTGTCCCTGTGAGCGTACAAACCGGTCAAGATGCAATGTGATTGGTTGAATATCACAGCAAACCGCTCACAAACCTGTCGGACGAGCAGTAGTCGAAGGAAGTTGGGGATGAATTGACACCGTTGCCAAGCGATTGCTAAGGTTGCGACTTGCGAAACATTTCACGCACAGCTTTCTTTCATGGTTTCATGTCGGTTAAGAATGTTAATAAGGTTTTGTTTATTGCTCCTCCTTGGTAAGTTTTGTTTATACAGCGTCTGGTCGTCTTTAGTTATGGTTTACTAGTAAATCGTAGTACTGTAGAGCTCTTTATTTATACTCTACGGCGAGTTATTGTTGATTGTTCGTCTTCGCCTTCGGTCATTCTCGACATCTCTGGAGATATCGAGAAAAATCCTGGTCGTGATGGTGAGGATTTAGTGAGGACTGCACGCAAACGATCTGCAATTGCAATATCGCAAGTCAACGAAACCCCAAGCAAACGGATTGTATTGGCGGAAGAGAATTGCAACGCTAAATGACATTGGATTATATCGGTTTCCTAATGCACAAAATCTGTCTCATATTTATATACGACTTATGGCCAAAAGGGTTATTAAAGGATAGCGAGTTGGCAATCATGTCATCTTTATTCATACTCATAATACATAAAATTTAAAAAATAAAAAATTAGCCTGATCTATAGTTTGAAAGTTTCCGCCCAGCCCAACCCCCCCCCCCCCCCCCCCCCCCCCCCCAGATAGTACACTACAAGCAAGCAAGCAAACCTAACAGCTGTTCGCAGTTCCGATACAGGTAATCTAGAAATGGATTCGACGTTCCTCTCCAAAATCGGCATCAATGTGCTCTTGGCTGTCTTTCGCATAGTCCCATCTGGATGTACAAGGGAAACTGGAACACAGCACAATTCGTAGCTTAGGATCTCTTTGAGGTTGATATCCCTTGTTTTCGCCACTACGAGCAGTCGTCCAAAGAGCTCTCGGTCAGCGTTCAATGTTACGACTTTTCCACGAGTCCCTTTCAGAGATATATTTCGCTTCGTAACATTAAAAGTGACAATCTTCAGCTTCTTAAGAGGATCCCAGAAACAAACTTCATTAGTATCAAGCCTTAAATTGATGAAGTCGTGCATACTACTTCTTCCGATCTCAGACGCATTTACCAAGCGATCTGCGACTTTGTTAGGTACAACTACCCCTGTTGCAATATTGCTAAGCGGAGTGTCGTCAGCGATGTCCTCGTCTTCAGTTACAAATGGGTTATTTGTTAAGCCAGTGGTAAAACATGAGACAAGCCTCTGGACATCCTTCTCATCTCACTCGATACGCGTAACACTTGTTTCCTTGTGTGTTCCTATCCTGTCATTCTCCACGCCACACATTCCTTTAAGTGATCTTGTAATGGCTGCACGTTCGTGAATTGTCAAGAACCACCGATCAACTGCACCATCCTGTTGGGTTATGCCGACCAAACCTCCTTTTGATTTTGAGTCGCAGTTTATCGATTGCTCAAGTGCCATATCTGACCAAACTTGCCCAAAGGGTTGTTGTGAGCGACTCACGCTATGGTTACCAGCTATGAACTGCGAATGCACTTCTGGGTGTTGTTCCTGTAGTAAATGCATGTCTGCCAAGTATACGGGGAGCCATCTTGCATAATTCACCCTATCCATGGCATAGAAATAGGGTAGCATCTTAGCGGTGGAAGACAAGTGTAAGTTCCAATTGCCAGTTCGCTCAGCCTTGATAAACTGAAGTAGAAACGACACCATTGACATGTATTCGCTCCAGAATGCAAAAAGCTGTGATTTGACTTTTCTTTCACTTTCAAATTCTTGGAATAGATGCACAAATGCGCTCAAGCCATCTTTTAGCGGCTGCCAGTTTTCTTTGAGGTATTCTTGCTTATTGTCAGAATCTTGGCATTTTTTAAGTAACTCGAGGACTTTCTTCTTTGAAGTTTCATCTAAGCCTGGCGTTGTTTGTTCAAGCCAACTTGCGAACGTTTTCCACATTAGTCGAAACAGAGCCTCGAGACAAAGCTTGTGGGCTCGTACTCCACGATTGTATTACTTTCCTGCTATCAATGCGGTGGTAGTTCCAGGCGCATATACTCCGGATTCAATAAGAAGATCTTCCAAACCAGAGTTTGTATACATCTTTCCAAGGAGCGAAAGATAGTTTAAAGCTATGTGAAATCCTCCTAAGCGAACTACGACGTTCTTGAACTCTTCCGGGTATCTCATTTGAAGCTGCTTTGCCTTAACGTAAATTGCAAAGTCAAAAGTTACTACAGAGTCGGACTGTCCAAGTACATTTGCCATCTTCAACGAGAGCTTCATGACCGTGTTGATTGTTCTGTACTCGTTTGCATCTGCCTGAATCATAGGACAGTAGCCAATGGAAGTAGGCGGTGAAGGATCCGAGAATCTGAGGGACTGAAATCCACTCCAACCAGGAATCTTCTGAGCAACAACCGTTTGACAATTTTCTTCAAGCATAGTATTGGAACATATGCGTAGGATAAGCCATACCAAGTCGTCTTGACAAGCGGAAAGGAACTGGTCATTTGGTTGTAGCCAACTTGCATTCGTCATCTTACTAACGTATTGTGTAACTGCTGGACGTCTTCCTCCAACATTGATATCCTCTACCGTCACTATAGGTTTTGACGAATCTAAAGACCTTTTCCTCTGTGAGTGATCTACGTAGACCTCTCCGGGTGGCGTTGCGGGTCCACGTTGTTTCCTCTCGAAAGCAACAAAGGTCGTCGCATGGGTTGTATTCTTCCCATCGATGGTTTCCTCGCTGAAATCATTGTTATCTGCTGCCATATGGACAAATACACCAGGTGATATGTTTGATGGAATGATAATACCTCCATTCAACTCTGATCTTGCGATAGTTTCATTGGCGAGGGCTGTTTCCACTATTTCGGTCTGTTCATATGAACAACAATGTCCCATTCGGTTGAGCAGAGTTATGAGCTGCTTCGACCTTGTTAGATGTTTAATAGTTATACCTAACGATACATGCTTTGGAAGCTTCACTCTGGCGTTACTTGCAGCGTGTATGACGTCTTGGCATATCATTAGTATCTTCCTTTCATGTGCGACATTTGAACATCTATAGGGCTTGGATCAGCGGCATATACCTCCGAGGTTACCATGTACCTCACCAACCAATACAGGTTATCAGGGATCAGTGTTCGCGCCTTCTGTATGTGCAAATCTTCAAGAGATAAGGGATCGATTTTAATTCCCTTGCACTTGCTTAAGTCATTTATGATAAAGACTGCTGCTTTATAGATTATCTTGATTGCTTCATTTGGTTCATCCCTTATTAATGCATTCTGAGTTGTAACTGGAGTTGTGGTGTTCTCGGTTGTTCTTGCAGCTGACAGTGTGTTAATAACATCAAGAAGTGATATGGAACTAGAGTAAACAATTTCTGGTTTTGTGCTTCCATGCGGTTGGTAAAACACAAGACTGTCTTTGAAGACTGATGTAATTTGAGCTTTTGCCTGGTGTAGCTATCGGCATTTACTTCTCTCTTGGTTAGCATGTCCTTGTACAATTGTAGCAGGTAATTCATATCGTACGCTTTTCCTTTTAGGATTTCAGATCGTATTATGCCAAGGTACTCAGCAAACGCCTCCTCGTATTCGTTAACAAGTTTTCCATCTATACATCGCGATTTGATATTTGCCTTGCTCACATATGATGCATGGCAAGACTTATGATACTTGCCTTCACTAGCAATTAGATCAACAGTTCGTAATACAGGAAGTAGTTCTTCATCGCCTCTAGCCTCAGCAGCTGCTCTGATGCTATTGCATGCTTCAAAAGTCACAATATTGATAAGTTTAAAATCCTTTTTGCGAGAAGCATTCCGACAAAATATACACTTCGTCCAGTCAATCGATGGACGGTTTCGTTGCGATTTCGAACTCGCTTCACTTACTTCACTCACTTGAAGAGAACCCGTTTGACCCGTTGATAGGCTATGCAAATTACGCTCACTAGTGTAGGATGCGTAACATGAATTATGCCACAAAATCTCTCTGGAAGTAAGATTACCAATATCAATATGCAATCTATCAAAACAATCATCTTTGCGAACATTTGCAGCATAAATAAACTTTTCAATTGATGGAACTTGTGCTCTTCTTAAGCAATCATCCTTGTTGCTATATTGACAAATTATACATTGTTTAAAATTAGTAAGCTTTTTTCGTTTAGCAGGAAGTAAACGAACTCCATCATCTATCTGCAAAGCAAATAAGCCTTCACTGAATATACAAAATAACTCAAACTGAATCGAATTTTCGAATGAATAATTATTTCATTTTCACATATTATAATGTTTACCTCCATGACTCCCACAATCTAAAACATTGTGATATGTTTTTCCTGTTATAAACAGCACTTTTTATATCAATCAACCTCAACAATTGTTGTGAAATAATCCTTTTCTTCTGAAACTATTAATGAATCAGCAAATGATAAATCAAATATGGCCGCCAGTGAAGAAAGCCTGGTTACCTAAGCAATTGGTTCCAGTCTTATTAGTGATGTTGTTCATCACGGATTTTGTACAGCGCTTCCTGAATTGTATTTTTTGTCTTAGCATGTTAAAATGACTTGACAAATACTTTTGGATGGTTATTTTTTTGGGAAAGAATCCGTTTTCAAGGGTTTTAAAGCAAGTTAATGCCAGCATTCCGTGTTTTTGAGGTCACGTGATTTGTCACGTGACACAATGAGTACGTACTCTTGTCTGTTAGAAAGCCCCTTGCGAGCGCTTTCATACGAGACCATTTTTGTGAGATTTGGTTAAAAGCCGACCATTCTATATGCCTCCAGGTACATAGCCTCTCTTTCATGTTATTCCACCATATTGAGGCTAAAAACCCACGATATCTCGAAACCTATACCACAAATTGATAGTACAAAGTATCTCATGTTAAAAAGCATATATTGTTCTATAAGAATCAAGTGTCAAACCTTTTCTGTAAGGTGGGTTGTGCAATGCGTCGTGTGGTGGGATTCAGCTCTTAGACTCTCTTTGTCGTCCCACGATATGCACGGTCTGCGGTATCCCCGGAAAGCGGAAGTGTCGCACTTCCGCTTGACCGTGCATGGAGCAAGTCTACAAGTAGATAGGTTCATCGATAATTCTAAAGCCTTGCAGACTTCCATCTTTCTTGGCACACTCTAGCTCCAACAGCAGATCTCCTAGTTCCTGGTAATTTTTTATTATCTTTGTAGCCAATTTTTGAAAAGTCTGTCAGCTTGTTTAGATGTACTTTCGTAAGGACAGCGTTAGAGCCATATCGTTCCCCCAATTTCTTCCAAACCTCGGTCACTCCTTCGGCTGCATTTGTGATGTAGGCATTGCGCAGCCGTTGAACAAGCTTCTTCAAATTTTTGGTGGTGTATTCAATTACGAGGGAAAGTTCTTCACTAGGTGTGATGCTGACATTCCTTGTCATATTCTTAAAGGTTCTTTCCAGATGTGGTAATACTCTGGGCTGTCATCAAATTTTTGTTTGCTATGAGCTCTCACCGAGCCATAAACTCAATGTAAGACTTCATAACTGGGTTTGGGTTAGAAAACTCGTTAGGCTGGAGGTTAGGATTGGTGTTGTGTTGGGGTTGGATTCTAGAATCCTACAATTTATAACTATTGGTAATTCTAGGCCATTGCACACTTACTGATTATTGGTAACTCTAGGTAGGAGGATATGCTCAACAGTGAATTACATGATTCTAGAACACAACCCTAACCTTAAGTGTCTTCCTATAGCAAATAGTCCCACTCGGTTAAAGACCTTCACTTCTCAAACTCATTAATAATTCATGAGCCAATTAGCCAATGAAATCACTTTATTTTATCACATGACTGAGGCTGGATACTCGAGTAAAACACGTAACAATGATATACCACCACAGTTATTAGATCAAACCCGGTTTTGATCTAATTGCTGAGATCTTAATTAATAATTCATTTTTTGGAGAACGAAACGACCTGCCTCCGTCTTCGCTCATCCTCAACTGAACGGAGTCTGTTAATTTTCTGAATACATTTTACACACCCTCGTGAGTTCAGTCCCATGAGGGTTTGTTCTCAAATGCGTTTTAAGTAAACATCCAATTAAATCCGTGTTCGATTGAGAAGCCATATAAACAACTCATTTATCGTGTTTCATCAGGGGATTCAAACACTCGAAAAAATATGTTTTATATATTCATCATGTTTTCTTGTGTTTGGATCCCCTGATGAAACACTCAAACTCGTTCATATATTACCTCACCTCGTATCCCCCGAGAGCCAGCTACGCAGGCTACTCACCTCGTATACCCGGCGATAGTATCGTACATCGTCATATTGACCACGCGGCACGCGCGACACATTAAATATGTGTCAAATTGCGAATTCGATTGGAAAAGGGAATTTCATTTAGTATCGAGTACTACTTGTCTATAATCCCAGACATTTGTTTATATTTGTTGGTGTGTTTGTAACCGAAGCTGAAATTAACAGAGAAACACAGGATGAACCTGCTTCCGACAGACCAAAGTTAGGGGAAGAAGTAAATAGTCATGCTCGACCATGCGAGAACACTGGCAATGTTAGTGTACGGGGACAAGATATTGCTCAGACATCAAGATTGGCCGAAGAGCCATAAACCGGGAAAGCGACGAGATTGAGAGTCTTACAACGGATAAAAAGAACTATCAACTAGATCCAGAAGGAACGCTAAGCCTTCTGCTAAATTCTCGATTGAGAATCGAATACAGGCTGACTGAATTAAACTGGAGAAACTATGGGAGAAAGTATTCAACGCCATATCGAAGCTTCAACAGTCGCCAATCTCTAACTCCGTTCAGGGACAGCGAAGGTATAGGTTGTCATTTGTGGATTTTCTTGCGTATATTGGTATACTCCTCAATGTCAACAAGAGCGTGAGACATGGGAAGAAATTATGAACAATCATGCAAACGACCCTAGCGCAGGGGGGTGAATGTAAAAAGGAACTTTTGCTAGAAATCTCGCGGTTCGAGACCTCACTAGACTGCTGCAGCAATGAAAAAAGCTGAAATGCAGAAAGTCGATCCTTTCTAGAATCCTAATCCGTACTTTTAATACAATAAGAAGAATTAGCCCTATAAACTCGAAGAAAAATGAATAAGCAAGCAAGAATAGAAGGTTTACGTCTCGAAGAAGAAGCAACAATTGCTGTTGCCAAAGCGAATGCCATAGACGATGAACTAGGCTTCAGAGGCAGTGAAGAGGCTCACCAACTAGCCTTACCTGAAGAAAACGCTAGCAAGAGAGTACCATCGAGAGTACAGCACTACATTCAAAACCAGTGTATTGATTCATTTGCTAACCATCAAGACCATCCTCTTGGTGTGGGCCACCAACCTAACCCAACAGGACCAACCTCCAGAATCACCAGATTCCAACTCCTCAACCGCTAGACCCTACAGCGAATGCGCCCAGTCCACCAAACCAGATGGACTCACCTCCTAACCCTAACCTGCCGCCTAATGAGTTTTCTAACAGTAACCCCAATATTGGCTGCCATTTTGGATAAGGCCTGGTTACTTAGGCAAACGCAAAATGCGAGCCCAAAATATTATTTTGCATGGGGGCTGGGGTTGACTTAGCCTCCTTTGCTGCATGACGTCACGAATACTTTTAGTCCCCAGGCTCCTGTAGTATAAATAAGCTGCGAATTCTCCGTAAAAAAAGGAAAATCAAAATAGAAGGCCTAGTGTTCTCACAGTGGCCCAAGCTCGTGCGCCAATTTGTGTTTATATTGGAATTTATTCGATTTGTCAAAATTAGAGGATATTTTCATCTATTATTTGCAGTTTATTGTTACAATATATAAATGAAATAACGTGTATCTATATCTACCATAAGGTGTATGTGTCTTTCATTGTAAGTTTGGTGAGATTTAGGACAGTTGCATGCAGTGCGACATTAATGCAATATAATGGCCACATTGTTTATATCAAACATTATACCTATGAATACTCAACAAAATAAACATTTATAAACCTTGTTGTTCCACTTACATGTTTATTGTGTCGTAATATTCTTCCTTGTGAAACTTGGCGCCATTCTGCCGCATTATACTTCAAACCCGTTTGCGGTACCGCAAACGGGTCGAGCAACCGGTTCGAATTATAATGAACAGAATGGCGCCATGTTTCACAAGGACGAATATTACGACACAATAAACATGTAAGTGGAACAACAAGGTTTATAAATGTTTATTTTGTTGAGTATTCATAGGTATAATGTTTGATATAAACAATGTGGCCATTATATTGCATTAATGTCGCACTGTAACTGTCCTAAATCTCATCAAACTTACAATGAAAGACACATACACCTTATGGTAGATATAGATACACATTATTTCATATATATATTGTAACAATAAACTGCAAATAATAGATGAAAATATCCTCTAATTTTGACTAATCGAATAAATTCCAATATAAACACAAATTGGCGCACGAGCTTGGGCCACTGTGGTGTTCTAGGCTGGCCCTCACCAACAACACACGAGTGTTCAAAATGGAAGGAAGTTGAAGAAAAACACTTGTTCAATCTATGTTAGTCGCCAGAATAAGGTTAAGCTTTCCGTAGTGACTCAGGTTGCGAGTTGTCTGGCAACGTACAAATGCTTTTATTTCTACGTTGTCAACAGTCACGACGGCATGATATTTACTCTTTGAACAGTCATTCGCAAAAAATCTTTGTATATGACATAAATTCTATTGTTCAAACACGTTGCCGTTGTGTTTTCATAAAGTCCCTGTTAGCAACAAAGCGAGGGATCCGTAAACTCTTTTACAGATGAGGGATTTGGTCATTGGTCTTAATGTCCTCGCCAACTGCGAAACACGGTAATGTGCAAAAACGTCTCTACTCAAACCGAAAATACACCATTTTAAATATGCCAGCAGTTCCATGATGTATCTCATCATACAGGGCATGTTGTAAAACATGGACTGATAAAACATGGACTGGACTGATAAAACATGGACTGGTAAAACATGGACTGATAAAACATGGACTGATAAAACATGGACTGATAAAACATGGACTGATAAAACATGGACTGGTAAAACATGGAGGGTTAGGATCTCTGTTGTTTTGGGGTTAGCGATTATTTGTTAATGTATAGACATCATATATGAGATGTCTACATTAACAAATAATCGCTTACCCCAAAACAACCCTCCATGTTTTACCAGTCCATGTTTTAACAGTCCATGTTTTACAACATGCCTCATATATGAGATGTCTACATTAACAAATAATCGCTAACCCCAAAACAACAAAGATCCTAACCCTCCATGTTTTACCAGTCCATGTTTTATCAGTCCATGTTTTACCAGTCCATGTTTTATCAGTCCAGTCCATGTTTTACAACATGCCATCATACAGGCATGTCCGATCGTATGATAGCAGTACAATCGCTCATTTATTTACTAAACAGATACAGCTAGTAAGTAGTAAGTTATGACTGTATAAGCGAGTATTTGACGACGATTTCCGACAGTCTGAGTTGCGCAGTTGTAATTTCATGATTGAACCCCTTAATCAAGATCATCGTTGACCACATGTTCAGTCAGGGAGAGGTGACGAGAGGAAAATGTACACAATATGGAACAAAGCAGTTTTTGTATCCAAATAATCGTTGCTAAGGCGACAAATACAGACCAGTCTTGGGATTTGTAGCTACGTCAGACTGTAAATTTGAAAAACACAGAAAAACCGCCTTTTTGCGCCCGCGAGCATCTGTACTTGTCGAATTATCAACATTGCTATCCTACATTTCTATTATCAACATTTCTCCGATCGAAAGAAATTGCAATTATGCATTCGGAGATGATTAACCATTTAATTTATGGTAATTCAAAAATCCAAAATCTGGTTTTTTTGGTGTACGACCACCTTAAAGGACATTGGCAACAAAAACGTACCTTTTATATCAAAGAATGTGATTTAAATACACGGAATATAGTAGTTTGAGGTTGTAACAACGCTCGTAACCTGAATCATTGTGCGCTATCTTGGATGTTTGTGGTAAAGCGAAATTTTAATATATGTCTGAAACTCTTCCTTTTTTAAATGAACATGCACAATATTTTAAAATCTTTCCGCGGAAATTCAGCTACGCACAGAGTAGTTTCATCGGGTTTGCCCAGGTTGTGACGTTACCAACTTCCCAGTTATATATCAGGAAAAGTATTACAAGATGGCGGATGACAGGATTGTCTTTGGTCAAAATTTAGTGCTGTTGTTTTGTGCGAGTAGTTTTGTTTACATGCAGGATTACATTCGTAAGTCGGTTTGTTAATCAGAAAGTCAAACATTTGAAATTATGATCTTTTGTTGCCAATATCCTTTAAAGTTATGGATACAGTATGCGTTTCGTCATCTTTCGCGCCATTTACCATCGCCAACCTAAAGTTCCCTATCACCACTTTGGCAGCGATTTGTAAAAACGAAAATTACACGCAGCCTAACGACATATAAATACAATCCAGTTGTATACCACAATACATACAACGGACCAGCCATCATTTTTTTCACTCAATATTTTTTATTACTAATCAACAAATGGGAAAAATTGCTAACCAACCAGTAAAGGCCGTTCTACACGATACGATTTGTCGTATACGATTGTGATCTTGGTGTATGTGATTAAACTGTACACACGTGTCAACATTCGCCATCGAATCATAAACAAGAATTATGTCGTGTGCAAACAATTGCATATACGACAATGTACGCCAGAATGACAATCGTATACGATGAATCGTATCATGTAGATGGGCCTTAAGGGGATGGCTAAAAGGACCTTTCTGTTTTTGTATGGTCTTTATTTTTCGTTAGGTTAGGGTTAGCAACGGTTATGATTGCGGTGCCCCCTGCCAAGTTGGAGCAACGCTTTATATTATGCGTGCGTGCGTTCGTGCGTGCGTTCGTTCGTTCGTTCGTTCGTTCGTTCGTTCGTTCGTTCGTTCGTTCGTTCGTTCGTTCGTTCGTTCGTTCGTTCGTTCGTTCGTTCGTTCGTTCGTTCGTTCGTTCGTTCGTTCGTTCGTTCGTTCGTTCGTTCGTTCGTTCGTTCGTTCGTAATCAACAGCACGCATCTACTTCATGTAGGCAGATTTTTAATGAACGCCACAGGGCACCGCAGTTTAGCACTGCGTCTGGTTAGGTTTAAGGTTAGGTTAGGATCAAGGTTAGGGTTAGGATTGAGATTAGGATTAGTAGTTCTAGAAAATGTGAAGGTCCTTTTGAGTCATCCCTTTTAGCCTTCACCGACCAGTAAAGCTGGGGTTACAACAATCTGAAATCAACAATCCGAGCTTGTTAAACTGTCTATGACCTCAAATACGATATATTACTGATATAGATTCTACATGAAGTGAATAGTTGAATGACAAAATGTTTTAGTGATTTGAGCTTTGCGTTAATGTATTCTAAAGGTTTGTTTTTTGGAAATGCTAATGAGACGTAACCCAGTCATTATTTCGGATACAATATTCTGGTGTTACAAAACTTTGACCTAATTCAAACGTTGATTATATACTTGAACGCTGTACTAGATTTGTTATCAACTTTTCCACTCAAATCCTCAACCAGTCAATCACACGGAAAGCAGGAAAGAAAGCCAAATTCCTTGGTTGACGTCACACTCATTAGCATTTCTAATAAACAAACCTTTATCGAACATCAACGCAAAGCTCAAATCATAAAACATTTTGATATTCGACTAATATTTATGGATATTGACAAGATATTTGGCTATTTTGTGTATTCCTAGTGTTATTCAAGGCTATTTTGTAAATTCAAAGAAATAGAAGAAGAACGACGATATGTCAGAGAACTTAAGACTGTCCTGGGCTGGCGACCTTTATAGTTTAAAAGAGTTTGTTAAAAATAACCTCGAGCTGCAAGGAGATTGGTCATCCCCGGCGGGAGAAAAGAAGCTCTTCGAAGCAGAAAATGTTAAGATTCTTTGTTTGAAAAACAAAAAGTTCCTAACAACCGATGGAAAGGATGCAAACCGAATTAAAAGTTGTATGATCAACGCCATGTTTACGAGCTCTAACCCTGATGGTATCAAGACTTGCGCGGATATGGCTACTATCGAGTTTCTTTAGTTTTGACTACATCTTTTATTCTCTAAACAACAACTTATCATATATTTATTTACAAGGTATCTTATAACAGTCACGTGCCACTTTTGACATGTAGTTCCGGTTTTCCATTTCCGCTAAATATGAACTTTCTTGACACTCCCCGAGGTTGGTTCACCTAAGTGAACAAATTACAAACAAACGATATAATTATGATCAATGTCAACGTTTAAAATTGAGTCTTCTATTAATGTCTGCTAAAATCGCTGCCTTGCGTCGTGGTCTCAGCCTTTGTTCTGGCGTTGTACTTTCCACAGTCGTTTGGGGGCATGTGGAAACCTCTTCGGATTCTTCAGCTTCGTTATTTTGATCATCAAAATAATTAACTTCTATTGGGTATAAGTGTTTTACGCTTCGTCTCAGTAGTAGTGGTTTCTTCTCTCCTTTTGATACTCGAACCATTGCAATTGCAGCTCTAACCTTGTCATCTTTACCAGTTAATAATTGTTCTACAGTCGCGAGGTTCCAATACACTCGATTAGACGAATCATTCTTCACAATCACTACATCGCCGACAGCGATTCCAGGTTGATGGTTTCTTGAATTCTTCTTTAAATTTAGAGCGTGATTTTCTCGTAAGTTCATCAAGTAGGACTTTCTCCACTGGCAGGTGAATTGTCTGAGTAGGTGTCGATGGTGCTTTGCTCTTCGTGTTAGTGAGGCGTTGGTGCTGATGATTTCAAAGTGTCCACCATTGGGAGTAGTTGTTACTCGTCGTCCATTTATTAAGTGGGAAGGACAAAGGGTGAAGGTTACACCATCTTGATCATCTTCAACGTATGTTAGAGGTCTGGAATTAACAACAGTTTCTACTTCGGTAAGAAGGGTATTTAACTCGTCAAAGGTTAACGTTGTTCGGCCAATACACTTCTTGAGACATCGTTTAACGCTCTGGATTAGTCGCTCCCAAAAACCACCCCACCATGGGGCCTTCTCAACTATGAACTTCCAAGTAACTCCACAGTTTGTCATATGGCGAAGTACTTCTTTGGATCGTGCAATCTTGCTTACTTCAGTGGATGATCTTCTGAATGTCTTTGCGTTGTCTGATATTAATGTTGCTGGTAAGCCACGACGGCTCGTGAATCTACGAAAAGCGAAGAGGAAAGATTTCACGCTAAGACTTCGGGTTAACTCGAGATGAACCGCTCTAGTAGACGCACACGTAAACAAGCACACATAACACTTTTCGTTTGATGGATTTTCTTCGGATTGAATGTACAATGGGCCAGCGTAGTCTATTCCGGTGTGAGTAAACGGTGGGTCTTCGGATACACTGATGGTCGGTAAATCGGGAGAATTTGGTGATGAGTATTCGGGGCCTTCTAATCTTCGACATATCACACAACGTTTCAGAACTCGTTTTACTGCTTGTCTTCCACGCAAAATCCAAAATATTTCTCGTATTGTTGTTAGGGTGTTGTCGGTTGAGCTATGCTTGATACTTTCGTGTGTTTGACGAATGAGTAAGTCCACGTACGGGTGTTTTGCAGGCAACAGTATTGGATTCTTGGCATTCAGTGGTAATGTTGCATTGTTGATTCTTCCTCGGCAACGCAAGAGTTGATTATCATCGATGAACAATGCAACTGTCCGACACGTCTTGGTTTTGGTCGATCGGCTTTCTGCAGGAAGTTGATTTCAGCTGCGAAAGTCTCTGCTTGAATTGTGCGAATCCAATATATCTCAGCTTCACTGATTTCACTTGCAGATAGTTGAATACTTTCGATAACATCAGTTGTTGTTTGGACATTCTTTATTGATAGACGTCGCAGTATGTTTCTATAATAAAACGCAATGTGTACGCAGTCACACGTAACAGGAAACTGATGTTGCTAAAATTCTTGCATGGTATAATTTCGTACATGTTGATTGAAGGAGACGTTTCATTGGCAGATGCTAGCACATGTGTGACTTCGTGAGGATTCTTCGTTAATTCGACCAGTGCATCTTCATTTGGTTCTTTTATCAGGTTGTTGGGCCATTCGATTTCTTGCTGTTGCAGGAAGGCAGGACCATTCCACCAAATCGGGTTGTTAACCATCTCTTCTCCCGTGATTCCACGGGAGGGCAGATCAGCGGGATTCAATACTCCCGGACAAAAATTCCAAGCTTCTTTGCGGGTCAATCGTCGAATTTCGTCTACTCGATGTTTCACGTATTGCTTCCATGGCTTTTCGTTGATGATCCAACATAATGTTGTTTTGGAGTCAGTCCAGAAGAAAGTCTCGATCTCTTGTGGAAGTGAAAGTTGAACAGTGTTCATCAATCGGGCTAGGATAGTTGCACCAAGCAATTCTAAACGAGGTATCGATTGTCTTTTCAATGGGGCAACTCTTGTTTTCGATGTAACCAATCTGACTTCTACATGTCCGTCTTCATACAATGATCTCATGTAAATTGAAGCTGCGTAGGCTCGTTTCGATCCATCACTGAATCCATGCAACTGGATAGAACTTGGTTTGGAATTGATCTCGAAATAGCATCTTTGGATCTTAACTTGTTGCAATGATTCTAACTCAGTTAGTAACGAATTCCACTTGTTCAGGGTCGTTCCACAAAGATCTTGATCCCAATCGATATTTTGAGTGCAGAGCTCTTGAAATAGAATCTTTATCTGGATGACAAAGGGGGACAGAAGACCAAGTGGATCGAATATCTTTGCACTCAGTCTCAGAACGGAACGTTTAGTAGTGGGAAGAGAATGGGCGAGGTTGATCAGCTCCATGAAGTTAAAGAGGAACTCGTCTGATACAGTGTTCCAATTAATTCCCAGGACTTTGACAGAACTGTGATGTTGTTCATCACTTGAACCCAATTTGGCTTTGACATGCATACGATTCATCTTTTGGTGTAAATTCGGTTTGATTCGAGTTCGAATGTTCGTAATGAGACTTCTCTGCATCATCAATTGCGTCGCTTAATGTTTTGTTGTTTGAATTCCATTTTCGCATGTTAAAGCCTCCTCGGGACATAACCTCCTTCGACGTTGTATAAATTTCTTGACCTTTCTTAACTGTGTCGGCTCCTGACACGAAATCGTCGACGTACAAATTCTCTCTCAACAGTTGCACCACTTCGTGTAGCTTCGGGTTCAGCTTTTGCAACAATCCAGATGATGAAGAATCGTAGAACCAAGTATGGATGGTGAGGGTCGTAGACCAAAGACCAATCTGCAAAATCTTAGCTGTATAATCTCTGGATGAAGATCATTCGCATTTCTAAACCATAGGAATCGTAGCATGTCCTTGTTCGAATCATTTATAGAAACCATCAGGAAAGCATTTTCGATGTCAGCTGTTAAGGCAATCGTGTTCCATCTAAACTTGACAAGGATGTCAAATATTTGAGGTATCAAATTTGGACCCACTTGTAAACAATCATTTGAATGATCATTTGCAGGGGATTTTTCCCGAGCAATCGTAAACTATGCGCACTTTGGTTGTTTTTCGATCTCGGCGAAGGACGGCGTGGTGTGCTAAATAGTGAACTTTGCTGCTAAACTTGTTGGTTGCTTCGTCTGGATTAACTTCCTCGATTATTCCCATCTTTAATTGTTCCTTGATTATGTTGTCATACTCGCAGAGTAATGTGGGATCTTTCTTTAACTTGTGATGGAAGACCAACAGAATAGCGTGTTCCATCATAATTCAGCTCCTTGAGGAATTCATTTTCAGATTCATTACTTGTTGGTTGTTGCTTGATACCAATAGCTTCGGTTTCCCAAAATCCCTTGAGAGTATTCACTAGCTCATCGTGTTGATTTCTGTTGTTAAATTCACTTTCTCCGGCAATGATTAAATTTGACACAGTGTTGTTGTTAGACGAGTTTGTACCAGGACCAGACAAAAGCCATCCAAACTTGCTACCAATAGCAGTTGGCCCAGATTCACCATGCACAATTTCACCTGTAACAATGTCCCAATATTGATCGGAACCAACAAGAATATCGATCGAATCACCACTCTGCTCCATAAAATCGTCGGCCAACTCCAAGCCTTCGAGATAGGGAAATTGACTAACGAAGAGATGAACATATTGCAGGAAAACTCAACGCAGATACTTCTATTTCTTCACGACCAGGTTTACTTAAAGGAATCTTGACCACATCACAATTTTGTTTACGAAACTTTTGTTCACCAAAAGTGTTTAAATGCAGAGTCTCAGTTCGGCTGGTTTTGAGGTTTAAACGCGACTTTAATGAGTTGGTAACGTATGAACGTTGGCTTCCATTATCGAAAAGAATGCGCACATTCGTTGACTTTGTTCCATCTTCGTTAGTAGCAACGGCTTTTGCGGTTTGTAAAAGCACTGTTCCTTTTCCCTTGGTTGTCGTCGAAGTCGTAGTAGTCTGATTCGTTGCATCTTCGGCTTTGCTTTGGTTTGATGAGGTAAATTCTTCTTTACGCTTTTCTTGCTTGGCCATTCGATCACAAATAGACTGGTGATGACCTTTTACACCACAATTTCGGCACGGCTTTGTTGTCTTGCATTCAAACGAACGATGACCACTTCTCAGGCACTGGAAACATCGATTTTTCTTGCGAAGAATATCCTTTCTTTTTTCTGGGTCGACAAGTTTGGTACACGAAGCGGAAAAATGGCGTTCTTCACAAAAAACGCAGCGCGGAATATTTTGGTCGTTCTGATGAGCTAAAAACGCAGACGAAGTGGAAGGACCATTGTTCTTTGAGACCCCGTTGTTTGGCGGTTGTTTTCGTGGCGGTTGTTTTCGTGGCAGATCAGTTGCCTTAATACCTTCGCTAGCTTCTCTTGCCTCCAATTCAATTTTGATTGCTCTCTAGTAACTTTTCGATTTTCCAAACTTCGTTGGTTGACTTTCTAGCTATTTGAATGCGAATTTCAGAGGGTAATTTCGACATAACAACTGGAATTAGTAAGCTTCCGTACTCGTTTGAAGAAATGCCCATTCATGACAAACCTCTCGTGTGAACGCTGATCTTGTCGTAAACCATTCTTAAGGATTGTAGCTTGTCGTTAGAGCAACTCGGCGGTATCTTTAGAAGCTCATCCATATGCGCGCTTATAATCTGCTGCTTTTTACCAAATATCTCTTTGAGCAAAGTTACAGCCGAGTCGTAATTCGACTCTGTCAAATTCAAACCTTGAATCACACGCGCAGCTTGTCCGTCAAGCAATGACTTCAAATAATTGAATTTGTCTATTGTTGAAATGGACTGATTTGAGTGAATGGCAGAGTCGAATGACTCCCAAAAAGTATTCCAATTGGTAATATCTCCTTTAAATCGTGGTAGCGTTAGTTTCGGGAGCCGCGGTTTCACAACAGTTTTCGCGCTGTCGTTGAATTCGGTTCTTCGTTTACATGCGTGTTCGAGCCATCGCTTTCAGAGTTCTTGATTACTGTTCGACATTCCAATATTCTCGCCAATATAAGGTCAGATTCCTCTATTTCCACGTCTAAATCGTTTAAATCGCATACTTCCAGTATCTTCTCATCCAATCCATTGAGCGTATTCGTTTTCACGTCTAATTGTCGGTCGATTACTTCGAGTCTGTTTACATTAATCGCTGCAGTCGCTTAATGTGCCGCGATGTCCGCCTCGGACAGCACGGAGTCGACTTAAAGCTTCTTTTTCCTTAGCATTCATGATGGTTTGTTTTGTTTTTGTTCGAAGTGCCCGGCCCACGTTGGGCGCCATTATATCGAGTTTCTTTAGTTTTGACTACATCTTTTTTTCTCTAAACAACAACTTATCATATATTTATTTACAAGGTAACAGTCACGTGTCACTTTTGACATGTAGTTCCGGTTTTCCATTTCCGGTTAATATGAACTTTCTTGACAGCTACTAATACTGAGAACTTTTCTGACGAAAGCCCAACAACGGATGGGTATGAAATTGGAAATCGTCATTTTAGAAGCAAAGTTTAACCATAAAATCCAAGCTATGGAAAATCTGATATTACGCATTATTATTATTATTTAATCTTATTTACATACGGTAGTCCTTCAGTCTTAAATAGTCTGTTTTCCAAGGAGCCGTACTACTAAAAAAATACACGAAAATATACTAACACTATTTACACAAAAAAAATAAAAAATAAAAAATGTTACGTGTTTCCGTCTCTGATTTGAGTCCTGAACTTGTTTAAAGAGATATTATCTTTAAGGCGATTTGGTAACTCATTCCACAGTTTTGCACCGCTATAGCTTATGCTTTTTTTAAGAAAATTTGTTCTAGGTTTTTCCAATGCATAATCTAAATTATTACTGCGAAGACTGTATTGTTGGTTGTTCGTTACATTGAATACATTGGAAATGCTTTCTGGGCATTCTCCTTTTCTTATTTTGTACATGAAAACAGCTTTATTTTCAAGTAGTATAGCAAGTAGGGCTGCGAGCCCAATCGACGTCAAACGTGAATATAAACACCAAAACATCACCAAATTTTGCCAAATCGCGATTCGACAAATTTGACGATGTTTTGGTGTTTATATTCACGTTTGACGTCGAATAAGCTCTCAGCCCTACTTGCTATACTACTACAGCGATCGTTAGTCAATCTAGACACCCTTCGCACGTTTTCTACTAAATTGATGTCAAACACACGCGAGACTAGCGAAACAATACCAAGTTTATACTAAATTTAACACCATTTCAGCCACATTTAAAAAATAGAAAGTGTCGTTTCAAAATTCTCACAAATTACATTTAGGAAAAAATAGAAAGTGTCATTTCAACATTTTCGCGTGTTAAAAAAATAAAATGTGGTACGAGCCCACTCTCACATATTAAAAAATAGAGAGTGTCATTTCAACATTTTCACAAATTTGTCGAATCGCATTTAAAAAATAGAAAGTGTCGTTTCAACATTTTCACAAATTTGTCAAATCACATTTAAAAAAATAGAAAGTGTCGTTTCAACATTTTCACAAATTTGTTAAATCACATTTTCACAAATTTGTCAAATCACATTTAAAAAATAGAAAGTGTCGTTTCAACATTTTCACAAATTTGTCAAATTACATTTTTACAAATTTATGTATCGTAAAAGTGTCTCACGCGTGATAAAATTGCCACCTGTTATGCAAATTAGGTTATTGCCACCTGTTAATAATAGATTAGTCCGTTTGTTCACTATTTTCAGTGTTTGTCGCCTCGCCTTTTACTTCAATGTTTTTGTGACCATACGCATAGGAGTCAATACCATTTTCTAAAAGGTATCGTTTATCATCAAAACAGGATAGCGACACTTTATTAATTTCGTAACTACCGAGCTGATGTTTGACACTTCTAATGGTCTTCATTGTGTGTCGCAATTGTTTCTGCTCAAGTAACACACTTTTGTAATCTTCGTGTCTGATCACTTTTTTAATTATATTCTTTCTAATACCTTTAGCGGTTTTCCCGCCGCCTCCACCCTCTTTCAAATAGCTGTACATTTTACTGCGCAACCCGACGAACTCGACAATTGGCGTTCCAGCGCACTCGTCCTTCATCTTCCCAATAACTTTCTTATTCTCTCTAAAAAAGAATGGGCTGTCTGCAGGATAGTCGCTATTGTCGAACTTTTCGCACTCCATCATAAAGTCGGAATAAACGTCGTCAGTTTTGATTGAGTACAACAGACTGTCAGTGTCAGTGAAGTGCAATCTACAGGTGTCGCTAGAGTACTTTTTCATAATATAATTGTAGTGAAAATTGTACATCAGCGTTTTACTCAAGTCTAGTATGCACATACCCACATATGCAGGTCTATTTAGTGTCAACGTTTCTTTAACTTTGTGGACAGCGACTAAGTTCTCGCTAAATATTTTGCAAGACACGAACGTCGGCTTCGAGACAAGCTTTTCTAATTTCTTCGCAGTGGTCACTAATCTCACGTCCACACGCTTCCTCAAGTTTTCCATCGTTTTTCCGAACACACTGTTGTTCATTAACTTGAAGAAGTCCTTCTCAAAAGCGTTCTTAGCCGCAGTTCTTTTGACTGTGTTAAAGTCGATGTACTTGCCCAACCACTTAGACTGGTCAAACTGCAGGACCCTGTGAATCTTATTGATTTTTAATCCAAGATCCATGTACAACTGCAGATTTCCGTAGTGACACACATACTTTTTTTTGTCCATCAAATTAGTCACCAGCTTCTTCACACCACCAACACTCACGTTAAACTTATTTTTGATTTTCGTGCAGTACTCCGACAACATGTCAACGGTTATCTCCATCTTCTCGGGAGCCAACGGGTAATCGTTGTGTAGGTCATGCAAATGGGCTGGGTACTCCAAGTCGACCTCGAGCAGTAAACCTTTTTTACTATTGTTGTGATAGTCGTGCAGATTAACTTTTTCTATTTCTTTCTCAGTCAACCACTTGAAGCCGCCCGTGGGTAGACTTCGACTCATTGCCCATCCATACAAGTTGTTGGCGTCAAGGTACATCAAATACTTCGACTCCTGCGCTTTATCGTACCCCTTCATGTACTTATTATTCGCCACGCCATGTCTGTTGCATATGTAGCTCACACCACCACGCATACCTAGTTCTACGAACTGGAACATGTCGATGTCGGACAATAACTCAAGCTCCACTCCAGTCATCTTCAGCATGGCGTCCCAAGCCAACCCAGGCGATGTGAAATAATGGCAAGGGTCTAGTTTATACTCGCGATGGCATGTCTTTCTAAAGTTCTCAAAAACGTCAGCAAGCAAGAGCACATCACTTTTCAAATACAGATCGTGATACCCACCCATATTTTCAACGTCGAAGTAGTCCCACACATCGCAAGCACGCTCATGCATTTCTTCCGTAATATCTACGTCATTCAAAATACTGTAAAAGTCCTTTTTGGAGGGTAGCTCGCATTCATCGAATTTATCAAAGGAGTCCATATAATCGTAGGGATAGACCCCCTTTCTTGTCATGAGTGCCAAATCCTCGTCGTGAAACACTTCTGATGTGTATTTGAAAGCGTCCCTTGGTAGGTTCCTCACCAAGTTGTCTAGACCGCTACTCATGAACTGAAAGCTGTCCAAGAACACCAAGTTTTTTCCAAGCATGAACGCCATGTACTTCTCCATGTTGTTTGGTATCACATTTATGTCTTGACCAAACTTGCCAATCTCCTGCATAATGAAATGGCTATCGTAGCCGCGTAAGTTGTGAAAGATCACAGGAATTTTATCAGTCAACTTAAAGTTCACGTTACACTGACGATGTGCGGACCCTCTGTACTTACCTGACACGTGACAGTGGTCTCTCACTCTAACGTCAGCACCAGTGTACTCAACACTGCAAATATGACAACTCTTAGCCTCGTCAAAGTTCTTCTTATCGGCATCAGTCAGTATCATTTCTTTGTTAAAGTGACTCTCAGATGTCTCTTTACAATATTCGACAATTTCTAGCATCTCCCCAATGAACTTGTTGACTGCATTTTCACCGCGGTACACTTTTACTGGCTTACTGTACTCATTGTCATAGCAACAAACCAGTTTATACCCATAGCCGCAGTCAACATGCCTCTGGTAAGCATTTGTGTAGCTACACTCGCTTGACAGCTTTGCTGTGTGCACCTTCTGTGTGATAGCCTCGAAGTCTGCATACACCACAAATGGTACATTTAATTGTCTGCTAAAATTCTCGTATTTCACTTTCGCACCTTTTTGCGGCATTTTAATAGCTTGCTTCCCATTGATGACCAAACATACTTCCACATGGCGTTCAAGCACGTCCTCTCGGGTAAAACACTGCAAACAATACCTACAAAAGTGCTTTCTCGCCTTATACTTTGTCTGACGGTACATGAATTTGTTAAAATCGCGAATGTACACATAATGCTTGTTGCCCACGTCATTAGTTATCAACAATAGGTCCATATGGTCAGGATACGCCTCCTTAGAAACGTACACTAGGAATGGCTGCTTATCTTCATACCCAAAAACATTTATGCTAATATCGTTTGCCTTTTCGATCTTGTTGTAGTCTTTGAGTGTGACTGGGAAGTCAATTCCATCATAATTCAGCTCACCGACATGCCTAGCGTACTTCGACGTTCTATCGGAGTGTTTTCCAACAGGAAACTTATGCGCGAGGTGGCACCATCTAAAGCACTCGTTGTCATCATCGTTATTTACATTTATCAGACCCTTCATACTGTTGCGCAGCTCCTTTGGCAACGCAATGTAGCTACTCCCATGCAAAGGTCTGTAAATAGCGACATTGACGTAGTGCGCATCTATTTTGTCGATAGTCCATCCAGACCCCTCAGATAACCACCCAGCTATCCGCGTCAAAATCTGCTCCGACCCACGATTGGCAACACCCTCGATGTCATGCTCGTTAATGACGACGAACGTTTCGCTGTTAAAGTAGGCAGTTTTGTACGTGGTCTTATCGAGTTCTAAAACTTTCTCAAAAGTGACCTTGACTGTCTCTACCACTTTCATTCCGTTGGTCTCACCTAGTTCGCGTCTCAAAAGGTTAGTGACGGAGCTTCTACTACCACTTACCTGATTGATGTCTCTGTCGTCAATTACTTCGACTCCATAGGACCTTGTGAACCCTCTCAGTGCTCGATCCAACAGATGCGTTGACGGTGCGAGGTCTTCGACTACAGGTTGTCCCTCTTGATCTCTAAAGAAGCCGTGAACGTTGGTCGCTTCATCTGTTAGCGAATTGACAACGGCTGCACTCGTCTTATGCGCCCGTCTTTTTGTCAGTGGGTTTTTCACAGTCCGACTCATTGGCTTCTATATACTACACTTGTTTTTTTCCTAAACCACTCGTCGTAATAATTGTCACCACTTTCGCACCACTCCAGCTTTGGGTACACCACCCCAAACAAATTGTCGTCGAACAAGTCTTTCACCTTCCCGTCTTTGAGGTCAAGCACCTTCTTGAGTGTCTCGAGTTGTCTTCTATGACACAACCTAATAATGTAGTATCCATATCTGCTGACGTTTCTACCCTTTATCAAATTGCATGAGTGCAGCACGTTGACAACTTTCAGGAAGTCCTCTTTTATCAACTCAAGGTGCTCACCCTTCACAACATTCCGTAGTCTCCTCCCCATCCACCAAGACCGTTTGTGAACGCTTTTTAATCGCGTGAGTCTCATGTCGCTGTAACTCTGAGTGTAACCCCATTCGATGTCGCCACACTTTGGACACGCGTACCCACCGCAGTCACTTACGTTTTTCACAACGTCACAATCCGAGCAGTAGTAAATTCTGAAGGTGTCTCCACACTCAGTTTGCGTCTCACTCGCGATCTCGTCAATTGTCAAGCCATAACTCATCTGCCTCATAAGTTTGTCCATCGCTTATATTACTCCAACATTTTTTTTTCAACGAACTAGTACCCATACCGCTATTCCACTACCCAAACCTAGCGCACCAACAAACAATAATTGGTATTCCTTCATTTCCGCACTCGGTTGGTAGTAATCCGCAACCCTCGGGGAGTCAGTGAACACTCGTCCGCCGTGCTGAATAGTCATCGCTCTTCCGAGCTCCTCCAACGCGCGGCTTGTGTCATTGATGTTAGCATTAGCATCAGAGAGCCGTTGTCGTAAACGCTGGATCTTATCTCTCTTGGCGACTTCGTTTTCAGACCACGCTTCTTTCGCACCGGCTAACTGCTCCAACGCATGGTCGTGTCTTTTCATCTCAGCTTCATAGCCTGAATGATTAAACTTTGAAAACATAAAGCCAGCGCCTGCAAAAGCCACTGCATTAAAAATCCCTCCAGCCACAACACTCACCATTAACTTACGTTGATTTGAATGGATCTGTTGGTATCCACTTTTTCGATTGCATCCATTTTACTAACAACGTTCCTGCACCAACAGCTGCAGCAAGTTTAACTGTACCTTTCACAGTCTCTGGTGTTCCCAATGGTTCTCCCAAAGCCTTTTTAGAAATCATACTCACTACCACAGCGCCAGTCGTAACAAGTAGCGCATCGTACAATTCGTTCATAAGTTCTTTTCGATCGATCGCAGTCATATACATTGTCGTGTGTTTTGTTTAAGAATCAAATGTGTCTAACGCTGGACGGCGAGTTTTATGACTCTCTGACGCAGGTGCTGGTGCAGTGCTCACAGGTTCTTTTTCACTGCTAATTGTGTACCATAGCGAAGCACCAGCAATGATTACACCAAGTGTTCCAACAATGTAACCATAGCTCCACTCACCACCCTGTTCTTCGTTGACTATCATTTCACGCATTTTTTTTTCTTTCGCAGCTTTCGATATCTCAGCCAACTTCTTACCAGCAGCGACGCGTTTTGGGTCCTTTACCTTAACACTTTTCACATCAGCTGTGATCTTAGCGTCGACAGCCGTCTGTGGGTCTTCAACCATCTAATACATTATCACGTGTTATCTTACTCACAGTTGACCTCACAGGTGTCTCACAGTTGACCTCACAGGTATCTCACAGTTCCAGACCAAACGCACTAAAAAATTAGGATTTTTTCTGGGAGTATAACATAATGACTCAAGCCCGAGAGGTTAGCGAAGAAGATATTGCCAACATGCTTAGAACGGCCTTTACCAGTGTGTCTACCCCACAAGACGCCTCTGGACCCAAGGTCTTAAACGAGTACTTCTCAATATGCTCACCACTCCTTGACCTCAACCCTGACGGAGAGTTGCCAAAACGGTTTGGCTCTCAGGTCAACCGTACTAGGCATCTTCTCGACGCTTGGATCGATCTTCGGGAGGAAAGAGCCAACGAGCTTGCTGATAGATTAGCTAGCATAATCCCTGTGTGGTGTTACTCACCATTCAAGTACCTTATGTTAGCGAGTGATGTCTACTTGAACAACCCTCGTGAGTCCAACGCTACATTACTCGGTAACTTCCTCCAAGTGTTCTTAGCGACCCTTATGTGGAAACCATGCCCAACCAAAGCCAAAGCGTGGCTAGAGCTCGCCGCAAACCGCGACGTTCACGTTTGCAAGGTGGGGTGCAATGAGATACTGGGTGCGGATGATATCAGGGACCACGTACTCTCGCCTGCCCACAGACACTTTGTGAGAGATGAAAACGTGTACACCTGTCACCCGTGCGGTGTGGTCACCAACGACCCACTGCA
This sequence comes from Chrysogorgia sp. JL179-B06, assembly GCA_035772405.1. NCBI lineage: Eukaryota > Metazoa > Cnidaria > Anthozoa > Scleralcyonacea > Chrysogorgiidae > Chrysogorgia > Chrysogorgia sp. JL179-B06. Next base: position 1,934,604 of record JAYKKM010000043.1, read on the forward strand.
TCGCTTAAGACATGAGAGCTCGAGGTCCCATCTTAAAAACTTAGAGCTCCAGCGGATATTCAACATGGAACGACGGTTTCCACCACAATAAAAAATATTTCTCTGAGGGTATAGTAACCATGAAGAAAGTTGGTAAACTAGAAATCGTGATTGGTCCCATGTTTGCAGGAAAAACAACAGAGACTCTCCGCAGGTTAATCACGTTAAGTAAATCAGGGCTCAAAGTCCTCTACATGAACAACACAGGTGACACTAGGCGAACTGACCACGCGTTCTCCACACATCGTCAGACCATTGTTGTTGGATCAGACAGTTTACCCGCGAAGTTAATCACCAACCTTCCAAGTTCTTCCGAGATAGCCGATTATGACGTCATCGGAATTGACGAAGGCCATTGGTACTCTGATCTACTCCCAGTTATTCGCGAATACATTAAAGCCGGCATTCACGTCATTATTTGTGGTCTCATAGCGACAGAGCGCTTAAAAAGAATTGGCGAGCTCGACACGTTGTTCCCAATGGCAGACGACATCACATTTCTAAAAGCGTATTGCGCCGTTTGTCGCGACACTGATGGAACAACTGTTGAAGCGTCATTCAATTGGAGATACAACCCAGGACCATCATTCGTTGGTGGTGCTGAGCAATATCGCGCAGTGTGCAGACGTCATCATCCTTCCACATAAAATTACGGGTGTTCTCGGATACCCCCGCTTTTTAAATTTAGACATTGGTCACATGAAGCGTCCAATGTACTGTAGAAACATTTTTTCACACAGTGGTCAGAAGGTTTGTGAAATAAATAGAGAAAGTTTTGCAGATATTTTTATCAAGTTAAAAACGTCTTTTAAAAACGCTAGAGCAGTTGTCACTTCAGACGTCGTCTCAACAACGAGAACGAGTGCTAATTCGACTTATTACTCACTGTCTAAAAAGTCTCTTTACAATAACGCCTCTCATGGTTACTCAACGCTGATTTATTTTTAAATTTACGAAAACACTGGGAGCACTGAAACCCAACGTCAAAGAAATATTTTATTACTGTGGTAATAGCGTCGTCGTACGAGTCGCACAAGAGTGTTAGATAACCAGCGGATTTGTATCTGAGTAGCAGAGACTCCTGCTCTTCAGATGTCTTACCTGTGCCACCTGGATTCTTGAACTCAATCACAAGCCCGCTATGCTGTCGGTTTGCGTTGGCGATAATCAAGTCAGGCGTTCCACGTTGGTAACCTTTTTCCACGAGTTTATTCTTTTACTCGAAGTGTCTTGATTCTCACCACAAGCAGCTATCAAAATAGCTTCTGGATAGTATTTCCTTAGAAAACCAACAACTTTCGTATGAAGGTCGAACTCAGTGATCATTTTAAACTGATTGTGTTTGAGACCGACGTCAGCTAAACTTTTTTTAACGCTTGGCAAGACCTCTGAGTGCACCCACCTTCCAAAGTGTTTCGCGCGCTCCAATTTACTCGAGAACGTCAATGAGTAGACCCCAAGTTCGTTGATAAACGAGGCTTGTTCCATCTTCATTCTACAGTCAGGTTCGACGTGGTCGTGAACCGCATCTTTTGGTCGAGCATAACCTAGAGCGCTCGCGACTTCTTTCGCTTTGAACCATATTTCACCGTTGTGATTAACCGTCGTGATTTGGTGACCATCGAATAATTGCACTGAGTTGGTTGCCATTACTATAGCCCCGCAAAAAAACTACTCGACATAGGTGTCAGGTTTTTTATAGATCTGGTTTGTTGTGTACCAATGCAGCAGGTGTGTTTTATTAGTCTTCAGTTTTCTACGTCGTCTGAAAAAGTTTCTAATGTTACGAACCAGTTTTCTAAGCCAACCCATTACATAACTTAAGTCACGTCTCCTACCACTCCCACAGTGTCTGACTCTGGTAACATAATAGGTTTGCCGTAAGTCTTTTTAGACCTCATACCAATCTCAGCGTGGAGCTCGAGAGTCACGTCACCGCGGCCAAACGATCCACCAGCTTTGAACATGTGATCAGTCGTCTTATTTATTTTATATATTTCACGAGGTCTCGAAATACATGCTCCCATTTACTTTACACCATATTCCTTCATCATTTTTCCACCCATGATTATGATGTCTCGGTTCGCCATGTAACCACTCACAATTTTCACACCGTAGAATTCTATCAACGATGGGTATGCATAAGGTGCGAGTGGTATTCTTGGTCGGTGTATTCCAAAAATTGTTCCATAGGGTGTGCCTATCTTTTCCATATTTGCCACGAAGTCTGAATCGGTCGACTTAATGTTGTTGACTCTGACATGTGAATTGCTCATTTGCCAGTGTATTGATATCATATGCATTTTTGTGAGGTCAACGCCACTCGGAATAGTGCATATGCTCTCCATTGCTGGGATGCTACCACCATACGCGAGTCCATTAGTCATACCAGTCTTGTACCCTATGAACTTATCCCACTGACCGTCGTCGTTTGATATAATTGTCTCCCAATTTGATCCAGCGGTGCGAGTAGGTAACCTCACCACAACAAAAATAGAGAGATCACACCATTGCATACTGGGACAATTAAAGTGAAGGCCTGACTCAAGTGGGAGTGGTGTTAACACAGGGGATAGAAAACTTTGGCTTACACTGCTGATGCCAATAATAGGACCATAAGTTGGGTTGTTTTGCACTAATTTACTTGTTTCACCAATGGCTTTCACTTTGTTTGAACCATTGGTGTGAAACTCCACGTTTTTCAAGGCGTGTGTGCTAACGTTGAAGTCGAGCACAACATTATAGGACTGACTCTTGAGGAAACCTGATAGCAATTGCTCTAGAGTTCTTTTATTGATAGCGTCTGAGTCATCGACTGGATCTGCTACGTTTTTTATTGCTGAGCCTTGCATGTCTATTATTCCAGACATCCTTCCACCGGTCGCACTTAATTTAGGATCTTCGTCCAGATGCCTTTTCGTTCTCTTCAGTATTTTATCATGAGGGTCATCAGACTCATACCCATAGTTTAGACTCATTACTACCTGAAGGTGTATTTGGTTAGCAGATAGCCAGAGACTGCTGAGAACCCCAAGATTATCACCAACGTCGTCGTGGTGTTCGACTTACTCACAGTGACTCGCGTAGTGTGCTCTGTTTGATTGGTGGTGACCACTGTTTTCTCCACGGGTGACACTACTAGAGTATCCAAGTGGGGTTGCGAGTCCTGGTGAACTTTTTTATGCTTCACTTTTGACGCTCGATAGTTCAACCCATCGTTATACCCAAATGTCATCCCAGTTTCAGACGAAGTTCTGAGCACGTTATTGTAACCAACAATGGGGTCCTTTAACAAGACCATGCTTCTGGGGATCAGCCAAGTGTTGGGTGTCACAGCTGTGTCTAGCTTAACTTTGATCTCACTAATCGCTTTGTTCATAAGGTTGATCCAAACACTTGGTGAATACTGAACCACACCGTCTTCAACGATGCCTCTAAAGATTTGTTGTGTTTCTCGAGCACTGGCCCTAGTTCCCACGATGCTTTGCTTTGACTTCGCTTGGGCTCCAAGAATGACACGCATGTAAACTTCAATCGATTGGTTTAGTAGTTCTTGTCCTAATGGTGTGAACCCGTCAGAGTGTCTTGGGCAATACCGACGATAATCACCTTGGATGTCCTTGATGTATCTATTGTCAACATCAGTCAATGGTACATGGCCTCTCAAAAGTCGCCAGTCAGGGAGGTACAGTCTTAAGATGTCGTTAATGTCAACTTGACTCTTACTCAAACGAAACATCACACGACGAATGGTGAAGTATACATGAAACCTCATGAGACTCACGATTTGCTTTGGGACGTCGACTTGATAACTTAAGTTCTGTAGAGACACCCCTGAGCGATATGTAGCGATGTACATACCTGCGATCGCTTGATAGTAACTCTCCGTCAGAGTCCAAACTGTGTTAACGTTACCATCAATTGCCTTGTCATAGTGACGTCTTTTGGTGTCGATGAGTATTCTCGGTAGATTTGATTTGAAGGAATTATTGTCGTCAACAAAGACGTCAAAATTGTGGGTTGGGTAGTTGAGGACATATGGTGGAAACGTCTCGACTTCTCTGTAGCTCTTGTGGGTCTCTGTCAGTAATAACTTTGGGACACGCCCATCGCTCGACCATATTTTTGGGAATCTTGGTGTGTTGCTAAGGAATTTCGTAAAGCCCTCGTTCTTCGTGAACTTTGGTGACTTTATGTTTATCATGTCAGAATACTTTGGACCTGACTTGAAGTAAATGTCAACGGTCTTGACTGTTTTGTTGTCGTCTGCGAGGTTGTACCCAAACTCAAACTTATCTAGTTGAGCATTTGGAAATTCACTAAGAAGAATTAGCTCACCTTGTTTTCTCTTTGTCAACATCTACATAACATACACTACATTATATGGTCAGGGTTGTAGTGTTGATTAGAGGCCCAACGGAAACTGTGGATCTACCAGAAGCACTTTTGACGTTTGGCTCAGATCCTCACTTACTAGTGAAAAAAGCGACCATCTTTTGGGACTACGTTAACGTGGAGACCGGTGTGAATGATGAAATAAGTTACAACAGCAACAAACACGTTTTTGAGTCTGGGTACCACACTTTTAAAATGATTGCCGACGAATTGAAGGGATTAGGGGCTATCGAGCTAGTAGCCAACAAACACAATTCAAAGTGTGAGATAAAAACTGACCAACAACTAGAGCTGTTTAAATTTGGGGAGCTGTTAGGGTTCAACGATAACACAACGGTGAGTAGTAGTGGTTTGGTCAGCCCTAACGTTGTGAACGTTAACAAAGGGTTGAAGTACATACAAGTGGGTTGTAGCATTGTGAACAGACCTGAGAACATTGTTAGTGGTAGCAAAAGCGACATTATCGTTGAGCTACCATTGACCACCACCCAACCACTGAAGAGCTCCGTTCAACACTTCTTCAACATTGAGTCGAAGGTGTCGATAAACAAAGGCGCTTTCACACAGCTGGTGTTTAACGTGACTGACCAAGATGGTAGTGGTGTCAACGTTGGTGACATATTGTTGGACTTGTATGCGACGCTTGAGTAGTTAACGTTAAACGCATGCTAAAGTAATGAGTCTAAACTATGGGTATGACTCTGGTGGTTACACTGAAAAGCGACGTGTAGACGACAGTCCTCAAAAGTTGACGGTGCTTGTTGAAGGTGTGGAGAAAGTTGTAACTTTTGACTACAGTGTAGTAGCCACACATGATAACCCATACATTTTAGTTAAGACAGCCACTGTGTTTTGGAGCTATGACAATGTGGCGAGTGGTGATGACATTCAATTCTTCGTTATTTCTACAGGAAAACCAATGTCGGGAGTCGGGCCAATTCGAGTGGGTGGGGGCTACTACAACTTCGACGCGTTGGTTAGAGCTCTACGACACGCGCTCAGGGTGTTTAATATAGACCTTGTGGTGGAGAAACTGATGACCGCAGGTAAAAGTAGGATTAAAATTAAGACTATGGGGGGGAACAGCTCCAAAATAGAACTTAGGCTAGGTGGCGTTGGGCTTTTGCTTGGTTTCGCGAAGGACGCAGGAATTACGGCAGATTTTAAGTGGCACGACAGTCCAAACAAGATTGACATGAACAGAGGTCTAAAGTATGTAGAAGTCTCGTGCGACGCTGTTGAGACGGAGAGCAATGTGGGCACTGATGGGAAGCGTAGTAACGTGATCGCAACATTGCCAGCACCCACCGAACAGTCTCTTGATGGAGGGATACAACGTTATGCGTATGTTGAGTCCAAGGTGAGAATTAAAAAAGGTATTTACTCAAGTATAACGTTTCGTGTCAAACCAAACAATGGTGACGCTGACGTTGGTGCGGTGTTATTGGAACTGTATATTGTGTGAATTATATGGAGCTTGGTGTGGAGACAGAGCAAGGGTTGAGAGATATTTACTATAATCCTAAGACAGGGTACAGTGGTGTAGAGAGACTGTATCAAAGCGCATTGGGAGACGGATTGAAAGTAACTAGAAAAACAGTGAAAGAATGGTTGACAGCGCAGGACACCTACACTAGGTACAAACCCATTGTGAGAAAACATAAGTTCCGCGCGACTTTTGTTGGATTTCTTGGTGAAGAGCTCCAAATGGACTTAGTGGACATGAGTAAGTACTCAAAACAGAATGGTGGTTATTATTGGATACTAACAGGTATTGAAATATTGAGTAGATACGCTTTTGGCATTGCAGTTTATAGAAAAGACACTAAGAACATGACTAAGGCTGTTGGAAAATTGTTGAACGACTTTAAAGATCGGTTTGGAACCACACCTAAGTTAGCACAATTTGACGATGGACTTGAGTTCTACAACGTTGGGGTGAAAAGTTTGTTGAAAGAACATGGTGTTGAATATTTCAGCACTAAGAGTGATAAAAAGGCCGCTGTTGTTGAGCGTTTTAATAGAAGCCTGAAGAGCATTATGTGGAAGTACTTCTATGCCCATGGAACGTACAAATGGATTGACGTTCTTGACCAGTTTGTAAGCAATTACAATAGCAATGTGAATCGAAGCATTATGATGAAGCCGAAGGATGTTGATAAGTCAAACGAAGGCGATGTTTGGACCACTTTGTTTGGTCATCATTTTGCAGACAATCCATTGCCAAAGTTTAGAGTTGGCGAGTCAGTGAGAATTAGTAAATACAAGAGTGTGTTCACAAAGGGCTACGAAGCCAACTTCACTGAAGAGCTGTTTAAAGTGGTAAAGGTTATTCGTGGTGATCTGAATGTGTACGAAATTGAGGATCACACCGGTGAACAGATTATTGGTAAATTTTATGAACAGGAATTATCGCTGGTCAATAAGAAACATGGCGACGATGTGTACAGAGTTGAAAAGGTGTTGAAAAGAAAGAAAGTCAGAGGAAAGAAGATGGCGCTGGTCAAATGGTTAGGTTATGAGAGCAAACGTAATTCGTGGATACCAGAAAGCGATATTCAAAATGTGAGCTAATGTAATATGGCTGAAGGTGGGGAAGGTTTTGACGAGATTGAGATGGAGGACTTCGATAGACTTGATAGGTACACCGATGACCAAATAAACGACGAACTCGAAAAACTCTCTCAAGATTATCATTTAATTGGTGATGAGTACGCTGATGACGGCGACATGCCAGACATCGTGCGTATCAAGTATGACAAATTGTATGAGAGAGTGAATAAATTGCAGTATGAACGGGATAGAAGAGAGGTTCAAGAAAAAAAGACACCGTTCACCGACACTGACGATGGTAAAACGGTGACAATAAGGGGGACCAACACAGAAGTCCCTGCAGTGGAGTTTGTTGAGCAGGAATCATATGTCGACGTCAACGACGTGAATTATGATTTAGCTTTTGAAGAGGAGGACGAAATTAAGAGAAGATTGGGCGAGCTAAACGCAACCAACAAAGAGATAGCGAAAAATCAAGTAAAAAGAGTCGCGGCGATAGGTAAGAAAATACGTAAGTTGTATAAAAAAAAACTCGGTCCTGACGACGCGTCAAGGAAAATAGCCAACAGATCATATGTGACGGACTCAGGGTCTATTCTTTTCAAACCGATAAACAAAGATGGTAAATATGGAAAACCCAAACGAATTCTAATACCTTGGAAAAAAGGCTTGATCTACAGTAAAGACGCGAGTAGTAAAAACGCGATTGAGCAGTTCAAACAGTTAGTTAGTCAAATCCCTGAGAATACAGAAACAACAGTTGTCACAACAGAAGTGATCCCAGATGACTTCCCAGTAGTTGAGACAAAAGTGGTCTATGACGACATACCTGGGTTATCACCAGACGAAAACCGCGAGCTGAATGGTGTGCTCAACCCAAGCGATGGTGTGGTGCGCGAATCAAGAATAGGTGCTAATGGCGCATTGCGAATACAAGCGAACCATTTTCAAGAAGCGATAGATAAAGCGAACGAAAGAATAGTGGAGCTTGAGGGAAAAGACCTTACAACTGCAGAGAACGAAGAGTATATTGATCTACACGAAAGAGTGATCGGACTTACGCAAGCTAAATACAGAACTTTAGGACAGCGAGAAATAGAGGAGGTTAGAGAGCAACAAGAAGTCGACATTGACAGGTTTCAGAGATTCAAGGAATGGGCTAAAGAAAATATGGTTGGGTTGAGCGCTGTATCAATTTCAGTGGCTGGGATTATAACAACTATTATTATCGCTGGTAGATCCGCTGTTATGAGGCGCTATGGCTACGAGGTCGTTCGCGCAAGCTGTTAAGAACGCGATAACGAAGATGGGTCCATGGGCTGTTGGGTTGGCTAACTTAGTTTACAACGCGTTGACGTTGGGTGCGAAGGGTCTCGCATGGTTGGCTCAAAATCTGTGGGTACTCGCAGTGGTACTTGCGTGGTTTGCTTATGATTATTACAAGCTAAAACGGTAGTCTCAGCCTCGAGGGTCTCAGCTTCGAGGGTCTCATTTTCGAGGGTCTCAGCTTCGAGAATAACAAAACATATGCAAAGTATATGAACGTCACGTCAGCAGAGTTGAGCCCTGGTTTTAGACGAGCAACCATGGGTGTCATAAAAGGGGCGAGAACGCAACACGTAATCACGTTGAACCCTAATAAAGTCAGTCCTGGCGAGGAACTCTACATTGACATACCGAAGCTTAAGGTTAGTAGCTGTTTGGTGCCTGGATCGTTGGGTCTAGTGTTTGACTTTAAGAATGCAAACGCCAAAAGCTGGTTCTTGAACAATGTGAGCAAGTTGTTGGTTGAGAAACTTGTTGTGAGACTAGCTGGAGAAGCTGTGTATGACAACAGTGGGGAAAATTACACTGGTGTTTATCGCGACCTTTGGGAGAGTGCTACTGCGCGAGACCAAATGATTGATTATGGTATTGGTGGTGAGAACTTGAGAAAGCTAATTTCCAAGGATGACAGTGGCGCGACGAGTGGGAATGTTGCTAAAGTTAGTGACGCGCTAATGTTTGGTGTGATTGGAACGAAACAGCGGATTAAGCTTGGTAAGATTATGAATGACCACGGGTTGTACGCTCCTTTTAGCATGAACAACAACTTGCAGTATGTGATCACACTTCCGAAGGCCGCAGACATCATGGTGGCGCAATCCGGTAGCGCTGTGGGTGGATACACTCTGGAGAACCTCGAGCTTGAGTACGAGACGATTGATAACCAGGAGCTCGCTGACGAAATAGCGTCGGGCTATGCAAGTGGTCGTAGTTTGTCGTATGAGCACGTTACGTTGATGAAAACCACCGAATGGGACAAAGGTACAACCATCGTGAATGAAAACATTAATCTTCCAAGAAAAAGCATGAAGGCAATTGTGTTGCTATTCACGAATAAGGTGCGAACAGACAGCGAGGAGTTTCTTTACCCAAATATCGAGAGTGTTAGAGTCACAATTGAAGGTGTACCAAATAGTGTGTACTCACAAGGCATTCCGAAATCGAAGTTCTATGCAGAAGCGAAACGACTGTTTGGGTTGGGTGAAGAACACGCTCAGTTCATGACCATACAGAAGTTCTATAAAGATGGCTTTGCGTTAGTCATCGACTTGAGGAGCGTTCAAGATAATCGCAATGTCGCCACTGGCAAGAACATTGTAAACACACAATCCGGCGTGCTTCTTGAAATCACTAAGGAAGCGACGACTGCAAACGTTATGTGCAGGGTGTTTGTGATAAGTGATGGGTTGGTCAACTTTATGAACAATGGGTTGCAATCAATCCAGTATTAAATCAAACGTGAGTTAATGGAGACTCCGTTTAATATGTTAATTGTTGGTATGACAGCTTGTGGTAAGACGCATTATTTGCTGGAAACATTGGAATCTGAGTACTTTAGTAAATTTGACTACATTGTGTTGATTTGTCCTACTTTCGAGTGGAACAAAGCGTACCAAGATTGGAAATATGTGTGCGACCCCGACGTGTTAGCGATAGACTGCGCGCAAGACAGTGTCGACGCTGTTCTCAAGTGTGTAACAAATGTTTTTAAAGGCACTAACACTCTGATTGTGTTGGACGACTGTGCGAGTTCTCAAGATGTCAAGAATAGGACTAGTCAATTAGTCAACTTAGCTTTTAGTGCGCGACATTTTATGTTGAGCGTTATTGTCATCACACAACAACTGACGTCGATCGCAAAACCGTACAGAGAAAATATTAGTAAGCTCGTTTGCTTCTACTGCCCGAGTAGGAGTGATATGAAGGTCGTTATCGACGATTACCTTGGAAACATTAGCAGAGAAAAATCGTCGGCGATTGTGACCGCATTAAAAAATAATAAGTACGCTAGACTCGAAATCTCACTGCGCTATCCGCACAGTCACGAAGTTGTTATTCCGCAATAAAATATGGGTATAAGTAATAGCGTGATGGTAAAACGCAAAAGTGAGGAAAATCCTACGATTGAGGAATTAGTTGAGGAGACTGATGACACCTCAACTGTGGAAGACAACGTCGACGTTAGGAGATCCGAACTTATTAGACTGTCCGGTGACGGTGTGGTAAGTCAGTCCGAAGCGTACATTAAAAAAGCGTCCGCAAAAGTTATTGATAAGATATGGCGCCAATACGAGTTGAAGAGAATGGAGATCGCAAACGCTTTTCTCACCGACTTGCTAATCAGCAAATTCGCCAGCTTACTAGATGGGTTGAACGCTATCGAGAACCCTGAGGAACTAAATGACGAGTTGCAAAAAGACCCGTTACTAAAGAAAGACGTTGAGAGCATTGTCGCGGTTGTGACACCATACGTGCCTTTCTTGGGCTTGTTGTCTGGAGGAATTATAACGTCAAAACACGTGTACGATCACCATTTTAGGAGCGAGGCAACAAACACTGAAAATAGTGAACAAACAGACTAATCTATTATTAACAGGTGGCAATAATCTAATTTGCATAACAGGTGGCAATTTTATCACGCGTGAGACACTTTTACGATACACAAATTTGTAAAAATGTTTAAACGACTATTTTTTAAATGTGATTTGACAAATTTGTGAAAATGTTGAAACGACACTTTCTATTTTTTAAATGTGATTTAACAAATTTGTGAAAACGTTGAAACGATTATTTTTTAAATATGATTTGACAAATTTGTGAAAATGTTGAAACGATTATTTTTTAAATGCGATTTGACAAATTTGTGAAAATGTTGAAACGACTATTTTCTAAATACAATTTAACAAATTTGTGAAAATGTTGAAACGACACTCTCTATTTTTTAAATGTGATTTAACAAATTTGTGAAAATGTTGAAACGACTATTTTTTAAAATGTGATTTGACAAATTTGTGAAAATGTTGAAACGATTATTTTTTAAATGTGACTGAAAATTTTGAAACGACTATTTTTTAAACGTGACTGAAAATGTTGAAGCGACTATTTTTAAACGTGACTGAAATGTGATTTGGTATAAATTCAGTATTGTTTCACGAGTCTCGCGCGTGTTTGACACTAATCGGTGGAGAGGGGTGTGTCAAGCCAAATTAACGACTGCTGTAGTAGTATAGCAAGTGGGGTTGTGGGCTTATTCGACGTCAATCGTGAGTATAAATACCAAAACATCGCCAAATTTGTCGAGTCGTGACTTGGCCAAATTTGGTGATGTTTTGGTATTTATATTCACGTTTGACGTCGATTGGGCTCGCAGCCCTAGTTGCTATACTACTTTTTCATTTCGTCTTTCTACCAATGATTTCCAATTTAGTTCACTTAATATTTCAACAGATCTGACATCATATGTTTTACCAGTAATGACTCTTGCAGCTCTGTTTTGCATTTTTTGTAGCTTTTCTTGCAAATAATTTTCGCAAGTACCCAAACCAGGCTACAATAGTCAAAGTGTGGCAAAACTATTGCATTGTAAACCGAAATCAGTGTATTTTTTGGTACAAAGTCCTGTATTTTTTGGTAGAAACTTTCGTCACAACAGTCCCTATATGTGATTTCCATTTTAATTGTTCATCAACAATGATACCAAGTGTTTTAGTTTCACTAACACGTTTTATGTTGGTTTCGCCAAGTTCAATATTTGGGTCATTGTTGATGTTGTTTAGTCTTTGTCTGGATCCTACAATCATATATTCTGTTTTTTTCTTATTTAAAGTAAGCTTATTTGCTAGCAACCATTGATGTACGTGTTCTAGATCTTCATTCAAATTTGCTTGCACATCGGATATAGAAGAGCCATCAGTCGTCAAATTTGTATCGTCTGCAAACATACTAGCGCTTGATCGTCTCAGGCAGTTCGGTAAATCATTTATATAAATAAGAAATAAAAGTGGCCCTAAATTTGAGCCTTGTGGTACACCACAACGAATACCTTTCTTTTGCGAGATTGTTCCATCTACTTTGCACATCTGGATTCTATTACTTAAATATGAGCGAAACAAATTTAACGTGATTCCTTCTATTCCGTACAGTGCTAACTTCCTTATCAAAATGTCATGATCTACACAGTCAAAGGCTTTTTTTAAGTCAAGGAATATGAACGAATGAACGAATGCCGACCGAAGGAGCCGGAAAATTATGCAAATTGTAATGAAAACGTGTCAACAACCTCTATACAAATTGTCAGTGACGGCGTGAACAAAACAAAAGAGCTTAATGAATCAAATCCAGCCCCTAGCTTGCATTGTGATCCGGATGCAAATTTTGTGGGGGAGACAACAGCCCGTGTCGATCAATGCAGTGGGGGGGGGGGGGGATTAAGCCTAACATCAAACTCTTTCCAAAACAATGATATGTTATAGATAAGTGATTTAACACCACAGTCGCGCAATGAATCTCGGGTTGAATTAAATGTAATAAACTCAAAGGAAACATTTGCAATCCCAGTCCGAATTAGTAACCGAAAGCGAATAAGGAGAAATAAATACAGCCGGAAAGAGGAAACCCACGACTGTTTTTTATCGCCTCTAGGGAATCACAACCGCCCGCCAAAACAACATATTAATACCAAATACGAGGTCCCATGAGCCTATGATCCACCAATACAAATATGAATAAACAGACTGTCCCTTCACTATTTTTAACTAATGCTTGTCATATCTTGAACAAAATTGATGAGCTCAGCTCAATTGTGGAAATAAATGAACCTGATCTTATTTGTATTTCTGAATCTTGGCTAGATCCTGGCATATCCGAATGAATTATATCTATTGGATCTAGCTATGTCCCGTATCGGAAAGATAGAGGAACTCCAGGCGGCGGTTTAATTGCCCATGTTAAAACTGCAATACCTTCTAGCCGCTTGTCCAACATGGAAGAGGACCTCAGTTGCATTATTATGGTTGTTGTCTATTACCCCCCTGGTCAACCGGCTATAAACGAGATCTCTATGATTGATTATATTACTAACGGAATCGACTCTACCTCCAAAGCTATCCCTCTGCTGGAATTATAATCGCTGGAGACTTTAACAAAATGAAATTAGGACCTCTATGTAATCGTTTTGACTTGCGGAAAATTGTGAAGAAACCTACTCGCGGGAATAATATTCTAGATCAGATAGTGACTAATATGTCGCCTCTGTTTCAAGAAGTGCAACATCTTCCTCCCTTGGGTCGCTCGGATCATCAATGCCTCCTTTTGAATCCAAAACATCGGATGAGTACACGCCCGTTAACTAGAACATTCAGATCGATGAAACTCTCGAACTAAGACTAAGCAAGACTGCCTGGAACGCAGTATACGAAGCCGAAGACGTCGATGACAAACTCTCAATCTTTAATGGAGTAGTTACTCAAGCTCTAGATGGATGCATGCCTCTGAAATCCATACGGATACACCCTACTGATAAACCATGGATGATTTCGAACATTAAAGCAGAGATTAAGCTTAGGCAACAGGCTTTTACTCGTGGTAACATGGTCCAGTATAACCTTCTGCGTGTAAAGGTATAGAAGATATGATAAGGAAAGCCAAATCAAATTACTACCAAAACAAAGCTAAAACGTTCCGCACATCTGACCCTGCGAAATGGTATAAAGCCATCTATGATTTGTCCGGAGTAAATACTCAGCAAGATGGTTTGACAGCAAATTCTATGTTTAACGAGGTCGCCTTAGCAGAAAAGCTACAAAAATCCTTTACTGAGCCATGGAAAGATCTAAATACAACAAGTATTCCTCAACTATAGATGATGTTAAAACACTTCTTATATCACCATTGGTTCAGTTTCCTTTGTTCTCTAGTGGCCATTATATCTGATATCAACCTCATAAAATTATTCATGAGGTTGATAAGTACTTATCAACCTCATACAATAGTAGTATAGTACATGGCGGTGCGAGCTCAGTCGACGCCAACCGTGATATAAACGCCAAAACATCACCAAATTCGTGCCGAGCCACAACTCAGCAATGTTTTGGTACTCACGTTTTACAATCGACATTGGTGAGCTCACAGCCTCACTCTCTGTGCTATTATGGTAATCATTAGTCAATCTAGACACCCCTCCCACGTTTTCTACTCAATTGATGCCAAATACTAAAAAAATCACAACTTTCGCTAGACTTTACGCTACTTTAGCCATATTTAAAAAAGTAGAAAGTGTCATTTCAGCATTTTCACATTTTTGTTCAACAAACCACCAACACGTTCTGCTACTGTCTCACAAATTCACGCGCGAAAAAAAAACCACTAGATTTTGATTCTAGTGGTGATGTTTATCCAAATGGATAGCGAAATGGCGCTCTTTTGATTGGTCAACCCACACCAGCGCCCACGACAAATATTTTATCCAAACAAGTACCCAAATGAGGAGCGAAATGGCGCTCTTTTGATTGGTTAGCGACATTAACTAATTTGCATACTAACAGGTGGCCGGTTGTTTCGCGAATTAGTCCGTTTGTTCACTATTTTCAACGTTTGTCTCACTTTTAAAATGGTGATCGTACACATATTTCGACGTTGTGATTCCTCCCGACAACAGGCCCAAGAAAGGCACGTACGGTGTCACAATCGCAACAATGCTCTCAACGTCTTTCTTTAGTAACGGGTCTTTTTGTAGTTCGTCATTTAGTTCGTCAGGATTTTCAATAGCGTTCAACCCATCTAGTAAGTTTGCGAATTTGCTGATTAGCAAGTCGGTGAGAAAGGCGTTTGCGATTTCCATTCTCTTCAACTCATATTGGCGCCATATCTTGTCGATAACCTTTGCGGACGCTTTTTTAATATACGCTTCAGATAGGCTCACCACACCATCACCAGACAGTCTAATAAGTTCGGCTCTCCTAACGTCAATGTTGTCTTCCACAGTCGAAGTACCATCAGTGTCCTCAACTAATTCCTCAATCGTGGGGTTTTCTTCACTTTTGCGTTTCACCATCACACTATTACTTATACCCATATTTTATTGCGGAATAACAACTTCGTAATTGTATGGATAGCGCAGCGAGATCTCGAGTCTAGCGTACTTATTATTTTTTAGTGCGGTCACAATCGCTGACACTTTTTCTTTGCTAATGTCTCCAAGGTAGTCGTCAATAACAACCTTCATATCACTCTTACTCGGACAATAAAAACAAACAAGCTTACTAATGTTTTCTCTATACGGTTTTGCGATCGACGTCAGTTGTTGTGTGATGACAATAACGCTCAACATAAAATGTCGCGCACTAAAAGCCAAGTTAACTAATTGACTAGTCCTATTCTTGACGTCCTGCCCACTTGCACAGTCGTCCAACACAATCAGAGTGTTAGTGCCTTTAAAAACATTTGTTACACACTTGAGAACAGCGTCAACACTATCCTGCGCACAGTCTATCGCTAACACGTCAGGGTCGCGCACATATTTCCAATCTTGATACGCTTTGTTCCACTCAAAAGTAGGACAAATCAACACAATGTAGTCAAATTTGCCGCGATACTCAGATTCCAGTGTGTTGAGTAAATAATGCGTCTTACCACAAGCTGTCATCCCAACAATTAGCGCATTAAACGGAGTCTCCATTAAATTGCGTTTGATTTAATACTGGATTGATTGCAACCCATTGTTCATAAAGTTGACCAACCCATCACTTATCACAAACACCCTGCACATAACGTTTGCAGTCGTCGCTTTTTTAGTGATCTCAAGAAGCACACCGGATTGTGTGTTTACAATGTTCTTGCCAGTGGCGACATTGCGATTATCTTGAACACTCCTCAAGTCGATGACTAGCGCAAAGCCATCTTTATAGAACTTCTGTATGGTCATGAACTGAGCGTGTTCTTCACCCAACCCAAACAGTCGTTTCGCTTCTGCATAGAACTTCGACTTTGGGATGCCTTGTGAGTACACACTATTTGGCACACCTTCAATTGTGACTCTAACGCTCTCAATATTTGGATAAAGAAACTCCTCACTGTCTGTTCGCGCCTTATTCGTGAATAGCAACACAATTGCCTTCATGCTTTTTCTTGGAAGATTAACATTCTCATTCACAATGGTCGTGCCTTTGTCCCATTCGGTGGTTTTCATCAACGTAACGTGCTCGTATGACAGACTACGACCACTTGCATAGCCCGACGCTATTTCGTCAGCGAGCTCCTGGTTATCAATCGTCTCATACTCAAGCTCGAGGTTCTCCAGAGTGTATCCGCCCACACTACTACCGGATTGAGCTATCATGATGTCTGTAGCTTTGGGAAGTGTGATCACGTACTGCAAGTTGTTGTTCATGCTGAAAGGAGCGTACAACCCGTGGTCATTCATGATTTTGCCAAGTTTTATTCGCTGCTTTGTTCCAATCACACCAAACATCAACGCGTCGTTAACTTTAGCGACGTTTCCACTTGTCGCACCACTGTCGTCCTTAGAAATTAACTTTCTCAAGTTCTCACCACCAATACCATAGTCAATCATTTGGTCTCGCGCAGTAACACTTTCCCAAAGGTCGCGATAAACACCAGTGTAATTTTCCCCATTGTTGTCATACACAGCCTCTCCAGCTAGTCTCACAACAAGTTTCTCAACCAACAACTTGCTCACATTGTTCAAGAACCAGCTTTTGGCGTTTGCATTCTTAAAGTCGAACACTAAACCCAACGATCCAGGCACCAAACAGCTACTAACCTTGAGCTTCGGTACATCAATGTAAAGTTCCTCACCAGGACTGACTTTATTAGGGTTCAACGTGATCACATGCTGCGTTCTCACCCCTCTTATGACGCCCATGGTTGCTCGTCTAAAACCAGGACTCAATTCTGCTGACGTGACGTTCATATACTTTACATATGTTTTGTCATCTTCGAAGCTGAGACCCTCGAAGCTGAGACTACCGTTTTAGTTTATAATAATCATAAGCAAACCACGCAAGTACCACCGCGAGCACCCACAGATTTTGAGCCAACCATGCGAGACCCTTCGCACCCAACGTCAACGCATTATAAACTAAATTAGCCAGCCCAACAGCCCATGGACCCATCTTCGTGATTGCGTTCTTAACAGCTTGCGCGAACGACCTCGTAGCCATAGCGCCTCTCATAACAGCGGATCTACCAGCGATAATAATAGTTGTTATAATCCCAGCCACTGAAATTGATACAGCGCTCAACCCGACCATGTTCTCTTTAGCCCATTCCTTGAATCTCTGAAACCTGTCAATGTCGACTTCTTGTTGCTCTCTAACTTCTTCAAGCTTGCGCTGTTCTAGGGTTCTATCTCTGGCTTGCTCAAGTCCTGACTCTCTTTCAAACAAGCTAGCGTACTCTCGCTCTTCGTCAGGCGTGAGACCAATTTGGTCAGCTTTTCTATTAAGCTCTGCCAATCTCCCACTCGTTTCACCTATCACTTCTTGAAAGTGGTCTGCCTGCGCTTGCAACGCACCAGTGTCGCCTATTCTTGACTCACGCAAACGCACTCTCACTTGGATTAAGCACACCACTCAGCTCACGGTTCTCGTTTGGTGTTAGCCCAGGTATGTCGTCGTGACCCACTCTTGTCTCAATTACTGGGAAGTCGTCTGGGGCCACTTCTGTTGTGACAACTGTTGTTTCTACATTCTCAGGGATTTGACTAACTAACTTTTTGAACTGCTCAATCGCATTTTTACTACTCACGTCTTTGCTAAAGATCAAACCTTTTTTCCCAGGTATTAGAATTCGTTTAGGTTTTCCATATTTACCATCTTTGTTTATCGGTTTGAAAAGAATAGCCCCTGAGTCCATGACCTGCGACCTGTTGACTATTTCCCTTGACGTGTCGTCGAGACCGAGTTTTTTTTTATACAACTTACGTATTTTCTTACCTATCGCCGTGACTCTTTTTACTTGATTTTTTACTACCTCTTTGTTGAACACATTTAGCTCATCCAATCTTTTATAAAGATCGTCCGACCTTACTTCAAGAGCTAGATTGAAGCTTGTGTCATCGACGTCACCATATGACTCCTGTTCAACAAACTCCACCGCGGGGACTTCTGTGTTAGTTCCCCTTATTGTCACCGTCTTACCATCGTCAGTGTCAATAAATGACGTCTCTTTTTGCAAATCTCGTCTCGCGTCTAGCTCACCTCTTATGTTTTTCGCATAGTCTTGATAGCTGTTGTAATTAACACGAATGTCTTCCGGCATGTTGTCTTCAGTGTACTTACCGTACATGCCTTCAATAAAATCTTTGACATCGACAAGATTCTTTTCTAATTGCTCATCACTCATGCCTTCATATACTTGTCAAAGTTCTCCATCTCGACCTCGTCAAAACCTTCTCCACCCTCAGCCATATTACATTAGCTCACATTTTGAATATCGCTTTCTGGTATCCACGAATTATGTTTGCTCTCATAACCCAACCATTTGACCAGCGCCATCTTCTTCCCTCTGACTTTCTTTCTTTTCAACACCCTTTCAACTCTGTACACATCGTCGCCATGTTTCTTATTGACCAGCGATAATTCCTGTTCATAAAATTTACCAATAATCTGTTCACCGCTCACGTCCTCAATTTCGTACACATTCGGATCACCACGAATAACCTTTACCACTTTAAACAGCTCTTCAGTGAAGTTGGCTTCATAGCCCTTTGTGAACACACTCTTGTATTTACTAATTCTCACTGACTCGCCAACTCTAAACTTTGGCAATGGGTTGTCTGCAAATTGGTGACCAAACAAAGTGGTCCAAACTTCACCCTCATTTGACTTATCAACGTCCTTTGGCTTCATCATAATGCTTCGATTCACATTGCTATTGTAATTGCTCACGAACTGGTCGAGACCCCCAATCCATTTGTACGTTCCATGGGCGTAAAAGTACTTCCACATAATGCTCTTGAGACTTCTATTAAAACGCTCAACAACAGCAGCCTTTTTATCACTCTTAGTGCTGAAATATTCAACGTCGTGTTCTTTCAACAAACTTTTCACACCAACGTTGTAGAACTCGAGTCCATCATCAAATTGTGCTAACTTAGGTGTGACCCCAAACCGATCTTTAAAGTCAACCAACAATTTTCCAACAGCCTTAGTCATGTTCTTAGTGTCTTTTCTGTAAACTGCAATGCCAAAAGCGTATCTACTCAATATTTCAATGCCTGTCAATATCCAATAATAACCTCCATTCTGTTTTGAGTACTTACTCATGTCCACTAAGTCCATTTGGAGCTCTTCACCAAGAAACCCAACAAAAGTCGCGCGGAATTTATGTCTTCTCACAATAGGTTTGTACCTAGTGTAAGTGTCCTGCGCTGTCAACCACTCTTTCACTGTTTTTCTAGTTACTCCCAATCCATTTTCTAACGCACTTTGATACAGCCTCTCTTGACCACTGTACCCTGTCTTGGGATTATAGTAAATGTCTCTCAACCCTTGTTCTGTTTCCACACCAAGCTCCATATAATTCACACAATATACAGTTCCAATAACACTGCACCAACGTCAGCGTCACCATTGTTTGGTTTGACACGAAACGTCATACTTGAGTAAATACCTTTTTTAATTCTCACCTTGGACTCAACGTATGCGTAGCGCTGTATCCCCCCATCTAGAGACTGCTCGGTGGGCACTGGCAATGTTGTGATCACATCACTACGATTCCCGTCAGTGCCCTACATTGCTCTCCGTCTCAACAGCGTCGCACGAGACTTCTACATACTTTAGACCTCTGTTCATGTCAATCTTGTTTGGACTGTCGTGCCACTTAGCGTCTAATAAAATTCCTGCGTCCTTCGCGAAACCAAGCAAAAGCCCAATGCCACCTAGCCTAAGTTCTATTGTGTTGGTGGGGCCATACCCCATACGCCGAACTTTGACCCTACTTTTACCTGTGGCCACCAGTTTCTCCACCACGAAGTCCACATTAACCTCCCTGAGCGTGAGTCGTAGAGCTCTAACCAACGCGTCGAAGTCGTAGTGACCCCCACCCAACCGAGTTGTCGCAAGTCCTGGATATGGCGTTCCTAATCTAGTATGTATGAATCGAATATCATCACTACCCATCACATTATCATAGTTCCAAAACACAGTGGCCGTCTTGACTACAATGTGTGGGTTATCGTGTGTGGCTACTACACTGTAGTCAAAAGTTACAACTTTCTCCACACCTTCAATGAGCACCGTCAACTTTTGATGGTTGTTGTGTGTACGCCGCTTTTCAGTGTAACCACCAGAGTCGAACCCATAGTTTAGACTCATTACTTTAGCATGCTTTTAACGTTAGCTACTCAAGCGTTGCGTACAAGTCCAACAATATGTCACCAACGTTGACACCACTACCATCTTGGTCAGTCACATTAAACACTAGCTGTGTAAAAGCGCCTTTGTTTATCGACACCTTCGACTCAATGTTGAAGAAGTGTTGAACGGAGCTCTTCAGTGGTTGGGTGGTGGTCAATGGTAGCTCAACGATAACCTCGCTTTTGCTACCATTAACAATATTCTCAGGTCTGTTCACAATGCTACAACCCACTTGTACGTACTTCAACCCTTTGTTAACATCCACAACATTAGGGCTGACCAAACCACTAGTGGTTATCGTTGTGTTATCGTTGAACCCTAAGAGTTCTCCAAATTTAAACAGCTCTAATTGTTGGTCAGTTCTTATCGCACACTTTGAATTGTGTTTGTTGGCTACTAGCTCGATAGCCCCTAATCCTCTCAATTCGTCGGCAATCATTTTAAAAGTGTGGTACCCAGACTCAAAAACGTGTTTGTTGCTGTTGTAACTTATTTCATCATTCACGCCAGTCTCCACGTTAACATAGTCCCAAAAGATGGTCGCTTTTTTTACTAGTAAGTGAGGATCTGAGCCAAACGTCAAAAGTGCCTCTGGTAAATCCACAGTTTCCGTTGGACCTCTAATCAATACTACAACCCTGACCATATATAATGTAGCATGTGTTATGTGTAACATATGGTATATTATATATGCAGAAAGCCCTTCACGACTACTATGGAAAGTACTACAAACGTGCGATGGCTAACACATCAAAGGCTACACACGACGCGAAGGCAGACCTCATCAAAAAGTACCCTCACGCTACTTTAAGCAAATTCGAGTTCAATCCAAATATTTCGCAAGATGGTAAAATCATGAGTGTCGACATATATTTCAGAAACAATGACATCCTTAGCACAGACATAACCAGCACAACCTTCAAAAATGATAAAAACATGTGGAAGTGGCTGCACAATAGCAAGTTCCCAATAATATGGCAAGGTGGTGGAGCTATCCAACCACTACCAAAAGGTCATAAGAACCACTGGGGACTTTGGGACGGCTACCCAACAGAAAATGTGTTGAATTATCCAGTGAATAACTTTAAAGTTTTTGTTAACCAAAATAGTTACTTCATGTCAAAGCTGCCAGTCTTGCGAGTCACCACGTCAAAGACAAAATCAGAGTGGGATGACAGCGAATCTTACTATCGTGTTGTGTTTGCGACGTATTGCGCGAGTTTCTGTTGTGGAGTGTCATTGCAACATTTATCAGTGTCGCAAGAAGTTCACCCTGTGGTCACAAGTGTGATGAGATTTCATTTGTACTTCACCATTAGAAGACTTCTCAGAAGAATGGAAGGTGGTGAGACCATGAAATCAATAAGTAGAGAATTCAACGCTTCTGAATTGTATGGTAAGATTTCTAAGATTCCCAGAAGGCACTACTACCAGAATAAAGTCCTGAGCGATGGCACTTTAGGCGAATCCAGAGTCTTCACACTCAACGACGTTCAGAATGATTACAAACGATACGTCGCGCGATTGTCAGACGGCTTCACCAACATTGGACTGCAATATCTAAATCAGAGCATAGAGTCCTTTGTGTACTCCACACTTGGTGCGCAAGCGAGAACACGTGTATCAGTCGTTGGTGGTTCTGCAGGAAGTCTAGAGACCCAACAAGAATTCCGCAAGTTGTTTTCTGACAGTGTTATCAACTACGACGTATCGACATGGATTCTCAACATGAATAAATCGATTAGAGACACCAACGTTGTCCAAAATCTCGCAGTGTCGCCAAGTACATGGTTAATGCCAAGTAACGTGGTGATACTCAAGAATAAAATCGCTGGGTACAACAACTTATTAAAGATTGCCACAGAGTCCATGAAATTTGGAGTGAACACTCGCTTGAACGCAACAACACCGACGACTGCGGCTAAAAAAGTCCACCAAGAAAATGTGGTGACTAACTTAGTAGCACCACCCGTGAAGAAAACAGTGGCTAAAAAAGTCCACCAAGAAAACGTGGTGGCTAACTTGGGAGTAGTACCACCCGTGAAGAAAACAGTGACCAATCAAATTGCGCAGACTACCACCTCAAGTGAGTCAGACACGACAACGCTGGCGATAATCTTAGGGTTCTCAGCAGTCTCTGGCTATCTACTAACCAAATACACCTTCAGGTAGTAATGAGTCTAAACTATGGGTATGAGTCTGACGACCCTCACGATAAAATACTAAAGAGAACGAAAAGGCATCTGGACGAAGATCCTAAGTTAAGTGCGACCGGTGGGAGGATGTCTGGAATAATAGACATGCAAGGCTCAGCGATAAAAAACGTAGCAGACCCAGTCGATGACTCAGACGCAACAAACAAGAGAACTCTAGAGCAATCGCTATCAGGCTACCTCAAGAGTCAGTCATATAGTGTCGTGCTCGACTTCAACGTCAGCACACACGCCTTGAAAAACGTGGAATTTCACACCAATGGTTCAAACAAAGTGAAAGCCATTGGTGAAACAAGCAAATTAGTGCAAAACAACCCAACTTATGGCCCTATTATCGGCATCAGCAGTGTAAGCCAAAGTTTTCTATCCCCTGTGTTAACACCACTCCCACTTGAGTCAGGCCTTCATTTTAACTGCCCCAGTATGCAGTGGTGTGATCTCTCCATTTTTGTCGTAGTGCGGCTACCTACTCGCACCGCTGGATCAAATTGGGAGACAATTATATCAAACGACGACGGTCAGTGGGATAAGTTCATAGGGTACAAGACTGGTATGACCAACGGGCTCGCGTATGGTGGTAGCAACCCAGCGATGGAGAGCATATGCACTATTCCAAGTGGTGTTGACCTCACAAAAATGCATATGATATCAATACACTGGCAAATGAGCAATTCGCACGTCAGGGTCAACAACATCAAGTCAGCCGACTCAGACTTCGTAGCGAATATGAAAAATATAGGCACACCTTATGGAACAATTTTTGGAATACACCGACCAAGAATACCACTCGCACCCTATGCGTACCCATCGTTGATAGAATTCTACGGTGTGAAAATTGTGAGTGGTTACATGACGAACCGAGACATCATAATCATGGGTGGAGAAATGATGAAGGAATATGGTATAAAGTAAATGGGAGCGTGTTTTTCGAGACCTCATGAAATATATAAAATAAATAAAACGACTGATCACATGTTCAAAGCTGGTGGATCATTTGGCCGTGGTGACGTAACTCTCGAGCTCCACGCTGAGATTGGTATGAGGTCTAAAAAGACTTACGGCAAACCTATTATGTTACCAGAGTCAGACACTGTGGGAGTGGTAGGAGACGTGACCTAAGTTAAAATGGGTTGGTCTCAGCTTCGAGGGTCTCAGCCTCGAGGATCTCAACTTCGAAGATTTAGAAAGCTGATTCGCAACATTAGAAACTTTTTCAGACGACGACGTAGCAAACCGAAGACTAATAAAACACATCTGGTGAGTTGGTACACAACAAACCAGATCTATAAAAAACCTAACGCCCATGACATCGAGTAGTTTTTTTTGTGGGAGACTATATAGTGATGACTTCCGCGATACTCCAACTATTCGATTTCGACGGTCACCAAATCACGACGGTTAATCACAACGGTGATATATGGTTCAAAGCGAAAGAAGTCGCGAGCGCTCTAGGTTATGCTCGACCAAAAGATGCAGTAAACGACCACGTCGAACCTGACTGTAAAATGAAGATGGAGCAGGCCTCGTTTATCAACGAACTTGGGGTCTACTCGTTAGTGTTCTCGAGTAAAATGGAGCGCGCGAGACACCTTGGAAGGTGGGTGCACTCAGAGGTCTTACCAAGCGTTAGAAAGATTGTGGCTGACGTTGGTCTCAAGCACAATCAGTTTAAAATGATCACTGAGTTCGACCTTCATACGAAAGTTGTTGGTTTTCTTAGGAAGTATTATCCAGAAGCTATTTTGATAGCTGCTTGTGGTGAAAATCAAGACACTTCGAGTAAAAGAATAAATTCGTGGAAAAAAGGTTACCAACGTGGAACACCTGACTTGATTATTGCCAATGCAAACTAGCCTGTGCACAGCCTGGATACACCCGGCTATATCCAGTCTGTGAACAATCGACGGAATGCTTGCCGGGACATTTGCATAATTTTTGCATAATTATTTACATAATAATTGTAAACAACACAAAATGGCGTCTTGTTCGAGTGAAAAATTACTATTGGCTTTGGTGATCTTTTCCTGTTATTGTGTTTTTATTTTACCTACATGAGTTGTGTTCTTTGTCATGATGTGATTAAGAAGCCTTATCAACGCTATCTGGTCGATGGAAGGCAACGTTTACTGCGTACTTCTTTATCCAAACTGCCCTTCAGCGTAGAGATTAACTCTGTTTACATATGTAAATCTTGTTTGGATAAGCTTAAGAAGCTCGATAATCTTAAAAGGCAGGAACAAGAACTTCTTGGTACACTAGAGAAGCTATCTAGTTCGTGTGAACGCGTCGCGGATACTCGTGAAAGCGGGAAAAGACCGCGCTTGGATCCTCTGTTCACATCATCTGTATCATCAGAGAAAACCAGCTGTTCGTCAACAGCTTCTGTGCGGCAGGATAGTGTAGATACCCCTACGGTTTCATTACCGGCGAAGTCGTTACATGTTGGCCACTCTACACCGAAAAAACAACAACCAACGAGCAAATCCTCATTGCTTCGTTCTATTTTAAAACCTCATTTAATTTGATAACAATCAACAAGTACACATATTATAAACCTTCGACATTATATTGAAAGAGATTTTAGAGCAATCTGGCTTGTATTTCTGGCTTTAAACGTGGTTTCAAAAGTGGACGGGGTATTCTATAATTGCTCCTGAATTACAATATCTCGGTAAAATGCTTGTACGTGGAACTTATAAACAGATATCAAATGCTGCTTGGAAAAATGCTATCCTTCGCAAGCAACTGCAGATTCTTAGCAACTGCACTGAAGCAGATAGATTGTGAGTATGCTCAAAGAAACAACCAAGTTGTCTGCGGTCTCCAAATAAAGATCAACTGCTAGGCTTTTCCTTTGAAAGGTTTGAGAATGAACTAAAGAATAGAGCAGCGTTTACCCAAGCCATTTTACGTACAGGTTGTGTCAACAAAAGAAACTCAAATAAAAGAAATGAGTGGGTGCAATCTCTTGGCATGGCTGCAGCTGTAATCCTAAGGAATAGGTCATCTCGTTTGAATGCAGTACAATTAATGCTGAGTATCTTTCTGTACCATTCAAGTTGGTCGGTACGTAAATTTTCAGTTATGTGATAGTTATTTATAAAATTAAACTGACTGATGTTTATAAAGCAACATTATTATACAATACCCATACAATCTCAATTTTGATTGGCTAAAAAACCTACAGACAATTCTTGATGTCTTGCCACATACTAAATATCAGAAATTGTCTGTAGGTGACGTGATTATTAATGATCCGAATTTATAATTTTTACAAGCTTTCATTAGCTTAAAGGCTTCTACATTTATAATATTCGGTTTTCGTATGATATCTTGTGTTATCACAATCAGCCTTCAGCTTCGGCAGATATCACAAACTTTGGCATTGATAACACAAGATATTATTAACCTCGTCCAATAATTGTATAATAAGATATTGTAATGCACTTTTGTCAATAATGTGTAAATTCTACCAAATAATGGTTTCTGATTGGCTAACAGGCACTGTGTACCAGAAAGTATGAACCGTGTGGGTAAAATACACTGCATGGTACATATGTCCTCTACATGGTTCACAAGTCTTGTTGGCTGACCGAGTAGTAAGTAAACTATAACAGTAACCCATTTCCCCCCATATAGCTCTCCTTTCATGGGTAAATTTGTCTGGTGTTAGCAAGAGTAAACTTATAAAAGCCCATCTAGGCAGTGAATTAGTTAACCAATCAGTATAACTACACAGTACAGTTAAATGTTGTCTTGGGAACATTAAGACCAACATTCACAACAACTGTGTTCATTGTTTGCTGTAACATGGATGAATCCAAAGGCTTTCATAAGCAGTTCTGTATCTGGTTTCAGCTTGAAGAATTTCTTAACACTCAATATTCTTGTTTGGTTCAAAGTGAATGATTTTGTTCACTTTCTTGCAATCTATGCCCATTCCAAATGCGATGGTTGAGATCAATACTCTAGTCTAATATGACCAGGCTTTGTCTTTTGATTTCAAGTTTTTAGAAATGTGGAGTTTTACCGCTTGGGGTGATCCAGCATCGTAGATTTCTACCAAACGGGTTTTACACTTTGGCACAGCATCCTTATAAAATGAGTTGCTCAGAGCGGTTTCAAATACTCGGTACAAAATTGCACACTGTTTCCGGGTCTGGCAGTAAATAATTGTCCTTTGACATCCTCTATTATTTCTGCAAATAGCAAATCCAGTGGAATATCCTTATCTACATAATGTAAACAGTATTGTAGGTTTGATCGGTCTGGAGACTTTGACACCACTGAAGTATTATTGGTCAACTTCAGACTTTCAAAGATAACAGATCTGGCCTTTTTGGTAGCTGATGCTGTTACTACAGTACAAGCATCATCATCAGGAACAAGAGATATATTAATTCACTAAGATTGCCATACCACGTTCGGAATGGAAGTTAACCTCTTCTAGCACCAGGCAGACCCCTTGAGAAACAGATGTAAGAGCTACATATTAAATCTAAATTGTTATTGCAGAAGATTAGGTTACCTTACAAAATCTAATTAGGTATTGATATCGACTCAAAATAACAATATTTCTATGATATTAAAGGACACTTTTTATTCTATATTAAATAAAGGCTATGGTCTGCTGAGGCAATCCCCTACAATGAAATATTGCAGATGCAAAGAAAAATAACATCAATCCACACTTACCATTAACTATTGTAATGCGCTTCAACCACAGCAACGCAGACCAAAGACGCTCTAAATTGCTTGCTCGAAAATATTCTTCTCGAAAATATTCAGGGGAACCATAAAATGTAATCGACATTAATTTATATATCTCGAACAAGTTCATCGTTATGTTCATCTGTTACACAGACTGCCGATAAATTTATCTTCTTTAGGTAGCGAACTTGGTCCTCCATGAGAGCTTTTAGCGGAGAAATAACAACCACGATGCTAGTTCTCGTACTTCATCTGCAATAATTGGTGTAGCTTGAAATAAGAGGGATTTTCCGTAGCAAGTCGGAAGATATTAACAAAAACATCTCGCTTTGAAAAGAACTGACTTAATGCCTCTTTGTTCTTCATACAAAGAAGATATCCTGAACACGTTTAAGACCTGTTCAACTGCTTTATTCCAAAGAGTATTTCCTTCGCTCCTTGCATCCGCCATTTTGCGTTTTTCTCGCAGCATGTTATCGCATAATTAATTATAATTACAGATACATGGGCCAATCAAAACACCTGATATACAACGAACCAATAACAGTCTGTTATACAAATCTCCGCTAACGCCGGCAAGCAATCCGTCCATTGTTCACAGACGGGAATCCGGGAGGTTCGCGGCTGTGCACAGGCTAATGCAAACCGACAGCACAGCGGACTCGTGATTGAGTTCAAGAACCCAGGTGGTACAGGTAAGACATCTGAAGAGCAAGACTCTCTGCTGCTCAGATACAAATCCGCTGGTTATCTAACATTATTGTGCGACTCGTACGATGACGCTATTACTGCAGTAATAAAATATTTCTTTGACGTCGGGTTTCAATGTTCCCAGTGTTTTCGCAAACTTAAAAATAAAGCAGCGTTAAGTAACCACGAGAGACATCACTGTGTGGTGCGCGACTAATTTTATGTGTGTGAAAAAAAATGTTTCTATGACATTGGGCGCTTCACGTGACCAATGTCTAAATTTAAAAAAGTGGGATGTATTGAGAACACCCGTAATTTTATGTGGAAGGATGATGACGTCTGCACACTGCGCGATATTGCTCAGCACCACCAACGAATGATGGTCCTGGATTATATCTCCAATTGAATGGTGCATCAACAGTTGTTCCGCGAGTGTCACGACAAACGGCGCAATACGCTTTTAGAAATGTGATGTCGTCTGCCATTGGGAAGAGCGTGTCGAGTTCACCAAGTCTTTTTAAATGCTCTGTTGCTATGAGACCACAAATAATGACGTGAATGCCGGCTTTGACATATTCGCGAATAATTGGAAGTAGATCAGAGTACCAATGGCCTTCATCAATGCCGATGACGTCATAATCAGCTATCTCGGAAGAGCTTGGGAGGTTGGTGATTAACTTCGCAGGTAAACTGTCTGATCCGACAACAATGGTCTGACGATGTGTGGAGAACGCGTGGTCAGTTCGCCTAGTGTCACCTGTGTTGTTCATGTAAAGGACTTTGAGCCCTGACTTACTTAACGTGATTAACCTACGAAGAGTCTCTGTTGTTTTTCCTGCAAACATGGGACCAATCACGATTTCTAGTCTACCAACTTTTCTCATGGTTACTATACCCCCAGAGAAATATTTTTTATTGTGGTGGAAACCGTCGTTCCATGTTGAATATCCGCTGGAGCTCTAAGTTTTTAAGGTGGGACCTCGAGCTCTCATGTCTTAAGCGATGCAGTGGGTCGTTGGTGACCACACCGCATGGGTGACAGGTGTACACGTTTTCATCTCTCACAAAGTGTCTGTGGGCGGGCGAGAGTACGTGGTCCCTGATATCATCCGCACCCAGTATCTCATTACACCCCACCTTGCAAACGTGAACGTCGCGGTTTGCAGCGAGCTCTAGCCACGCTTTGGCTTTGGTTGGGCATGGTTTCCACATAAGGGTCGCTAAGAACACTTGGAGGAAGTTACCGAGTAATGTACCGTTGGACCCACTAGGGTTGTTCAAGTAGACATCACTTGCTAACATAAGGTACTTGAATGATGAGTAACACCACACAGGGATTATGCTAGCTAATCTATCAGCAATCTCCTTGGCTCTATCTTCTCGAAGATCGATCCAAGTGTCGTGAAGATGCCTCGCACAGTCGACCTGGGGGATAGGCTGTTTTATTAACACCTCTTCACGTCTGAGGTCGAGCAGATTGTATATTGAAAAGTACTCGTTTAAGACGTTGGGTCCATTGTCGACTCGTGGGGTAGACACACTGACAAAGGCCGTTCTCAGCAAGCGGGCAATATCTTCTTCGCTAACCTCTCGGGCTTGAGTCATTATGTTATACTCCCAGAAAAAATCCTAATTTTTTAGTGCGTTTGGTCTGGAACTGTGAGATACCTGTGAGGTCATCTGTGAGACACCTGTGAGGTCAACTGTGAGTAAGATAACACGTGATAATGTATTAGATGATTGAGGACTCACAGACGGCTGTCGACGCTAAGATCACAGCTGATGTGAAAAGTGTTAAGGTGAAGGACCCAAAGCGTGTCGCTGCTGGTAAAAAGTTGGCTGAGATATCGAAAGCTGCGAAAGAAAAGAAAATGCGTGAAATGATAGTCAATGAAGAACAGGGTGGTGAGTGGAGCTATGGTTACATTGTTGGAACACTTGGTGTTATCATTGCCGCTGCTTCGCTATGGTACACAATTAGCAGTGAAAAAGAGACACGATTAGAACCTGTGAGCACTACAGCACCTGAGTCAGAGAGTCATAAAACTCGTCGTCCAGCGTTAGACACATTTGATTCTTAAACAAAACACACGACAATGTATATATGTCCGCGATCGATCGAAAAGAACTTATGAACGAATTGTACGATGCGCTACTTGTTACGACTGGCGCTGTGGCAGTGAGTATGATTTCTAAAAAGGCTTTGGGAGAACCATTGGGAACACCAGAGACTGTGAAAGGCACAGTGAAACTTGCTGCAGCTGTTGGTGCAGGAACGCTGTTAGTAAAATGGTTGCAATCGAAAAAGTGGATACCGACAGACCCATTCAAATCAACGTAAGTTAATGGTGAGCGTTGTGGCTGGAGGGATTTTTAATGCAGTGGCTTTTGCAGGCGCTGGCTTTATGTTTTCGAAGTTTAATCATTCAGGCTATGAAGCTGAGATGAAAAGGCACAACCATGCGTTGGAACAGTTAGCCAGTGCGAAAGAAGTGTGGTATGAGAATGAGGTCGCTAAAAAAGATCAGATCCAGCGTTTGCGACAACAGCTCTCTGACGCTAATGCTGACATCAATGACACAAACCACGCGTTGGAAGAACTTAGAAGCGTAACGACCATACGGTACAGCGGACGAGTGTTCACTGACCTCCCGAAGATTGCGGATTACTACCAACCAAGTGCGGAAATGAAGGAATACCAATTACTGTTTGTTAGCGCGCTAGGTTTGGGTGGTGGAATAGCGGTATGGGTACTAGTTCGGTAAAAAAAATGTTGGAGTAGTATAAGCGATGGACAAACTTATGAGGCAGATGAGTTATGGCTTGACAATTGACGAGATCGCGAATGAGATGCAAATTAAGTGTGGAGACACCTTCAGAATTTACTACTGCTCAGATTGTGACGTTGTGAAAAACATGACTGACTGCGGTGGGTACGCATGTCCAAAGTGTGGCGACATCGAATGGGGCTACATTCAGAGTTATAGTGACATGAGACTCACGCGACTAAAAAGCGTTCACAAACGGTCTTGGTGGATGGGGAGAAGACTACGGAACGTTGTGAAGGGTGAGCACCTTGAGTTGATAAAAGAGGACTTCTTGAAAGTTGTCAATGTGCTGCACTCATGCAATTTGATAAAGGGTAGAAATGTTAGCAGATATGGATACTACATTATTAGGTTGTGTCATAGAAGACAACTCGAGACACTCAAGAAGGTGCTTGACCTCAAAGACGGGAAGGTGAAAGACTTGTTTGACAACAATCTGTTTGGGGTGGTGTACCCAAAGCTGGGATGGTGTGAAAGTGGTGATATTTATTACAATGAGTGGGCTAAGAAAAAAAGTGTAGTGTAAGTACAAGCCAATGAGTCAGACTGTGAAAAACCCACTGACAAAAAGACGGGCGCATAAGACGAGTGCAGCCGTTGTCAATTCACTAACAGATGAAGCGACCAACGTTCACGGCTTCTTTAGAGATCAAGAGGGACAACCTGTAGTCGAAGACCTCGCACCGTCAACGCATCTGTTGGATCGAGCGCTGAGAGGGTTCACAAGGTCCTATGGAGTCGAAGTAATTGACGACAGAGACATCAATCAGGTAAACGCTAGTAGAAGTGCTGTCACTAACCTTTTGAGACGTGAGCTGGGTGAGACCAACGGAATGAAAGTGGTAGAGACAGTCAAGGCCACTTTTGAGAAAGTTTTAGAGCGTGATAAGACCACATACAAAACTGCCTACTTTAACAGCGAAACGTTCGTCGTCATTAACGAGCATGACATCGAGGGTGTCGCCAATCGTGGGTCGGAGCAGATTTTGACGCGGATAGCTGGGTGGTTATCTGAGGGGTCTGGATGGACTATCGACAAAATAGATGCGCACTACGTCAACGTCGCTATTTACAGACCTTTGCATGGGAGTAGCTACATTGCGTTGCCAAAGGAGCTGTGCAACAGTATGAAGGGTCTGATAAATGTAAATAACGATGATGACAACGAGTGCTTTAGATGGTGCCACCTCGCACACAAATTTCCTGTTGGAAAAAACTCTGACAGAACGTCAAAGTACGTCAAACATGTCAGTGAGCTGAATTATGACGGAATCGACTTCCCAGTCACACTCAAAGATTACAACAAGATCGAAAAGGCGAACGATATTAGCATAAATGTTTTTGGGTATGAAGATAAGCAGCCATTCCCTGTGTACGTTTCTAAGGAGGCGTATCTTGACCATATGGACCTATTGTTGATAACTAATGATGTGGGCAACAAGCATTATGTGTACATTCGTGATTTTAACAAATTCATGCACCGGCAGACAAAGCACGAGGCGAGAAAGCACTTTTGTAGGTATTGTTTGCAGTGTTTTACCCGAGCGGACGTGCTCGAACGCCATGTGGAAGTATGTTTGGTCATTAATGGGAAGCAAGCTATTAAAATGCCGCAAAAAGGCGCGAGAGTGAAATACGAGAATTTTAGCAGACAATTAAATGTACCATTTGTGGTGTACGCAGATTTCGAGGCTATCACACAGAAGGTGCACACAGCGACACCATCAAGCGAGCGTAGCTACACAAATGCCTACCAGAGGCACGTTGACTGTGGTTATGGGTATAAATTGGTTTGTCGCTACGACGACGAGTACAGTAAGCCAGTAAAAGTGTATCGCGGTGAAAACGCAGTCAACAAGTTCGTTGGGGAGATGTTAGAAATTGTCGAATATTGTAAAGAGACATCTGAGAGTCACTTTAACAAAGAAATGATACTGACTGATGATGATAAGAAGGACTTTGACGAGGCTAAAAGTTGCCATATTTGCAGTGTTGAGTACACTGGCGCTGACGTTAGAGTGAGAGACCACTGTCACGTGTCAGGTAAGTACAGAGGGTCCGCACATCGCGAATGTAACGTGAACTTTAAGTTGACTGATAAAATTCCTGTGATCTTTCATAACTTACGTGGCTACGATAGTCATTTCATTATGCAGGAGATTGGCAAGTTTGGTCAAGACATAAATGTGATACCAAACAACATGGAGAAATACATGGCGTTCATGCTTGGAAAAAACTTAGTATTTTTGGACAGCTTTCAGTTCATGAGTAGTGGTCTAGACAACTTGGTGAAGAACCTACCAAGGGACGCTTTCAAATACACGTCAGAAGTGTTTCACGACGAGGGGTTGGCACTCATGACAAGAAAGGGGGTCTATCCCTACGATTATATGGACTCCTTTGATAAATTCGATGAATGCGAGCTACCCTCCAAAAAGGACTTCTACAGCATTCTGAATGACGAGCATATTACGGAGGAAATGCACGAGCGCGCTTGCAATGTGTGGGAC
This sequence comes from Chrysogorgia sp. JL179-B06, assembly GCA_035772405.1. Lineage (NCBI taxonomy): Eukaryota > Metazoa > Cnidaria > Anthozoa > Scleralcyonacea > Chrysogorgiidae > Chrysogorgia > Chrysogorgia sp. JL179-B06. Next base: position 1,968,245 of record JAYKKM010000043.1, read on the forward strand.
TACTTCGACGTTGAAAACATGGGTGGATATCACGACCTGTATTTGAAAAGTGACGTGCTCTTGCTTGCCGACGTTTTTGAGAACTTTAGAAAGACATGCCATCGTGAGTACAAATTAGACCCGTGTCACTATTTCACGTCGCCTGGATTGGCTTGGGATGCCATGTTAAAGATGACTGGAGTGGAACTCGAATTATTGTCCGACATTGACATGTTCCAGTTCGTAGAATTAGGTATGCGTGGTGGTGTGAGCTACATATGCAACAGACATGGTGTGGCGAATAATAAATACATGAAGGGGTACGATAAAGCGCAAGAGTCGAAGTATTTGATGTACCTTGATGCCAACAATTTGTATGGATGGGCAATGAGCCAAAGTCTCCCCACGGGTGGTTTTAAATGGTTGACTAAGAAAGAAATAGAAAAGGTTAATCTATGCGACTATCACAACAATAGTAAAAAGGGCTTACTGCTCGAAGTCGACTTGGAGTATCCAGACCATTTGCATGACCTGCATAACGATTACCCAGTGGCTCCTGAGAAGATGGAAATAACTGTTGACATGTTGTCGGAGTACTGCGCGAAAATCAAAAATAAGTTCAACGTGAGTGTTGGCGGCGTGAGGAAGCTGGTGACTAATTTGATGGACAAAAAAAAGTATGTGTGTCACTATGGAAATCTGCAGTTGTACACAAACCTTGGGTTGAAAATCAAAAAGGTTCATAGGGTCCTACAATTTGATCAGTCCAAGTGGTTGGGCAAGTACATTGACTTTAACACAGTCAAAAGAACCGCGGCTAAGAACGCTTTCGAGAAGGATTTCTTCAAGTTGATGAACAACAGTGTGTTTGGAAAAACAATGGAGAATTTGAGGAAGCGTGTGGATGTAAGATTAGTGACCACCGAGAAAAAGTTAGAAAAGCTTGTCTCAAAGCCTACGTTTGTGTCTTGCAAGATATTTAGCGAGAATTTAGTCGCTGTCCACAAAGTTAAAGAAACGCTGACACTAAATCGACCTGCGTATGTGGGTATGTGCATACTAGACTTGAGTAAAACGCTGATGTACAATTTTCACTATAACTACATTATGAAAAAGTACTCTAGCGACACCTGTAGATTGCACTTCACTGACACTGACAGTCTGTTGTACTCAATCAAAACTGACGACGTTTATTCCGACTTTATGATGGAGTGCGAAAAGTTCGACAATAGCGACTATCCTGCAGACAGCCCATTCTTTTTTAGAGAGAATAAGAAAGTTATTGGGAAGATGAAGGACGAGTGCGCTGGAACGCCAATTATCGAGTTCGTTGGGTTGCGCAGCAAAATGTATAGTTATCTAAAAGAGGATGGAGGTGGTGGAAAAACTGCTAAAGGTATTAGAAAGAATATAATTAAAAAGGTAATCAGACATGAAGATTACAAAAGTGTGTTACTTGAGCAGAAACAATTGCGACACACAATGAAGACCATTAGAAGTGTCAAACATCAGCTCGGTAGTTACGAAATTAATAAAGTATCGCTATCCTGCTTTGATGATAAGCGATACCTTTTAGAAAATGGTATTGACTCCTACGCATATGGTCACAAAAACATTGTAGTGAGAGATACCACTGAAAATAGTGAACAAACGGACTAATTCGCGAAACAACCGGCCACCTGTTAGTATGCAAATTAGTCAATGTTGTTAACCAATCAAAAGAGCGCCATTTCGCTCCTCATTTGGGTACTTGTTTGGATAAAATATTTGTCGTGGGCGCTGGTGTGGGTTGACCAATCAAAAGAGCGCCATTTCGCTATCCATTTGGATAAACATCACCACTAGAATCAAAATCTAGTGGTTTTTTTTTCGCGCGTGAATTTGTGAGACAGTAGCAGAACGTGTTGGTGGTTTGTTGAACAAAAATGTGAAAATGCTGAAATGACACTTTCTACTTTTTTAAATATGGCTAAAGTAGCGTAAAGTCTAGCGAAAGTTGTGATTTTTTTAGTATTTGGCATCAATTGAGTAGAAAACGTGGGAGGGGTGTCTAGATTGACTAATGATTACCATAATAGCACAGAGAGTGAGGCTGTGAGCTCACCAATGTCGATTGAGTACCAAAACATTGCTGAGTTGTGGCTCGGCACGAATTTGGTGATGTTTTGGCGTTTATATCACGGTTGGCGTCGACTGAGCTCGCACCGCCATGTACTATACTACTTACAATTATTCATGAGGTTGATAAGTACTTATCAACCTCATAAATACTAAACTTCACCAATGGTGATATAAGGCGGTTATATACCTTAGACCTCGGTGTTTAAGCGATAATATCGAAGCGATAATATCGCTTAAACACCTCGGTCACGGTATATAACCTATACTTAAAGACTATCCTCCCCCTTTACCCAGTATTGGTCAGATTAAGTATGCCCTCAACCATCTTAATCAGTCGAAAGCAACGGGGGCTGATGGTGTACCAGCATAGACAAATCTCTGTTTTGCCACATATATTGGGAAAATTCTAGAGAGTACAACTACAATTCAACCAAAAGGATATCACACTACGTTCCAGTCAACATGGTTTTACTAATGGCCGCTCCACTACATCAGCTCTGATATCTATCACACAACCATGGTTTAATGCTACTGACAACACGTGTCGTGATAAATCAGGCATTCATGCCCTATTTATCGACTTTAAAAAAGCCTTTGATTTAGTTGATCATGGGATCTTGCTGAATAAACTTGCACTGATGAATGTCAATAAAAGTTTCTGGTTGTGGGTTAAAAGCTTCTTGTTTGGTAGAACTCAGCAGGTCAAGTTAAATCAAGCATTATATTCGATCGAGAGCTGTCCAGCAACATGCAGGAAGTCTTAGACTCTGTCCAGAACTGGTCAGATACCAACAAAATGAAGTTGAACGCGAAGAAAACTAAAGATATGTGGATTTGCTTTGGGAAATCTATCCCACAGCCACCCAATCTTTACACCGCGGATATGATCGAAAGAGTAGATACATTCAAGTTACTTGGTGTTGGCTGTCAAAGTAACATGAAATGGAATTCTCACATTAAAGAAATTACCCGTAAAGGAAATAGGAGATTACACCATCTAAGGCAGTGTAGGAAGGCTCACCTTCCTACGGAAGTCGGTCTTGCAACCTACTGCACCAAAATTCGACCCATGCTTGAATATGCTGCACCAGTTTGGGATGGCCTACCTCTCTACTTAGTGAACGACCTTGAACGTATCCAAAGAAGAAGTTTACGCATTATTGGTTTACCGGTCGACGCACTTCCTTCGCTTAGCGAAAGAGAGAAACTAACTCTTCGAGAAATAGAGGCAATTATTCGTGACACAAACCATCCCTGTCACTACCTTGTCCCTGTCGCACATAAACATGACTATTCTACTAGAATTAAAGAAAATAGTGCTAATGTAGGTAACATTATATCTAGAACCGAAAGACATAAATCATCGTTTATGCCTCGGGCAATTGAACTTTTTAACAATAAACTTTAATTTTTTTATTGTAATATATGTAATTCATAATTTTATATTGATATTGTAAGTCCACTGTATTTTTTTACCTAAGGTGGATTATTATTAAAGCTCTAAATTATTCACTTCATGTAGCATCTACAATAGACCGATTGCAAATATGGCGGCGATGTCATGAAAACGAGGCTTTTCGGTGGTTACCGTTGCTAGGACCCGAATCACGTTGATTGATTGGCTGTTGTTTTTGGTCCAACAATTGTGATCCAATCAACTAACATGATTCGGGCCCTAGCAACGGTAACCACCGAAAAGCCAAATTCCTCAAGTGTGTCCTAATAATTGCTACAGGAAATTTAAAGTGCCTATGCAATGAAAAATTCAGTTGTAAAGTAACTATTTTGTTTGAAAGAACTCTTGAAACTATAAAAACTAACCATTTACAACTTTTTCATATCTCACTTCACTCTTTTTAATATGACATCACACTGCATAATAATTTATTGAAAACGCTTATATATCCTTGAGATTATGTAATGAAATCACTTGAAATGCAGGTGCATGTGTGTGGATTTATCCAATGACATCAAATATACAAATCATCAAACGATTCCATGCGATAATAGTAAAAATATGCAGAAAATTTCAATAAGCATTATGCATTGTGATGTCATAAGTATGATCATTTACATATTAAACAAATCTTAATATCTCAAGAGTGAAGTGAGATATGAAAAAATTGTAAATGGGTTAGTGTTTATAACTTCAAGAGTTCTTTCAAACAAAAGAGTTATTTTACAGCTGAATTTTTCATTGTATAAGCACTTCAAAAAGCTATTTGGAAACAACTGAGGAAAATCCGTTTTTATTGCCAGAATCCTTTTCGGTATATCTTATTGTTTTACGTCTCCCAGACATAAGAAAGGGAATCTCGCAAGGAATTCACCAGTATAGTCACGAATAGGATTCATACGTCATAATAGGTCTATTGAATAGGTCTATTGACATTGAGATATTATATAAAAAATGTTTAACATTTCGTATACCCAACCAATTTCTCTTCGGACACAAACCCGGCCATAAATAACACGGACTGGACCCTAACTACAATATAATTGTAGAATAATTAAAAGTATGTCGTACAGTATGTAGTTCATTCATTTGAGCATTGCAGCCATGTGATTCGTTGAATAGATAAACTATATTGTAAACTATATTGCAATAGATAAAACTATGTTGTAAGTATTAATGATCGTGCACGGAATTGGATTTGTTCTTATGGAATCACTATTAAATAGAATGTTCGGAACTCGAACCAAATTTTCCAGAAATTTTAGTGAATTTGCATCAAAACACAAATACGGAACTGCACGCGACAATTAATTAGGTTTTGGACTTGGCGTTTCCACCGTCATGGTGTCTTGACCACCTTGGTAGTTTTGATTACTCGTGCTGCTCACGCCCTCATCTTCACCTCCAGACTCGTCTCCGCTAATTTCGGGTTCAAAATTGAAGTTATCTATTGAACCAGAATGCGTTGGTGACAGTGCCCTCGATAGAACAGACTGCACATTCAACGTCTTATCCTGCAGCCACATGTTCTAAAAAACAAAAGAAGTGCGTAAAGTGAGAGAAAATTCAAGTGCATACAAAACAAGACGCCCTCTAGGCGTTAACTTGGGCTACTAATTTTAGGGACATGGCGCGCATATTGCCTGCGGAGATGGGTATGCATTGGTGGCATGTTAGACAGTTGGAATTAGAAAACCCGCTCACTTGTCTTATATTACCAAGGATAATATTTAATGCATTGATTTCTGTCATCAGGCCACTGAAGGCATTGTGCAGCGCTCGCAGGCTAGCCTCCCCATGCAGAACGCCTGACACGCAGACGAAAACACTAAACACGGCAATGCTATATTTTTTCTAATATCTTTTCGATTGAAGGTCTTCGTGTGTCAAAATTCATATAAAAATCAACGGCAAGGTATACGAAACATATCTGTTACGAAATTACATCGGTTTAATGGACATAAAAGTATTAAATCATCGGGTATTAAAACGACGAATAGATCTTGAAGCCATATATGTCCTTTGATTTTAAAGACGAGTCTCGCTTTAATCGCTTACGCATTTTCTCATATAACATCTGATCTTCACATTTTAAGTAGACGAAACCTACAGCGTTCGATTCGCCAGATTCAAGTGATCATTTCGATATAGAATTGATTTAAATCGGACAAAAACACAACATTTCATGCTTGATATTACGGAGTTTCACGGGATATAAAATGTCAACACAGTATAATAATATTTCCCTGTCCTTCGGCTGTCCATTCCGTCTTCACGATTGAACTCTCATCTGTGTTTCTCTCATCTTGGAGAGAATCTTTGCAATGGTTTGCGGGTTTACAGGTCTCGTAAATCATCGGGTAAAACGACGAATAGATCTTGAAGCCATGTCCTTTGATTTTAAAGACGAGTCTCGCTTTAATCGCTTACGCATTTTCTCATATAACATCTGATCTTCACATTTTAAGTAGACGAAACCTACAGCGTTCGATTCGCCAGATTCAAGTGATCATTTCGATGTAGAATTGATTTAAATCGGACAAAAAACACAACATTTCATGCTTGATATTACGGAGTTTCACGGGATATTAAAATGTCAACACAGTACCTTCCACCGCGCGTGGATATCAAGCTAACGAATAATAATATTTCCCTGTCCTTCGGCTGTCCATTCCGTCTTCACGATTGAACTCTCATCTGTGTTTCTCTCATCTTGGAGAGAATCTTTGCAATGGTTTGCGGGTTTACAGGTCTCGTAAATGCTTTTCAGACTGCGATTCATTGACAAACAAGGGTGAAGGCAAAGACCCTGGGTACGAGTTATTGCGCAATTTTGCAATTTTGTGGAACCCCAAGAAAAATACTAATAATAATAAAAATAATAATAACGAAGCTGGTTTTAAGACTTGGTGCTACCACAGGTAGCCCAAGTAAAAAGCGACAAAAAACCCTACATTATTACTCAATCTTCGTACAATGATGTATTTGAAGAGTTGTGATTGGTCAATTTCTAACACGCGAGATTTGTTATGTCGTGACAACGTGCAGCCAGCTGTAATAATATGCAACACTAGTCTCTAACGTAGCCTAGAAGGAATGTAGTCCGACCAGCTATGGAAGAGCGTGGCTGCGAGTTCAGCGTATATGATGATGGTGAGTGAAGAGAATAGTCGATAACGCAGGATAAGGTTGCAATTTTTATCCGACCCAGAGAATCTTGTTTAAATGCAAAAGTCTTACAATCTTTACTGATGCTATACTGATGGCAGCACTTATTCCTCGATTATTTTAAGCCCCTGAGTTGGCCGGGTACGACCTAGGATCGAAGCTGGATCTTCCAGCTGATAGACAAGTGTATAGTAACCAAGCTGCACTATTCTGACTGGTAAATTAACCACTATACATTATGCTGGTTGGTATTAAACTTAATATATCACACTTATATACTCCGCCGTTAATCAAGGGGGAGCAATCCCTTGGAGCTTGAAATGAGACCTGTGATTGGACGCCTGATTATCTAGTTTAGTGCCACAAGTTCTGACAATATATAAAAGTCCATTTTTAAGACGAAACAGTGTGGGTATTTTTACATGTATTAATCAAGATTAAGACTCCACGCGGGAAGGTATTGTATATAGACAATTCTCGGCTTTACTGTCCACGAAACTATGGCTGTTGATGTTGACAATGAGCTCCTAATGCATTTTACTGTTATTATACATTCAAACTTCATTCTAGTTCCTTATTGGTCAATTCCCAATGTCCGTCAGCTGTGACGTCATTTCGAGCTGTGACGTCAAAATGGCTTGTAGTAGATTTAGGCTGGCCAATATATATACGTTTTAAGACCAAACCGGGACCAGTTGCGAAAAAGCAACATCAAGGTCTTCTGGCTGGAATTGAACCCGCGACTGCCAGTGCAGTGTTCTGACCACTGAACTACGGAGGCCGTTGTCGAGAGCCTATGCTTACGAGTTCTGTATATACAATGGTGGTAATTCCGGAAGAAGTAAATTATACACTGCAAAAACATTTACTCAATTCTTGAGTAAACATGATATTTACTCAACATATTGAGTAAAATCAACGTATTTTACTAATATTTTGAGTAACACAACACGAGTAAATAAGTAAATTTACTCATATGAAGCTGAGTAAATTTTACTTATACTGTTGAGTTTTATTTTACTCAAAGACTGAATAAATAGGGCTCTCTTTGATAACAGACTGCTTTGCTGTCTGATGAGACTACCCTATTGAAATAAATGTTTTACTACTACTTAAACACAACTCAATATTTTGAGTAGAATTAAAATTTTACTCAGTCGTATTTCGAGTAACGACACACCAACTCAAAGATATGATGAGTGAATCTTACTCTTATGAAGATGAGTAAAACTTACTCGTGTAAGAGTAAAACTCCTGTTATTTACTCGAAGACTAAGTAGAAAAATACAGTTTATAGCATTCTGAAAGACAAGTAAATTCTATTGATATGAGGCTGAAGTACAAAAGTAGCTATTCCAAATAGAGATTAAAAATCTTACTTGTGCGTTTTGAACATCGTCATGATCGGTATATATCATGGGTGTATATTATATTGCAATAATAATTTCTTATAATATTATGTTGTGGTCAGCTGGTAACAATGTTAATAATATACATGAAAATATCTAATATCCGCGTCTAATGCTTTACCAAAGCACTGATGACGTAATGGTACTCATGTGACTTAATCGGCCAGTGACTGCATATATGCATAATATACGGGGTTCTGACACGTCAGTTTCAGAACCAATCACAAACTATATCACCAACTGAAATCAACACGCGGTCAGAAATTAGAATCAAATCATTCTCAGCTTGACCGGTGCATAGAGTGGTCGAACGAACAAACGAACTCGAAAGCCGTAAAGTTATAAAGACTCCCTGTGGATAACGATGGTTACTTCGGCAGAAGACGTTAGAGCTACGCCATGTCAAGAAGGATTCGATGAATATTGTTGGAAATTTGAAGGTATATATTAATTCAAGTATTCATATGTTGAGTTGTAGATTGCGCTTCAATCTGCGACAAGACTAATATTATCTCAAATATTGTGGCTGTCAGAGTTAAATATGTTTATTTCATTCAAATCGCCGTTTCATTTGTAGTTTCGCTGCAAGAGAGTTTCGCTACAAGTTCTTTGAATCGCTAATTGTATCGAAATGACTTGTGGCAAAACGAATCAGTAGATTTTTAATACCGCGGAGTTGGAGTTCATTCAATCGCCGTTTCATTTTCGCCACAAGTTCTTTCACTAATTTGTCTAACTGAAAATATCTGATATTTGGACTTCATGTTGTAGCGAAATGTCTTGTAGCGAAACGAATCGATAGGCTTTTAATACCGGTTTAAAATATGGTGGTTTTTGGCAAAAAGTTTGAAATGAATTTCGAATATCGTTTGCATCTCCGATAATTACTTCGGTCGAAATGCAACGTAGGTGCCACGTCGTCCTCGTTGTCATTTCGACTGTAAAGGTTGGGACACATGAGGCGACAAATCGCGGGAGCGTGTCGCGGGGACATTTCCCCTGTTGAGGACACACGAAGCGACAAATCGCGGGGCATGTCGCGGGACATGTCAGAAAAGGAAAAGGAAAATAAAATAACGTTATGTGATTGGTTTATTTTAATTTTGTCCCGGGGACTAGTTGCACGAGCTGTTCATACGAAATTTTGTCCCCGCGACAAAGTTTTGCCTAGTACACACGACGGGATTTGTCGCCTCGTGTGTCCTAGCTAATCTGAATGACTTTAAATTTATTTTAACAAATACGATGATTCAGAATGACAGGTCACAACGACCTGTTACGTCGGTGCCACGTCGTCATTTCGACTCGAATTTTCGTTATAAGTCAGTTAAGTCTTATGGGTATAATGCGACGTTGTCATTTCGACTGTAAAGTTTAATAGGTTTCGGTGGCATTTCTGTATTTTTCGGGTCGACAAATTGCAATTATTGCATCATCCCGATAGGCATTGCGAAACCAGGCGCTGTGCTCATCTCATTGGCTCATCTTCATGCGCCATCTTCTTTGGTCGCTATTGCTCGAGTGTTCGCTCAAAGACTCATAAGGAATGTTGCTCGCAAGTATCTTAATCATAAATACGCTCACACTGCTTACAACCGCACACGCCGATGGTAGACCTACACTAAAAGATGACGAGCGATTTAGATAACCGCACGCTGATGTGTTTGTTACTCGATCAAATAATATATATGTTTACATGTTTTATTGAATCGATCAAACTTATGCTTAAATCTGTCATTGAATTGTACTGAAAAATGTTGCTCAAATGCTGTAAATCGAAGAACGAAGAACATTGATGAAGTGAACTTTGAAGCAGTGACAGGTAAACATGCTGTTGTTGTGATATTAATACCCAAAGTCGAAGAGACTAAACATAAGAACGCTGTGTGGAAATATGTTTAACACATGTACTAAGGTAACTGAAAAACTTTACTACAAAACTTTAATTAAAACTTTAATACATGTTTAACACATGTATTAAAGGTAACTGTAATTATATTTTTTATAAGCTTTATTGCCTGAATTGTTTATTGCGATGTCATACAAAATAAAGTCGATGATATCCAACAGTTTATTGTTTCATATTTCCTCCAGACATTTTTGTAATTGTAGTTATTTCAATGGTTCTTATTTCTCCAGAACGTTATAATTTCTTTTCTACGTGCTATCAAGTAAGCTTTGAACAGGGGCTAAATCCAAGGTTATGTATTGTTTGCTGGTCGCGTTGAGTTTGTTTTGCATTTGAAATGTCCCAGCGTTGGTTGTGCGTTTTCTTATTAATCAATAAGATTTTACTAAGCCAACTGGAAATAGCAGAATTCAACGCAATATATTTACAATTTAATACTCTTGCAGATGCGTGTTTTCAAAATTATTTGGCAGTAAAGTAAAAATAATGCACTCAATGAGTTTATCGGACGGTTAAATTAATTAAAATGTTGCTTTTAATTTTACTTTGGCTTTCATTTAACTACTTGACCAACTAAATGCAAGAAAATCATAAAAATTATTCACGATTAATTAAGTTGTTGAAGAATGTTATAACATTAAACAGACCTAAGCCTTTATATTGGCCTTTAAAACTCTTGTTGTCACCCATAGTGTTTTAAACCCTATCAGTTTGTGTGATTGTGTGTGGTAAACGGTGGCATAAATACGTTTCCCTAAAAACAGATCTGCGTAACCGAGATTTCGTTTCCGCCAACGAAATCTGGCATTTAGTTTTGGACAGCCTGAAGTATGTATTTCATATTTATATCGTCGATCATCTATGATCATAACTATGCAGTATATTCACATATTTTGCCTAATAAATCAGGAAACATGTTGCTATCGTAAACCCTGTTTCGCTTGATATTTTACCTGTAAACATTGACTTATTTAATCAACGCTCTGGTTTTTAGTAAGCTCTATTACTGTTCTACCATATGGTCGAATACATCAAAGAAAAACATCGCAAAACTCCAAATGGTTCAGAATTTTGCAACACGTATTGTCACTGGAACCAGGAAATATGATCACATCACACCATCTTTAAAACAGCTTGGCTGGTTACCAGTTAGTTATATGTTGCGCCTAAGAGACACTGTAATGGCTTTCAAATGTATTAGAGGCATGGTCCCACCATATTTATGTCGTAAGTTTAAGACTAGGGCACAGTTACATAACCTTAACACTAGGCATAATGGAAAGCTAGATATACCTTTATGCAGAACTGCCACAGGACAACGCTCTTTTATCTATCGAGCTACTTCCATATGGAACAGTTTGCCGGAATGGTTGAAAAACAACAATTTTACTTTGCAACGTTTTAAATACGAGTTCAGAAGTATTTTAGTTAAAGAATTTATTGAGGAACATAGCTGATTAGTTTTTAACATTTTAACATTTTAATATTTAGTTCTATATTGTATATTATATCTTTAATTAGTATCATGTAATTGGACACTGAAAAACCCTTTTGGGAGTGTTTAATAAAGTATTCTATTCTATTCTATTCTAAACGAGATTCCAAAATGTTCTGGGTTATCACTACAAGTTTAATACAGCCAAATAATTGTCATATATATCCAAGATGTTAAAATTTAATACAAGATCTTTATATACAGTACCAGTTTGTGCCTTGGACATAATGTCACAAACATTAGTTCTAGTTCGTATTTCTATATAATTATTGTTCATAGTTCGTATTAATATTCGTTGTTATGTTGTATAATATATTTTTACATATTGACAATAGATTTTTGTAACTCGATTAGTGCTGTCTGTTGATAATTATTGTGAGCTAGAGTTAAAGATCCTATCAAATTTAATTTATTACGACTGTCTTTTCAAGGGCAATAAAAATAACGGAAAATGGCCTTTATGACTAATAACTTGTATATCTTATACCATGTTAATTTGTAAAATGTGATTTTAATGTTAAAGGTTAAATCTTCAATTCTTCCACTATATCTGAACTAGTGGGTGTCTAAGCATGGGGGACAAAGTCGAATCATTTGAAGACCATTATTAGGGGAACAATGAAATACCTGTAGTTCCTAATAGAGATCGTTATGGTAATTAATGGTTACAGTTTTTTCTCTCCGGCCCATCAACTTCCCTACGGTCCAAGCAAAAGTAAAAATTGGATGTGAATCGCATCTGGAAATCACATTGCCGACAAATTAACCGCGCTCCAGCAAAACAAAATCTGACAAGCTGCATTCAACAATTTAGCTAGCCCAAAAGTTCCTATAGAGTAGCTTTTTAAGTAGCCCGAGTTTACGCCTACCGGGCATCTTGTTTAATTTAAATTTATTTTAACAAATACGATGGTTCAGAATGATAGATTCAAAATCGAATGATGGCGAACCACGCAGCGCCTTGTTTCGACGTTCAATTTCCATTAAAATCCAGTGGGGCGTTGTATATGTATCTTTGTGTGTATATATATGTTGAAATAATTTGTACAACAGTGATAATGAAAACTGTTTCTTATTTTAATTTATCCAGGAAGATTCAAGTATTGAAGAGATAACAGGAAGCAGTATGACAAAATTTTCAGAAATTATAATAAAATGCCGTATTCTCCAGAAGTATTCTTGGTTGCAGAACATACAATTCTTTGTAAAGTGGCTGGAGCTAGAAGTTCTGGAAGCTGTTCTGGCCTTCGTGGCTGTTAATTATGTTTTTATGTTTAAGTACCCGTTTTTTTTTAACAACTTTTGTTTGTTTCTTCAGAAATGTATTTTGAAGATGAATGATGGGTTGAAGTTGCCAGCCACAGGTTCAGGAAGATCAATCACTTTTTCTAATATAATGTAGGAAACATCAAGACCCAATAGCGTAGCGCACAGATTCTATTTTTAAACCCGAAATGCGGACAAACAAACTAAAATTGAGCCTGAAGAATTCCCAAATTACTCATTTCCTATTGTTTAGGACTTAGATTTAACGGTAAATGCGTATCATCTTCTCAGCTCTTCACTTTTTATAGAAATTCCTAGTTTTATGTAAAACGTTAAAGTGCCTATGCAATGCAAAATTCAGTTGTAAAATAACTCTTTTGTTTGAAAGAACTCTTGAAACTATAAAGACTAACCATTTACAACTTTTTCATACCTCACTTCACTCTTGAAATATTAAGATTTGTTTAATATGTAAATTATCATACTTATGACATCACAATGCATAACTTATTGAAATATTCTGCATATCTTTACCATTATCACATGGAATCGTTTGATGATTTGCATATTTGATGTCATTAGATACATCCATGCACCTGCATTTCAAGTGATTTCATTACATAATCTCAAGGATATATAAGCGTTTTCAATAAGTTATTATGCAGTGTGATGTCATAAATATGATCATTTACATATTAAACAAATCTTAATATCTCAAGAGTGAAGTGAGATATGAAAAAGTTGTAAATGGTTAGTCTTTATAGTTTCAAGAGTTCTTTCAAACAAAAGAGTTATTTTACAACTGAATTTTTCATTGCATATATAGGCACTTTAAGATCACCCGAAAATATAACACGAAAATTTAACCACAAAAACTCTTTAAAGTCCTTATGAAGATTCTTTAACATTGAGCAGATAACCGGCATCGACTTACTGATACAAGTTGTATTTTTTCTATCTTGTCCCAAATATGAGAAATGGTCATAGCAATATCTCATGAACGGAACAAATGAGTTTCCTCATAGTACTCTGGAGAAACTGGATTGCGAGACATCGCCATAGCGACACATCAGTAAAAAATCATTCTCCCTTCTTGTTTATGCGATCGTGCAGTCAGGTCCAGAGCTACCGGGGTGTGTGTGTGGGGGGTACGACACCGGCAGAAGTTATATTTTAGTCGGCAGAAGACAGAAGTTATATTTTAGACGTGTTCGATTTAACACGGACAAGTAGAATCATTAACTTTTAGCACTTAGTTAAATCAGTTAAATCAGTTTAAATTAATTTCAAACTACCAAATTTAAGACTCAAATCTAATGTTGATGTTAAATGTTTTGTTTATATGTAAAGACGACGTGGTCTTTATTCTTGATTCTTGAATATGGCAATTAATCATTCAATATCACATACAATAATGTAGACAACATAACAGATATTGAGCATGCAGAAGAATGCACATCCGTGTCCATATCAATTTAGTTTGTCAACTGTTATTACGTCAACAGTTTTGTGTTCATATTGAAATGAAACAAATTATGATTAAATTAGTTTAACAACTGTTATAATGTCAACTGTTGTGTGTTCATATTGAACTGCATTTTTATGCAAGCCTTGTACAGAGAACTATGTTATACAACTCTTTTATTGTTCATCTGTTCATCTGCATTTTTATGGAACTGTTCAAGTTGCATCTGTTTAATATCATACATGTTCATGAACTACTATGTTGTGAATAGATGTTGAGAATGGTTACAACACAAGGGGGGTCAAGTGGTCAACAAGAGAGGGGGCCGATGTGCGGCATCTGAAAATGTGCCAGGTGCCCCCCGCACATGCTTCATCTGCCCATGGCTGTGCGTAATGAATGTCTTACCCTGGATAGATGTCTAACCCCATGCAGAGTACTTTTGGTCCAGCATGCAAGCTCAGTGTGAGCGCCATATATATGTAGAGCTCACTGCTCTGGTCTTACCTAAACCATAACCGCATGGCCGTGGGTACTAAAATGACCCTGGTCGGCTGGTGAAATGGTTAATTAGTATGATGACATTTTAATAAATTTATGTCTTTGGTGTTCTCTTGTTGATTACATTTACATACTAGAAGTTACCATCGCAAGGGAAGTGCTGCCTTGAAATTCAAGGCAGTCATGATATTGTGCAAAATTGCAAAAATAAGTGGTAGTACAGCCTTGACAAGCTTCGATCAATAGGATGTAGTCGGTACAAGCTCGTGCGTCAGTCGGTTGAAGTGAGCTTACACCCCTTTTCTGAGTACGGCCCTGCGTGCAGTTGGTATTATTATCCCTGACATCGTTAATTTCGCTGGGGCTGTCACTTTCCGCCATACTAAAGAACTTGGAAATAGGTAAAAGGGACCTGTCTGTTTTTGTCTGGTCTTTATTTTTGGTTAGGTTAGGTTAGGGTTAGCTAGGGTTAGGGTTAGCTAGGGTTAGGTTTAATGTTAAGATCAAGGATAGGATCAACCACTATTCAGACAAAGCCGTCGTTTTCTCCAAAGCTACTGTACCAAAAAAGGTTTTTCTGTGATCAAGGCTTATACCGTATGAAGGACACATCGTCCGAAACGTCGTCCACGAATATAAGTAAGTATACTCTTACTACCGTATTTCTTTGAGCGATCGCTCAGTGGAAAAACCTGGCTCTTCAAGCTAAACGACTCTTCATAAGGACTAACAGGAGTTGAGAAATCGGGATTACGAACAATTTGCAGTATATTAATCGAACTTTCAATTTTGATGTTTTACTGAAACGCTGTTGATAATGCAAAACGTTATTTTGTTGATGTTTACTGTTGTTTAGCCATTTACGAAGGTTGTCGGAGAATAAACATGGCTAGTAAACAGAGCCTATCTAGTGTTTGGGCTTCTATATGTTTATAATTATATTTGGCACTTTCTCATAAAAATGTTTAATATTATCATCAGTCTATGTTATAGTGGATGGGGTGGAAGAGGTGATATACAACCTAAACCACATCGCTCACGACATACATCAATGGACGATACATGGACGATCGTCAAGCTCATATTCTCAGAAACATTATTCTAACCTTCTGATTGCCGGTGAGACGCTCTAATCATTGAGCCACCGAGACTCAGATGGAGAGAGAATGTTACAATGATGTACTGGTTCGACTGATAAATGCACTGCCTATCCGGCGTCACTATATATCACTAATGCTTGGATGTGTTAATATATGCACTACTGTAGTGAATGTGGGAGAGCTTGATACATTCCGAGTCCCGGACATTTTCTGAGGATATGAGCTTGACGATCATCCATGTATCGTCTGACTCCAAGCTCTCTCACATTCACTACAGCAGTGTATATATTAATACATCCAAGTATTATACTGATATATAATGACTGCCGCATACGCAGTTGATATATCAATCGAACCGGTACGTCATTGTAACCTTCGCTCTCCATCTTAGTCTCGTTAGCTCAATCGTTAGAACGTCTCAGCGGCAATGAGAAGGTAACAGGATCGATTCCTGTCCCGGACTCAGAATAATTAGAATAATAGAGGATATGAGCTTGACAATCGTCCATATATCGTCAGTCTACTCCGAGCTCTCCCACATTCACTACAACAGGTGTATAAAATGTAAGATGGCAGCATACTTGGATAAGACAAAACCACGATAATTGCAAAACGATAATTTGTTGGCCCTTTAAAACCATTAGAGTTTGCAGGAAAACAAATAAGGATTGTCACTACCTCACTTGGAGCTGCATAAATTGATAATGGACTGAAATGGAACGACCAACTTAGAAAAGTAGTAAAATCCTTTGGTGTAAAATTATCCCAAATGAAAAGAATGAGATACCTCACTAGTGTTATACTTGAGGAAATTTATTATAAATCAATAGTTGCCAAAGTAACTTGTGGAATTAAGCATTTAATCTGTAAAGCTGTGAAAAGACTGAGAATGCTTAATCGTGTCAGGAGCTACGTCAGCGTGAATACAGCAAACATAATATGTAAGTCCTTTATTTTGCCTATTTTGGACTATTGTGACACTGCTTGGATCTGTTGTGGGAAAGTAAATAGTGATTCGTTGGAACGACTCCAAAGACGTGCTGCTCTCATTATTGTAAGATCACATAGCAGTGATGAGGCAATGGCACAATTAAGATATGAACATCTTGATAATCGTCGTGAACAGCATGTTCTCAAATTTGTTATACGCATTGTATTCAAGGTCATGTACCTCAATTATTTTAAATTTAATAGAGAAATTGTATCTAGGCAAACTAGACAAAGTAACTATATCCGCCCTCCCAGCATAAAACTACAGGGTAGTAAGAAATCTTTTTTATCATGGCTGTACCGTATGCGATCGTAATTTGTAGTATACATATTTTTACTATTTTTACTATTTTAACATTTTTTTATTTGATAATTCTATTTTATATATATTTTGTAAACATATTGTTATGGGGCCTCTATTGATAACAGCACATAATTGTATTATGGCTGATTGTGTTACCCTATCTAATCTAATTAGTATGGGGAACATGTGTTCACGTCACACTATCAGAAACTGGACATTTACATACTACAGCAGCAAGATTATTACATAACATTTGGACAGAAATGTTACAGATGAACAAGTCCTTCAAACAGTGGAAGCCATTAAGGCATATCTATAAACGTAGGTCGCTATAAAGTCCATGATATATGGTGTCTTATATGATATATGAAAAGGCACCTCACGACCTGCAGAACTTGTTCACGAAACGAAAAAACATTAAAGGAAGAGTGACAGCTCAATTTCAACATTCCTAGCATTAATAATGAACTGGGAAGAACATCTTTTAGATTCAGAGCACCCTTGATCTGGAATTATTTACCATGTCAAAGCATGTACAAATAAGGAACATTTTAAATTGAAATTAAAAACAACTACTTATTTTAATAATATTGTTATTTAAAAGAAGCGGCAGTTAATAATATTAAGCAAGATCATAATAATGTATATATTTAGTAATAACATTTAGCGTAATAAATTTTATATTATACATTCAAACTTTATTCTCGTTTCTTATTGGTCAACACACTCCAGTGAATTCTCAATATCCGGCAGGCGCGACGTCATTTCCGTCGAATACTGTGAATTATTATGCATTCTCTACTATATCTCGATTTTGATTGGCAGTTTGGCATACAGCTAATTCGTGACATTAGCTTCATGTGACGTCAATGTTCCAATAACTATGGTTCAAAAAGTGTAGCTATGCATGACATCATTATTCCAATATCTTGTTCCTAGCTTGCTGTTGTCAGCTTGTTTACGGCGAAAGAAAATGGTAAAATGG
Source organism: Chrysogorgia sp. JL179-B06 (assembly GCA_035772405.1). NCBI lineage: Eukaryota > Metazoa > Cnidaria > Anthozoa > Scleralcyonacea > Chrysogorgiidae > Chrysogorgia > Chrysogorgia sp. JL179-B06. The sequence continues at coordinate 1,986,393 of JAYKKM010000043.1, forward strand.
CGGGTTCTTCGCAAAGATTCGCCAACGCATTGCTTTAGCACTTCTTATGCATAATAAAACAATTATTGGATTCGGTTTTCGCATGACATCGAGAATTATCAAGGCGTCGGTTCGTTTTATCCTCCTCAGCCTTCGGCTTCGGTAGATAACATAAACATCGGCCTTGATAATTCTCGATATCATGTGAAAACCGAATCCAATAATTGTTAATTATTGCACGGAGGTGTCCAAAACAAAAATTATTGAACGCTGATGACGTCACTAGGACTAAGCGCACGAAAATTACAAAATAAAAAATGGCTTGTAGGGTTATCCAGACCTCGGTCAATGTTATCCGCCTCAGCCTTCGGCTTCGGTCTGGATAATTCTTGACATAATGCTCAGCCTCATCCAATAATTGTATATTGTTTTATTAGTGTAATAAGACTGCGATTCATTAAGTTAACTTTGTAACATATTTTACTGTATATAGTTGACAGAATTTTTAATAATAATAATAATAATTTACACATATTTGAGAAGGGTAGCCCCATCAGCTAAAAGTTGCTATCCTCGGGGGCCCTACATATATAGCTAAACTAATACAAATAAGTCAGAAATATAAAAGATAGAGAGTCAAAGTGTCTTGAGTTGGATCTCATCGTCACAGTACTGATTTGTTATAATTTTTGCCGCTCTCCTGTGAAGTCTTTCAAGGCCCTCAGAAAGATCTGCTCCAAGTCCGTGCCACACGATATCACAGTAATCATATACTGGAATAATCATAGTCTTACAGTATATAACAGAATGGCAGTTTCCTGGGACAACACTGGTCGAATCTTCTTCAGCATACACAATCTGGAACTGATCTTCTTGGTGAGATACTCAATATAAGGTGACCATGACAGCGATGGGTCGAGGAAGACACCCAGATATTTATACGAATAAGGTCTTTTCAGTGTAGAGTTTGCCATACTCAAATTAAATGAAGCCACATTTTGGTCATGATTCATTCGTTGATTTTTGACCATCGTTATGAACGTATGTATGTTATGTTTCAGCTTGAAGGAAGAGGAGAGGGAGGAGGCATTGGAGAGGATGGAGACAGACAAGGGCTTCTTTCGGAAAGTGTCTTGTCATAACACGCATCCTTGCCTGTCTTGGGGCTTGCAGAAGAAACATTCGCTCACATGTGCAGTCGAGATTACTCTCACTAACGCTTTCGTGGAATGGACCGAGTTGAAATTCCAAACATTAAATTTAGTAGAGCACGGTACGGTTGAGTTCAGTAGGGTATATCTCGCCGGTACATCATGAGTGGGGTGTCCAGGTATGTGGGGTGTTCATGAGTATGGCAAAGAGGGAATTTTGAGTAAACAAGGAGGAAATGACAAAAAGTTGTTGGGGTAAATTTCGAGTGCTAGAATTATTTCTTTTAAGACCCAACCAGAACCATTTGCGAAAATACAATAGCAACGTGCGGGTCTGAAAAGTAGAAATTCCATTACTCGAAACTTACCTCGACAACTTTCAATTAACAAATAGATGAGCTCGAAATTTCTATGAGGTGATAGCCCAAGTTAACTATTTCCTCTTAGTATAATTTCTGAGCTTAAACGAGTTCTGATTGGCTGACTGGCCAGTAAATCTGAGACTATCACATCACTAGAAATCATACTTGAAAAAGTGTTTTTTGTTACCAGACTATATTTATTCGTTCCAGTCCCTCTCGGAATCATCATTTTGATGTATGATTTCTAAAACATGACGAATTATTTTTCAAAATGGCAACTATATTATTATAACTAAAAAATCGTTGAAAAGGCTCAAAAACTTAGCATAAAGTCATTGTATATATTAGATTTCTCTCAAGATAGAATTGTCTACGGGTAAGGAAGTTGTTTATCGTATAATTATTTGTATTTTTACGTTGGTTTTGATCGTTAGTGTGTTTTTGAAAGCTGTCGAGCGTGACGAAAACATCGAGCATTGGATTTACAAATTTTTCAAACTGTCTGTTTAAAACTTCTCAATTGAATATTCACTTCAAGCCTGAAATTATACTAAAACAATTAGTCACCTCAGTTTCGGTGATTATCGTTATATTTACCTTGCCGCTTCGCGGCTCGGTAAATATTCACCGATAATCACCTCGACTTCAGTGACTAATTTTGTTAAATAGAAATTGATTGCGAATAATCTAATTGTTTTAGTAAAACTAACTTATATTCGATATTTCCTCAAAATTCTTTCGAGATATAACCATTGCTTTTTTTGAGAAAAAACTCGGCCGTATCACGTCACTAGCCCCTGCTCGATATCTATCGATAATTAGATAGTGAGTAGTGTAGCCAATCATCTTGCAGCATTGCCATTAGACTACCAGTAAGTTTCTACTATAATTATCCTTTGATGCAAACCGAGTGTAGCTGGCAAATATTCAACGAATATCTGCTATTTGCACTGACTCGATGTCAGTGATGTGGTGGAAATACCACATGTCATCACGGACATGAATCATGTCATCATGAACATGAATTCAATATCTCCCATCATATTTACTGCCATTACCACCATCGCATACACAGCCGCCCCGCAGTTGTCCCTTTAGTGAACGGTGACGTTCTTTGCTATGCTTAACCGCGAAAAACCTGCGTCGGAATTTCTGTAAAAAGTAAGCCGAATGCTAAAACACACTATCCAGGTCCTCTCTGACGAAGGGCCTTCGCTCGAAACGTTAACGTTTTTACCAACCTTTTTAGATATTTGATTTGTATTTCTACACTGCCTACACAGGACAACACGTTTTATATGGGTTTAAGTATTTGGCTGATTACAAGGGTTAGATTTCACTGTTTGGTGTTCGTAAAATAGACTTTCGACAGAAATTCGGCCTCAGGTATTTCGCGGTTAAGGATGTCAAAGACCGTTTACGAAAGGGACAACTGCAGCGGCGTCGCTACTGGGGTTGACACCCTAAAAAAGTTAGAAACTATAACTATTAACTAGACACCCCCCGCTAATCAAAGAGGTTTCCTAACGCCCCTGCACCTGAATATAGCTCTTAATAATGGCACTTATCTACATGTATATCTATTTTTTTCGCAGCTGGTACCGGCTGTGCATTAAAAAAAACAGCTTCCAGACCTCGAACATTTTCCTCAACCATCATCCACATGTAAATGACAAATATACCTGTACAATCAGGGTATAAGCTACGGCCAAAAATTCCGCGGAGGTTTTCGTACAGACCGAGCGACGAAGGAGCAAGGATTGGGCGATAAAACCGAAGGTAAATATTTTCCAGTACAGACCGAGCAAACGAGGTTAATAAAGTATTTATTATTATATGACTTTTTTAATGCTGTTTTCGTTTTCAACTTCTTCAGATGCTGCCATTTACCTTACTTCTTATGCACTAGTATGTTTCGCTTCATTTTATATCAGTTAGGCATCAATTTACCGTGCTTTTAGATGATTGAAACTTTAAAGAAAAGCAATAATGATGTTCCAGCACATTTTATTGCTCGGTATTTTCAATAAAGATGCCTAGCTCTCTTTTATTTTCGTTCAAATCAACTCAGACATTTCCCCACCAAAAAGTTTTGGAAATTCGGAAAAAGCATGCCCTCGTGACTATAGGCTGGCAGGTCAATATCGTCGAATCCGGACCTCTCAGTAACCAATCAGCGTGCGTTATTTGGCGTACAGACCTGAAAATGAGCTCAGCCATAAAGTGCTTTTAAAAATATATCTGACTGCCACAACCGGGAATCGAACCGAGACCGAACAAACGAGGTTAACCAAGGGGCTATAAAGATTGAGGCTTATAAAATGCGCAGCAGCATTTCACAAATTAAAAACCGAGCATATTGAGGTAATTTAGAGGAAGAGCTTGAAATTGAAGTTGTTATCGGGTCAGACATGGTGCTTTCAAGAGGGGACAACCATAAGAGGAAGCGTGATGAACATGTACAGTCGAAACAAGTCTGGCGGTTGCTGGCTCAACGTATACCATCGCTCTTACCACTGAGCTATTGAGACACAGTCAGACAATTTTCGGACACTGTTCTTTTGCCCAATAACTACCAGTTTCACTTTACTTTGAGTCGAGCCTCTCATTTCGGAACGACTCCTATCTGTAGCGGAGTGATACACAACTCTTGCATACAGACAGCGTTTAAAGTGCTACTAAGGTGAAAAATCCGTCCATCTAATTTTGAATTTATCTAAAAGTATTTTGAAAATGAACAGAATGTCTTTCTCGGTTTCTCAATACGTCATCTCGTTCCAGAGATATTCAGGTTTTTGAAACATACAAATTAGATGCCCTATGACGTCATTTTTTCACAGACAAAATAAAATTCACAAAATGAGAAATATCTCTGCAAATAACAAGCAGAGTGCTTTGAAACTTTGCACATGTATGCCAATGATGAAAGTACACACCACAGTGCAAAGTATGTTGTTTCCATGGAGATCGCTTGGTGTCAGATCTCTTCCATTTGTAAAGCGAAATTTGTTTATTTCTCCTCTATCAAACAACGCTTACTGCATTGCATAGATTCGAAGATTCATACACACGTAGATATTGTATTCCTGAGGTGTAAATCATCTTATTTTGTAAGAGACTGAATGATTGTTTTTTTAGTTGGAAGACTCCTGCTGCCTAGCGGTCTCCTTGGCAACAGCATACTTCACACAGTGGTGTGCACTATCGTCATTGGAATACACGCGCAAAGTTTCTAAACATTCCACTTGTTATTTGCAGAGATATTCCTCGTTTTGTGAATTTTATTTTGTCTATGTGAGAAAATTATGTCATACGGTATCTAATTTGCGTATTTCAAAAACCTGAATATCTCTGGAACGAGATGGCGTATTGAGAAACTGAGAAAGCCATTCTGTTTTAGCCTCATCCGCAGGCAACTCTGTGGCTTCGTTTTTCCGAGTCAAATAGCTTCCGAGGCTGTTCTGGCCGAGACAGAGAAATCAAGAAGAGCATGGGGAGAGGGAGGGAATAAAATGCGGCCAGGGGAGGCGAAAATTAAGGGATGTGGGGTCACAACACTTCACCTTGTGGACCTGACAATTCACCCGGGCTACGGTGAGGACATTTTGCTCTATATTTTTGTTTACCGGGGAGTGCTCAGTGAAAGTGAGTCTGATACCGGTAAATTTCGATGAAGATATACCATGTTATGTTAGGACGGAAATTCCTGTGTGTAGAGGAATACAAGAAAGTATTACGGAGCGTTAGCGAGAAGCGAACGAAAATCGCGCTGTCGAACAGTTCTCCACTCTGTAAGTCGATGCCTTCGCATATTAGTTCTTCATTTGAACGCTGAACGGTAGCGTTTTCGCTAGTGCTGTTTGACAGTGGCGCGTTCTTTATCATCATGTAATTTAGTTCAACAAGTGGTTTGTTGTTATCGATCTTGTATTACGGAGCGTTATCGAAAAGCGAAAGAAAATCGCGCTGTCTATCAGTTCTCCGCTTGGCAGTGGCGTGTTCTTTATAAATATTTAGTTCAGGTTTGTTGTCATCGATCTTGACGTTGTAAACATAGCGACACTTAATTCATCGATAACTTCCACATCTGGTGTTTCCATCGGCTTTGCCTTCGTTTGAAAAATTATGGCGAATTTCTTGTCGGAGCTTTTCAAGCGCTTGTAATAGTGAACCATTCGACTCATCAAAAGATGGCATTGCGAAGACCTTCGTGACTGCTCACTGATGCAAATTTCCATAGTCCTCTCCAGAATACTTGGGTTTACTTTGCCCTACCCTGCCCTTTAGTAAGTAAATTTTAACATGCGCGTTTGATATGCGCAGGGCACACTGACTATGTCGATTTTGGGCAGGCAACTCTCCTCTCCCCTCTTCTCCAATCGCTTGCTGTCCCCTCTTCGTCGATCAATCCCTTCACAATCCCTATACTTCCCTGCAATCCCAACGAAAACATTGCTCGCACAGCCTTGGAATCTATTTGACTCGGAAAAAAGAAGCCACAGAGTTGCCTGCGGAGGAGGCAAATTCTGTTTCATTTTCAAAATATTTTTTAGATAAAATCAAAATTTGATAGACGAATTTTTCGTCTCAGTAGCACTTTAAATCAATAACCTTTATGAACTTATTATTTATTTAATTCCTCTCTCGGTATAATATTTATAAATCTCATAACATATTACTATGCCTATATGTGCCTTTGATTGTTGTTCATTCAACGTGCGTTTTACTTGAAGAACAGGATGAGCAATTTAACTTTACATTTGACTTTCATTTCAACTGATTTATTTTATTGCAATTTAGCTTTTTACATGTGTATTATTTAATTTAATTTTATCGTATTAAAATTTTATCATATTTTATTTTATCCTTTCGTATTAACATCTAACATTTAATTAAATTAATTTATTGCATTTTCTTTATTTTTAATTACATTTTACGACTTCCTATTTTTTAGATGTAACTCAAATATTTACAATCCGACCAAGTAATTTAAATTAATATGAAATTCAAAATATTCTTCTGACCACTTTAAATAACTTAACCATTGGCCATCTAGCATTTTTCAATATTTAATATCTTTAGTTAAAAAAAAGGTACAACATATTGTTGTTGTTATTATAATTATTTAATTTTATCGATCTAGCCACGCTGACGAGATATGACGAGAACAGTTTATATTTACCTAACTTTTAAATAATATTGAACTATACATTTAACTAAATTAGTTTAATTTATAAAAACGACCTTTACCCCATTATACTTGTTACGGATACCCAAAGTGTCTATGCAACGAAAAAATCCTCTTTCCATATTCTTTTTCTTTCGAATATTTCTTAGAAGAAATGAAGATCCCATTTCAATTTTCTGATTATCGCCGTTGTCTAGATTCCGATTATTGCTGTCGTCCCAGCGCCCCCCGATTCTCTTAGCTCGGCACACGAGAAATCTAGGTGCTCTAGACGGTGAAGGCTAAAAGGGATAACTCAAAAGGACTTTCTCATTTTCAAGAACTAGTCTAACCCTAACCTAACCAAAAATAAAGACCAAACAAAAACAGAAAGGTCCTTTTGAGTCATCCCTTTTAGCCTAAACCGCTCTGGACTCAGAATCCGGAAGTCCAAGATTCCGATTTTCTAAGTCCAAGATACGTACCTAAAATGAACAGGTTTTGTGATTGGCTACATGGAACAGAAGTGGTTAGGGTTAGGACATTGGTTTCTTTGTGGTTGATTCTATTGTTTTATTGTTTTAATCAACCAATCACAAAAGTTGTTCATATAGGTAAGTGGCGACCCCGATTTTTACAAACTCGCATTTTTAAAGTCAAATTTATATCGGTCGGCGTTGTTAGTATTTTTGATTGTTATTATGTTTCCCCTTTATATATACCGCCACAAGATTTACGGTCTTATAACAATTTCATTGTCTAAAATTAGCCAATCATATCTCAATAAATTTCTGTATCCCTAGAGTCCCTAGATTCCTCGTGCTCCGAGCTTTCGAGAGAATCGACGGGGACTGGCATATTTCTATACACGAGTGTGTCACAATGAGGAAACTTGACTGGCATGTGATCACCCTAATTCTAATATTGACTTTAAGTTTCGTCATTGTCCAAGCATTACACTTCCTGAAACACAGATGAAAATTGATTTCACTTGCATGCAACTAATTACGTCATCCAATACCAATTTCAAATGCTCGTATCTAGGCAACGGCAAGGATATTAAAAAATTGAAATGGGATTCGTCATTTTAACGTAAGATACAATCGAATGAAGAGTATGGAGACGATTTTTTCGTTGCATAGACATTTTCTAGCAAGCCATGAAATTATGTTTCGCTTCCGTTTCTGTGGTGGTTTAAAAACTTTGCCCATTATCACACTCATCGTTACTTCAATTAATCACTGTCATCATTATCATCTATTTGCGCAGGAAAATACAACCTGACAAAGCCTACCAGTCTTCCGTCGCGTCCAAAGAGATCCAAGAAGCTAGTAATGATATCCCTCGATTTCTCTTCCCATTTTTGGATGATGTTGTCTTTGATTTCACCCAGTTTAGCTTTCGCTTTTAATTCTTTTTCCTTATCATAAAAAGATAAACACAACGTCAACCAAACGAATGCTATCGCGCGGATAATTAGAAGACTGGGTATAGGAAACTTGATGACGTGAGCTGTGAGCATGACAACCAAGTTGAAATTGATGAGTTAAAAAACCCTGCGATATTCAAATTATAGGACGCCCGCTAGGCGTTAACTCGGGCTAGTTTTGGGCTAGAAGCGTGGCATACTGTATATATCTCTTTCCTCCAAATTTATCAGTTAAAATTGTTCAATTAACTGGGCCCAGTTGTCACTTAAAAATATTTGAGGAAATATTTGAGTAAAAAGGACTGTGAGAAGTTGGTGCATGCATTCATAACATCAAAACTTGACAGCTGTAATAGCATCCTATATGGCTTACCAGAAGCTGAATTGAGCAAGTTACAGCGAATTCAAAATACAGCTGCCAGACTTGGATCGGATCATATCTCCCCTGTGCTCCATAATCTTCACTGGTTGCCAGTGAGATCAAGGATTGTATTTAAGATACTAATTACTTTCAAAGCTTCACATGGCCAGGCACCTATTTATATTACTGATTTGCTAACTAAATATAAACCTACTCGTGCTTTGAGATCATCTGACCGAAATCTGCTACTTGAGCCAAAATCCAAAACAGTGACTCATGGAGACAGAACATTCTCAGTTGCCGCACCAAAACTGTGGAATTCATTACCACAGGAAATTAGAAGCATTGATATTTTAAGCAGTTTTAAGTCAGCACTGAAGACTTTTCTTTTTAAAAATGAATAGTTTTTTTTTCATGGTGGTAATATATGTAGTAGGCTTTATCTTATAATGAAACTGTAATTAGTTTTATAAGTAACATTAAGAATATATTGTTGTAAGAGCATTGAGACTATTGTATAATGCACCTAATACGTCTTTATTATTATTATTATTATTATTATTTGTGTGTTACCATTTTTTGTTATGACGTTTTGTGACGTAAGAGAGATTGCGCTTGTGATTCTTAAGTGCATATATATTTTGAAAGTATTTTTTGTATTTTGCATAATATAATAGTAATATAATGGCACGAATGTTATGTATATAGACTCAGTAATTTCAAATTTGTTTTCAAATTGAAAACGGTTAAATATTGACCGAGATAACGTTCAAAATAATATACGACGAAGCGGCCGCCTGATTACCGATTAATTTCTCAGTACATATACAGTTTTTTACGAAGGGTTTGCACGTTCTCGTAATATAAATATAATTGACACGTACATGTATATTATGTATTTCGACTCGGTAATTCCAAATGTGTTTTCATAATAGCACTCCGTCGAGATGTCGTCAGTATCCATGTTTGCCCGCTTTTACCCATAATTCTTTCGGTCATAACAAAAGAAAATAGCTCATTTGCAATATTTGTGAGTCAAATTTGGTTTGCTTGTCCGCATTTTGAGCTATTAATAGCAGCCAGACTCTACGTAATTGAAATCGGCTAAATATTGACTGAGATAATGTTCACAATCTACGACAAAACGGCCTTTTACGATTTGTGATCTACAAATACACGGCATGCTAGGTCTGGGGACCATGGATGGAAAAATCCCGCAGGGGGTGGGATGAAACTCTAGGGGGGATTATACCAAGAGGGCGAGGGGGGTTACTGCGGATACGTATTTCTAGTACAAAGATGTTATCCTGCTCAGGTTTTACATGGAAAGAAACAAGGCCTCCTACCTTGGCACTTGCAGGCAATTGGAGGCAATATCACGTCTTAAAATACACTCAAACAATGCTCTTGTGTTCGACATGCACCTATAGCTCGCACTGCGGCACAATACTTTAAATAAAGATCATATTTCAAGACTCCAGAGGAACTATACTGAATTACATGCTTTATATGCATACGCTTCCAGGTTTAAAATTATTAGCGCAGATAGATGAACGCCTTAGCGTACCTATATGTTTTGCAGTTACGGCCGCGATCGCCGGCGTGTGCACTGATCTCTAAATAAAGACTGGATTGAGCTTTCTATTGTATCTGATGAGCTGATTTTGAAGCCTGCATATTTGCATAATGTAAATTAACGAGAGATCATTAGAAACTCCGAGTTTGCAAGCAAATCAAACTGTGACGCTAGCAAAATAGGTTTAGTGTCTGGCCAATACAGTTTCTTTGTTAACATTAAATGATTAAAATCTTCAACCTAATTTGACGTCTCATATCAGGCTTCTCTCGCTGGATAATTAGAGCCAACGGCGGCCATTGCTAAGGGACCAAAGTCGCAGTAAATCTGTAGGTAGGCGATGAATCGTTTTACCCAGTAATTTGAAAAATGTTTTCTGGTCTTCTTTATAGTAATATTATTTTATTTTGTCGATAGTAAGAGCACATAAACCATCAAAAAACCTCATAGGATTCTCAGTTGGTCCCTTAGTAATGGCGGACTTCCGGCTTCATTTTCTGAACAATAGTTGCTCAATCCAGTCTTTATTTAGAGATCAGTGGGCGTGTGCAATTTGGCATATTTATCATCTCAAATCTTTAATAATTCATGAGGTAAACATAAAGCAAATCAGTACCAGGTCGAGATGAAACACTCTTGTTGTAAAAGGCAGTTGAGATACTAGTTCTGAGTCGTCTTCTGAGACGAAATGAGAGATTGCTACGATCGGACATGCCTGTATGATGAAATACATCATGGGACTGCTAACCCCAAAACAACTTCCTAACCCCCGCCTAATGGGTTTTCTAACCCCCCGCACCTAATAGTTTTCTAATGCTAACCCTAATACTAATAAAAGGATCGTCCAGAAGACGACTCAGACCTAGTACCTCACGGTCATCTCAACTGCGAGTGTACCATCTAGCCACGAGCTAACCTTCCTTATCCCGCTGCGGGATTTCCCCATCCATGGTCCCTAGACCTTGTACGCCATTGATAGAGTAAGTTATGTCTGGAGTAAAACTATACTTAATGGACTGGAAAAGCGAATACTATCATGCCCACGAAGGGCGCGAGTATTTGACGATGATTTCCGACAGTGTGAGTTGCGCAGTTGTAAATGTAATTTCATGATTGAACCTCAAGATCATCGTGACTATATGGGTATCGCTGACTTCGGTAGCCACAAAAACGGTAGTAGAGTAAAGTAGACTAAAATGCTTGAAAATATCTTTGTTACTGGAGCTGATTTTTGACGATAGCTCTCTTGGCTTACCTTAATCAAGCTAACGTTCATCTCCTCCCGGGTATAACCTCTCTTCAGGTTCCTTCTCACGTAGTTGTCGTAGTCACGAATTACTCGAGCGATAAGATCGGACGTTGATATACCCTCCGTTCGTTGAGTTGCAAGAAATCGTCCCATCTCTTTTACTTTCATGTAAATGTCATCTGAATCACTAGACTTGTAAGGCATGTCGTCGTGGGCAACAAAATCGATCTGCAAGAAACAAAAATGGCGTTTGGCTATCAAAAAGGCAAAATCTGCTTTAGGTGGATAACCTCGGCATTACAAAACAGACTAAGTTTTATATGAAATTACAAGGTCATACCAATAATCGGCATTCCTCAAATGCTCTTAGATTACCTTTAATTGGTAATTCCACAATCGGAAACAGTACTGTTATAGATTAGAACACAACACCAATCCCCCCCCCCCCCCCCCCCCCTTCAACTTCATTGTAACCCTAACCCCGCGCCAAGGGGGAAACGTCGGGTTGAGGCCGTGCATAAACTTATTGATGATTGATTGATAACTATATTTAATGAGGGTAGACACCAAGCTAACACAAGGGTTAATAAGGGTGGCCCTCAAAATATATAACATTTACAGTTTAAATAGATAGAATAAATTAATATACTATATTACATGAACTACTAAAAAATTATTTAAATGAATCTGTTACATATTTTTTAAAGCTACTTAATGTAGAAGTTTTGATGCCAGTTGGTAAGATATTCCAGGTCTTGACTCCACGGTAACTGAAAGATCTTTGACCAGTTTTTGTAGACAGTTTAGGTATTCTCAAGTTGCTGTTCGCTGCGTGTCTAGTATTTACTAAATGGGTATCACGTGTATAAACAAATTTATCTATTAAATATCTTGGACCAATATTGTTAACTAATTTATACATTAAAATAGAAGTAAAATAATCAATACGTTCTGGGAATGTCATCCAATTTAGCCTCATAAACAAGTTTATTGAAGGTACTTGTGCTGGGTATTTTACATCCAAAATAACTCTGGCTGCATACTTCTGCAATCTAATCACTCGATCAATGTTGAATTTTGAAGTATTTCCGCAAACGACGTACGCATAATCCATTATGGGTTGAATTAGAGCTTTATAAAAAGATTGCCTACTGTTGAGTGGAAGGTATCTCTTTATGGATTTTAGGAGAGCTATCAGTTTCGAAACTTTTTTACATATCATGTCAATATGTGAATTCCAATCAAGACTTTCATCTAGTACCAAGCCTAATAGTTTATGAGTGGTTGTATTCTTGATTGTATTCTTATATTATATTCTTGATTGTATTCTTATAGATCAACGTGACACGTAATGCTTGTGGGATTCTTAAATTACCGATTATTGGTAATCTAAGACCATTTGACAATTATTGTTAATCTAAGAGTGAGGACATGTTGGAAATTACACCAAAACTAGACTTTAGCCACTGATCTCTATATACCTGGATTGCGCATGGAGGCCCAAAAAGTGAAGCCACCGGAGCGGACGTATGTGGGGTACCAAGATGGCGGCCAGAAAAACAAAAAGCAAGCTAGGAATTGGGAAATTGTATATTGGGTGCAGTTATTTTATTGTTTCGCTGAAAAAAACAAGAATACCAAATTCATGTCATTTCAAAAGCCGTTTCAAGCGGGACTCGAAAACTGGAGATTTGCTGCGAATTTTCTAAGAAAACTGATCTTCCTTTGTCTGATCAAACTGTTTCTTTTCAGTATATCACTTGCTTAATTGTCAATGAGGCATTAAAATATAATTAATTGATAAACAAAGGTTGTTTTTTCGTGTGTATTTTTTATTTTGGCAAAACGTGGAGCAAATGTTGTATTTACAGCACACCTAACCTCTAACTGAATTAGGCTGTGTTGCATAAAATGTCTTGTCATGCATACAGGGATATATTTTAACAATAAGTCGAATAGTTTTTAATTTTTACAATAAATTGAATGACATTTTATTTGTTGGTGTTGAAATTATTGTGTACAGGGTTATGAAAAAGACAAAGTTAAGCAGTCATAAGTAACTTCATATGCATGTCGTTTGGCATTGGCTAAAATGCCCTTGTTAGTGTTTTTGGTAACATAACTTGTTTAATATGGGATAGCAATCTTAATCCTCTACAATTCACTCAATCATACATTTTCTGTATATCCAAAAATAAACCTGTGTCGCCCTCCAAAACAATGTCACAAGGAGCAAATTTTAAACTTATTCAGTCAAAACTAAATGACAAATATGATTAAAGTTTTTGAGATGAATTTGAATATACATCTGTAAAATTGCTAAATTAATAGAATTATGCTGCAGCAAAAAAATGCTTTGAAACTGGTATTATGTAAATATGTTTGGTAGACTGTATTCATCAACTGCAAAATAGGTTGTTAAATCAACTGACATTCTCACAAAGGGCAGTGTTGTTGAGTATTTTTTAACTAATTTACAATGCCATAAAGGATTTTCGCACAGTTTTACAGGCGGGACAAATTGAAAGACTTCTCTTAGCATTCATATCCAAGTGTATCTGACACACTTGCATCTGAATGCTAAGAGAAGGCTTTCAATTTGTTCTCCTGTAAAACTGTGCAAAAACCCTGTCATTAACATATACATATTTATATATAGTCATTAATATTCATTACATATATATAGTCATTTAGTTGCTGCAGAATTATTTAGTCAAGTCACAAGAGAAGTAATCAATTCTTCTAAAAATGATTATTCAAATTATATGTTAGTTATACAGTTTTACTGAACTTATTGGACAAGCAAACAAGCCATCACTTAAAAAATAATTTAATTATCGGAAACTAAAACTTGGCAAACAGAATGTTTTAATTATAAAATATTTAGGGAATGGATCAAGGAGAATGAAAACATCCTTTTGAAGTAAGACAATTTAATCTACAATGATAATTACTATATAGAGTAGGCCCATTACCTTCACACCTCTCAATAAAAACACAATTACCAGAAAATCCACTTTATTAAGTTTACATCATTCAGTTCATACATACACAAAAGGTTACTGAAAGGTTATTAATATATCCAACATGACAAATAAAAAAAACTTAAATTGAATTTACATTTGATTTTCAATATGTTGCAAGTTACGTTGCAAGAGGCGATGGTGCAGCAACTCGGACGCTGTTGTTGTCCAAGGCTTGTAAGGCTACTTAAAAATTAAAATAGGGTTAGCTTAAACAAGAAACTTGGAAATTTTATCATTCTGTGTGTACTGTACTTTGATTTCTGTTTACGATACAGCATACTGTTTGGCTCCTGAAAGAGCTTGTCATTAATAGTTCGAGAACTCAGGATTGCATCGGATTAACTATTAATTATACCCAGTTGGCAAAAAGAAAAGAGCATATCTTCAAAAAATGCCAAAAAATGCCAGAGAATAACATATTAAAGCCAGGCAGACGCTGCATTCGAATCAACCCAAAACTATCAAATATTCCAAAGTTGCTGCGAACAAAAGGCATGATGAGAAAAATCCATAACATTTCACCAAATGCCGAGTGAAAGTCGAGGTGAAAAAGCACGATACCACAAGAAAAAGCATTGGAACCAAGTCTTAAGCTCGCAAGGTACGCTGGTGTAGGGGTACCAATATGGCCGCCCTCTGATGGCCGCCGGTGACTTCAAAATTTTAACTACTCGCAATAAGGGATGAGCAATCCAAGTATATAGAGAGCAGTGACTTTAGCCCTTTTTATATAGCACATCTTAAACTCATTAAAGTGACCCTGTGATCAAATTTTCGGTATCCCGAATTTTTACGTATTTGTAAAGAGCATGAGCCAAATTTCAAGCAATTGCGACCATGAGAAGTCGCCTTTTCAGACTGTTTTTATACGAGATTATATGGCCGCCATTACTCGAACATGTTCCGGACGCTTAGGTTGCGATTAGAGGAAGTGACGTCAAAGACTCGACACGTGGCTAGTTGTGTATGAATATAAAGCTACTTGGGGAAAACGTTCTATTGTAACTTGCCGTATAATTTCAATAAAGCTTTGTCACGTGTTGAGTCTCTGACGTCACAATAACATACTCTGCTGTGTTAATATACACACTGCTATAGTGAATGTGGGAGAGCTTGGAGTAGACACGATACATGGGCGATCGTCAAGCTCGTATCCTCAGAAAAATGATTCTGAGTCCCCCTGTAACCTTCTGATTGCCTCTGCTGTGGAATCGCGGGCTCGTCTGGAACAAGTTTTGACAAATGGCGGACACAATTTGTGCGACTTTGGAGGTTAAATTTCTTGTGATAGAATGTTTGTTGTTCATTTGTTTTTGGCAAATGCGAACATTTATTAACCTAAAATGCCAGGAAACGTAATGTGATATTTGGTCGCAGGGACACTTTAATCATTAACAAACATAAAACAAAGGAAATCAGTTGCATGAAGCGTGTTTCAGGATTTTTAATAGGGGGTAACTTTAAAGTGACTATGTTACGGAATGAGACATTTTGACGAGCCTTGCATGTTACAGTGGCGGTAACTATATTGTAAGGTAAGCAACACTTGTCACTTGTGCTGTACGTTCGTGGCGAACCGCAACGGGCTATGGGGTCTGGGACAAGCCGCGAAGAAAATTCTGTAGCTCTAGAATCGTATTTCCATCGATTTCTGTGTGACATAGCCCCTTTAACAAGCCCACCACCACCAATAAAGCCAACCACTAAGTTAAATAATACACTATTAACAGGGCCCAAGGCGAGATATACGTTTTAGGATAATTCACAAGATTCAAAACGAGAAATCAGAAAATGGAGAAATGTACAGGTAGCTGCTCATGACTAAATTGAAATTAAAATGTTCCCACTTGTGAGCCTCCATTCACGCTAGTGGCCAATGGGAATAATGAATAAAGAGTATGAAGACCTATCAAGTAACCCTGTCGAAGCGTATAGATGATAGTGTATCGGTTAGAACAGGGTACGGGGGTGGTGACTAGTAACCCCAGTCACCCCCTGTATCTGTATCTGTGGGTTAGTAAGAGGGTTATAGTATACGTGGGTTAGTATGAGGGTTATAGTATATGTGGTTGTGGGTTAGTATGAGGATTATAGTATATGTTGGTTAGTATGAGGATTATCCCCTCGCCCGCGCGAAGCGCCGGCCGAAGGCCTGAGGGCGAGGATGATAATATCGACCGGCGTTTAGTCCCTTCTCAACGCTGTCTGCAGAATTGGTTATGCATCAACCGTCAACCGCCCGTCCAATTTTCGTTGCCTTGGTAACAAAAGGAATTTATACGGCGAATGAAGATTTGTGTTCAAAAAGTTCATTATTGAAAATGCAGTGTTCAAAAGATACAGTACCGTTGGCGGAAGATAACAAGCTCGTAAAATTTTAATTGGCGACAAAAGGAAACCCGTTTTCCCTTTCTTGATGCTGTTAGTAGTCAGTTACAAAGATAATTTTGTAAATATGTCCGATTTTTATTCAGGCTTTCATTTGATGTATAGCATGATTTGCTAGAGCCAGTATATCGTCGTCGGAATATGTAATATATTTATCATAGTTTGTGAACCCAATCCGAGCGTCGCTTTCGCTTTTTCTATAGCAATCAGTCCCAATATATTTTAGTGTAGGTATGATTGTCAGAGGCTGTTAATCAAGCCTTCAATACTATTACCCTAACAAATTAAAGTTATTACAAATATAAACACATAATTCATATGATTATGATACAGTACAATGTTACAACAATTAATTTTAACTCAAAAGTTGTATATCCTGCAGATTATCAATTGCCTTAATTGCTAAAACATGTATATATGAATAGATTCATTAGTTCTTTAGATATGATGTGAAAATGCCTGCAATCCTAGGGTTTCTATTAACAAATCAGTTTCAAGTTCTGAGTTAGGAAAGATCAGTTTCCCTGCTCTGCATTGAGACCGGTCCTCTTGAGAGAAATCAATACCCTAACAAAAAACGTCTACAGGCCTGCCTATATATATGCATGTCTATAGGCAACCTATAGGATCCTATAGGATCCTAAAGGAAACCTATAGACTTCTATAGGCAATTGGAACATTTTCTATAGGCAACCTACGGAGAAACCTATTAGCCTATAGAAACCTATAACCCAATTTAAATTAGCCTGCGTATACAGCTGTTATTCATTGCCTTAATTTGAACGGACCCTATATATATACAGTAGAACCTGAGTTTTTATGATGTGTTTTACGACCACCTGCCGTTTACGACCACTTGCTGGCACGGACGATTTGTAGTTAAAATGTATATACCTGCAATTAGCGACCACCTACCACACACGCGACCACTTTTTAGCATTTAACCTGTCATGAGCGACTTTTTTACAAGATAAGCATTTGCTTTTGCACGTAAACATACAATAATTTTGACAGCACGCGAATACAGGAAACAGGTCTCATCAGCAACCACTTTTCATCGTCCCAAGCGCGAAATATGTTACAATCAACAAGCAAGAATTTTGACAATGTGCGAATACAGGCAACAAGAAGAGGCACTTGTTGCTTTTTTAGTATTGTTTTGCTTACTTTCATGATAAGCGACTTCATTTTGATAGTATTGTTAAACTTTGTAGTGTGAGATTCCAAATAACTTTGCTAATACAACATAATGCTTAACATAATTTACGTATGTTGTACACCATTAAACGATCTAACGCTTGGAAATGTTCGAAAACCTAGCGAGTGAGGTTCGTAAATTATATATTTGTATCCGTCATCTTTGTTTATAATGCAAGATCGCCAATAACTTTGGACTGTGCATACAAAATTAGAATATATATACAGTACGTATCGTTGCCCTTACTCTTTAGTCTGTTAGTTAGATCAAATTGCTTCAAATAAAATATTTTCTATATCAAATTTGAAGTACGTCTGCATTGCGTACGTTTCCCATTCCACCTGTCGTTTACGACCACTTTTGCTTGGCAATTTTAGGGGTGGCCATCAAACTCAGGTTCTACTATATATGCACCACTATGAAAAAGATGCACTTTCTTCCTTCAACAGCCGATAGTGTCTGTTTATACTTACTATTACCATTAATGTATTTAGTTATTTATTTTGATGTCCTATGAAACAATTAAATTCAGACAACGCAAAGCTCTCAGAGATATTATCCACTGAGAGTATATATATTCAGTTTGGCAAATGACAGATGGGCTATTATCTAATTCAAGTACAACTAAAGTATGAATTAAAATACTGTAAGCAACTACGTACGCTATACAAGTTTCAAACAGTAAGCGGGCGAGGGTTGTTGCGTATACGTATTTCTAGTATATATATGTGGGTTAGTATGAGGATTATAGTATATGTTGGTTAGTATTATAGTATATGTTGGTTAGTATGAGATTATAGTATATGTTGGTTTAGTATGAGGATTATAGTATATGTTGGTTAGTATGAATTATAGTATATGTTGGTTATATGAGGATTATAGTTTGGTTAGTATGAGGATTATAGTATATGTTGTTAGTATGAGGATTATAGTATATGTTGGTTCGTATGAGGATTATAGTATACATGTTGGTTAGTATGAGGATTATAGTATATGTGGTTAGTATGAGGATTAGTATGAGGATTATAGTATATGTTTTAGTATGAGGATTATAGTATATGTTGGTTAGTATGAGGATTATAGTATATGTGGGTTAGTATGAGGATTATAGTATAATGTGGTTAGTATGAGGATTATAGTATATGTTGGTTAGTATGAGGATTATAGTATATGTTGGTTAGTATGAGGATTATAGTATATGTTGGTTAGTATGAGGATTATAGTATAATGTTGGTTAGTATGAGGATTATAGTATATGTTGGTTAGTATGAGGATTATAGTATATGTTGGTTAGTATGAGGATTATAGTATATGTTGGTTAGTATGAGGATTATAGTATATGTTGGTTAGTATGAGGATTATAGTATATGTTGGTTAGTATGAGGATTATAGTATATGTTGGTTAGTATGAGGATTATAGTACATGTTGGTTAGTATGAGGATTATAATATATGTTGGTTAGTATGAGGATTATAGTATATGTGGGTTAGTATGAGGATTATAGTATACATGTTGGTTAGTATGAGGATTATAGTATATGTTGGTTAGTATGAGGATTATAGTATATGTTGGTTAGTATGAGGATTATAGTATACATGTTGGTTAGTATGAGGATTATAGTATACATGTTGGTTAGTATGAGGATTATAGTATATGTTGGTTAGTATGAGGATTATAGTATACATGTTGGTTAGTATGAGGATTATAGTATACATGTTGGTTAGTATGAGGATTATAGTATATGTTGGTTAGTATGAGGATTATAGTATACATGTTGGTTAGTATGAGGATTATAGTATATGTTGGTTAGTATGAGGATTATAGTATATGTTGGTTAGTATGAGGATTATAGTATATGTTGGTTAGTATGAGGATTATAGTATATGTTGGTTAGTATGAGGATTATAGTATATGTTGGTTAGTATGAGGATTATAATATATGTTGGTTAGTATGAGGATTATAGTATACATGTTGGTTAGTATGAGGATTATAGTATATGTTGGTTAGTATGAGGATTATAGTATATGTTGGTTAGTATGAGGATTATAGTATATGTTGGTTAGTATGAGGATTATAATATATGTTGGTTAGTATGAGGATTATAATATATGTTGGTTAGTATGAGGATTATAGTATATGTTGGTTAGTATGAGGATTATAGTATATGTTGGTTAGTATGAGGATTATAGTATATGTTGGTTAGTATGAGGATTATAGTATATGTTGGTTAGTATGAGGATTATAATATATGTTGGTTAGTATGAGGATTATAGTATATGTTGGTTAGTATGAGGATTATAGTATATGTTGGTTAGTATGAGGATTATAGTATAAGGTTGGTTAGTATGAGGATTATAGTATACATGTTGGTTAGTATGAGGATTATAGTATATGTTGGTTAGTATGAGGATTATAATATATGTTGGTTAGTATGAGGATTATAGTATATGTTGGTTAGTATGAGGATTATAGTATACATGTTGGTTAGTATGAGGATTATAGTATACATGTTGGTTAGTATGAGGATTATAGTATATGTTGGTTAGTATGAGGATTATAGTATATGTTGGTTAGTATGAGGATTATAGTATATATGTTGGTTAGTATGAGGATTATAGTATACATGTTGGTTAGTATGAGGATTATAGTATATGTTGGTTAGTATGAGGATTATTATAGTATATGTTGGTTAGTATGAGGATTATAGTATATGTTGGTTAGTATGAGGATTATAATATATGTGGGTTAGTATGAGGATTATAGTATATGTTGGTTAGTATGAGGATTATAGTATATGTTGGTTAGTATGAGGATTTAATAGTATATGTTGGTTAGTATGAGGATTATAGTATATGTTGGTTAGTATGAGGATTATAGTATATGTTGGTTAGTATGAGGATTATAGTATATGTTGGTTAGTATGAGGATTATAGTATATGTTGGTTAGTATGATGATTATAGTATATGTTGGTTAGTATGAGGATTATAGTATATGTTGGTTAGTATGAGGATTATAGTACATGTTGGTTAGTATGAGGATTATAGTATATGTTGGTTAGTATGAGGATTATAATATATGTTGGTTAGTATGAGGATTATAGTATACATGTTGGTTAGTATGAGGATTATAGTATACATGTTGGTTAGTATGAGGATTATATACATGTTGGTTAGTATGAGGATTATAGTATATGTTGGTTAGTATGAGGATTATAATATATGTGGGTTAGTATGAGGATTATAGTATACATGTTGGTTAGTATGAGGATTATAATATATGTTGGTTAGTATGAGGATTATAGTATAATGTTGGTTAGTATGAGGATTATAGTATACATGTTGGTTAGTATGAGGATTATAGTATATGTTGGTTAGTATGAGGATTATAGTATACATGTTGGTTAGTATGAGGATTATAGTATACATGTGGGTTAGTATGAGGATTATAGTATATGTTGGTTAGTATGAGGATTTAGTATATGTTGGTTAGTATGAGGATTTAATAGTATATGTTGGTTAGTATGAGGATTATAGTATATGTTGGTTAGTATGAGGATTATAGTATATGTTGGTTAGTATGAGGATTATAGTATATGTTGGTTAGTATGAGGATTATAGTATATGTTGGTTAGTATGAGGATTAGAGTATATGTTGGTTAGTATGAGGATTATAGTATATGTTGGTTAGTATGAGGATTATAGTATATGTTGGTTAGTATGAGGATTATAGTATACATGTGGGTTAGTATGAGGATTATAATATATGTTGGTTAGTATGAGGATTATAGTATACATGTTGGTTAGTATGAGGATTATAGTATACATGTTGGTTAGTATGAGGATTATAGTATATGTTGGTTAGTATGAGGATTATAATATATGTCGGTTAGTATGAGGATTATAGTATACATGTTGGTTAGTATGAGGATTATAGTATATGTTGGTTAGTATGAGGATTATAATATATGTGGGTTAGTATGAGGATTATAGTATACATGTTGGTTAGTATGAGGATTATAGTATATGTTGGTTAGTATGAGGATTATAGTATATGTTGGTTAGTATGAGGATTATAGTATACATGTTGGTTTAGTATGAGGATTATAGTATACATGTGGGTTAGTATGAGGATTATAATATATGTTGGTTAGTATGAGGATTATAGTATATGTTGGTTAGTATGAGGATTATAGTATATGTTGGTTAGTATGAGGATTATAGCATATGTTGGTTAGTATGAGGATTATAATATACATGTTGGTTAGTATGAGGATTATAGTATACATGTTGGTTAGTATGAGGATTATAGTATATGTTGGTTAGTATGAGGATTATAGTATATGTTGGTTAGTATGAGGATTATAGTATATGTTGGTTAGTATGAGGATTATAGTATACATGTTGGTTAGTATGAGGATTATAGTATACATGTTGGTTAGTATGAGGATTATAGTATATACATGTTGGTTAGTATGAGGATTATAGTATATGTTGGTTAGTATGAGGATTATAGTATATGTTGGTTAGTATGAGGATTATAGTATATGTTGGTTAGTATGAGGATTATAGTATATATGTTGGTTAGTATGAGGATTATAGTATACATGTTGGTTAGTATGAGGATTATAATATGTTGGTTAGTATGAGGATTTATAGTAAAGTTTGTTTAGGTTAGTATGAGGATTATAGTATATGTTGGTTAGTATGAGGATTATAGTATATGTTGGTTAGTATGAGGATTATAGTTATGTTGGTTAGTATGAGGATTTAGTATACATAGTATGAGGATTATATATGTTGGTTAGTATGAGGATTATAGTATTGGTTAGTATGTAGGATTATAGTATATGTGGTTAGTATGAGGATTATAGTATATGTGGGTTAGTATGAGGATTATAGTATATGTTGGTTAGTATGAGGATTATATATGTGGGTTAGTATGATATTAATATGTTGGTTAGTATAGGATGTTGGTTAGTATATTATGTATATGTTTAGTTTAGGATGAGGATTATAGTATATTATAGTATACATGTTGGTTAGTATGAGGAATATAGGTTGGTTAGTATGAATATGTTGGTTAGTTATGAGGATTATAGTATATGTTGGTTAGTATGAGGATTTATATGTTGGTAGTAGTATAGTATATGTTTAGTAGTATATGTGTTTTAGTATGAGGATTATAGTATATTATGGTTAGTATGAGGTAGTATAATGGTGTGGGTTAGTATGAGGATTATAGCATGTGTGGGTTAGTTATAGTATCATGGTTATAGTATGTGGGTTAGTATGAGGGTTATAGTATATGTTGCATGGTTAGTATGAGGATTATAGTATATGTTGGTTAGTATGAGGATTATAGTATATGTGGTTAGTAGGATTATAGTATATGTTGGTTAGTATGAGGATTATAGTATGTTGGTTAGTATGAGGATTATAGTATATGTTGGTTAGTATGAGGATTATAGTATACATGTTGGTTAGTATGAGGATTATAGTACAGGGGTGGATCCAGCAGTGGTTTTTTAGGGGGGTGCTGGGTGAGTCGAGCGGCGAGGCCCCTAGGGGGTCAAGGGACCGGGGGCATGCTCCCCGGAAAATTTTGAAAATTAGAACCCCAGAAATATAATTTCCTGCGATTTGAGCATTGAATTATGAGCTTCAGTTTGACTTAAAAAAAGGAAAAACCTTTGAAATTATACCATATTTCTGAGCTAAATATCTTGTGTAATTTTCACGTAAGCCTTGCTACAAAATGACTGGACAAATACAGCACGCTTACATGAAGTACAATTATACAATTATAGTAATAAAAGTACAATTTACTGCAATTATCGTAATACTGATTTTTTGCACCCCCCTTGCACCCCTGTTGACCAAGGCCAACAGGGGTGCGCACCCCTGTGCACCCCTCCCCTAAATCCACCCCTGTTATAGTATACAGGTTGGTTAGTATGAGGATTATAGTGTACATGTTGGTTAGTATGAGGATTATAGCATATGTTGGTTAGTATATGTGGGTCAGAAATGATCCAATAATTTCAAATTTATATTACCAAAGTCAAGCCGAGTCAAAATGGTACATTTTTATAGAAAGAAATTGCAGAAATGTTTTAAGTATTTGGTCACTTCATCCGACGACTTCTTTCGTTCTTGTGAATGATTTCGTTACCGACCAAACACAAAACCTAAAGTACAATGCTGTGAAAAGGCTTGAAACTGACGTACAATATCGCGTAGAGGATGAAACTGGCGTACACAATCACCGTCTATAATCTATATCCTCCATATTTAGCGTTATTTCTCGAGTACAAGAGCAGATATCGTAAAACTATTAACATTTCTAAACATTATACTAAAATGCCTTTAATTTAAAAGTAATTTGTTTTTTTACTATAGTTCCCCTTTAAGTACAAGATTTGTGCAGTGCATTGAATGTACTGCAAGTTACTGCACATTCACTAAATGCACAAGTCAATTCCCTAACAGTAGAAAACGTCGAGTAGCAGAACGTTGTTTACGACTATAGTATAGAAAGAAAACAATGACAATACCTGATAAAGCTTAATGAACTCCGGAGTGACAGACCATGGTGCATCTCGTACAATTTCATCAACATATCGACAGTGACTAACGGCATCATATCTTTCCTCGTCAGATAGAACAGTAAAGCCTTTAAGCTTGTGCGTCAAGGCGTCACTGCACACTAGAATTAATGCATTGAAATAGTGTTACACGATACCGCTACTGCAGGGTGTCTAAAATATAACAAGGGGGGCAAAACACCTCAATGAAAATTGGGGGCGGATCGAGCGCGCGGCAGTATATCACCGACACCACAAACTGCTACATGGTCCCCAGAAAATTTTGAAGTTTTAAGTAGCATTTCCTGCATTTTTCGGGGGGATCTACCATAGCCCCCCCCCCCCCCCCCCCCCAAGATAGTTTGAAGGATACAAAATGTCAAACAAAATACTCAAATACATGATTGAATTAAATAAATACCTAATGGTTTTCCGTGTTTGGATACTCTGATCCAAGTGTTTGGATCAGAGTATCCAAACACGGAAAACCATTAGGTATTTATTTTATAAAATAACCACAGAAAAATAACACTAAAAGTTATTAATATAATTAGATCAACCTTGCAATTCTCCAAAAACCGTCAACTACCAATCAGGGGAGGTCTTTCATGTTCTTCTAAGCTAATCGGCCAATCATGGATGGTTTTCTATCATGATTTATGATGCTGACGACAGCATGAGAATGCTGACGACAGCATGAGACAGCCAAAATTTTGGCCCAAAAATAAGTTTGAAGTGGTAAAAACATCAGGAAAACATGCTTAGAAAGATATTTCCAGATGGAATTAATCGCGAAAATATGCCGTTTAACTTTATGTTGGATTGCTGCAGATGTAAAGTGATGTTGTGAGTTTGCCTAGCCTTCATATCAGTCTACAACACAGAATCTTTTTTTGTGGTTTTCTCTCACTGTCGAAGTGTTGTTCGGTGATTTTTTGTTGGCTACAAGAACAAAATGAATGGTTTCTTCGTGAATATCCTGCCCGACGAGAGGTAAAATAAACATTTTATACCTTCTCCATGATCTCTTGGTAGACTATATCTATAAAAGTGTTGTCTTTTTGGGTTTTATTGAAAACTTTCGATAAGGTAAACGTCGCCCTCACAAATTATACGGGAATTCTTGTTCACTTTTAGCGTTGCTTTGTCCACTTTAAATACTTATAATTTCGGCCTATTTTTGTAAAATCTTGTGAAAATTAACAGGGAAGATTGCTATATTTTATTTATAGTAATTGTGCATATGTATACAATGTTAATAAATGTTTAAAAACGATGATGAGCCGGCATGATTTGCTTTTTGCATGTGTGTGTACAAGACCTCAAAATTGCCGTGTTTGGATACTCTTATTCAAACACGGGTATTGACCAATCAGGGCGCTTGTTGTGTACATGTTATTTTATAATAACATCGTGTAGTGGGACATGTTGTGGGATATGTCACACGGACCAATTAAATCACATTGTGTGTATTTGTAAACCATTTGGTATTTCTTTTATAAAATAACCACAGAGAAATATCACTATAACGTTATTAATATAATTAGATCAACATTGCAATTCTCCAAAAAATCGTCAACTACTAATCAGCGGAGGTCTTTCATGTTCTTCTAAGCTAATCGGCCAATCATAGATGGTTTTCCTATTATGACGCTGACGTCGCAAACAGTCGAAAATAAGCTTGAAGTGGTAAAGACATCTGGAAAACATGCTTAAAAAGATGAAAAATATTTCCAGATGAATTTAATCACGAAAATATGCAGATGTAAAGTGATGTCGTGAGTTTGGCCTTGCCTTCGTTTAGTTTAGTAGATTTATCGCTCTTTTAGGTGAACGGAATACTCCAACAGGCTAAAAGCCTAATTGATAGGGGTTCCGAGGGTCTACGATTTAAGGTCGTTATCCGAGAAGACCCGAGAAGACCGAGAAGACCCTTGCGGGTATTATTGCAAAGGCAGCACTTTCTCCTCTATTATTTTTAAGACCCTGAGTGGTATTCTCTCACTGTAGAAGTGTTGCTAGGTGATTTTTTGTTGGCTATAAGAACAAGATTAATGGTTTCTTAGGTTTCTATGGTTTCTTAGGTTTCTCTTACTAGAGATGCGTCGATTAATTGGTTAAGGTTCCCCGAACGGAGGGTCTATAAATTATACCGAAATGATCTTGAATACTGTCTTGAAACATCTTCTTGTTCCTCCATTGTTGACATGCTGGTCTTGGTTCACGCGCATGGTATTTGGTTTACGCGCGTGGTATTTAGCTCGAATACCACGAAGTTCGGAGTAATTCTATGATAAATTGACTTGACACGAGTTACAAACCTAGCTCTCTGATTGTACAACTTACAGTTGAGGTATAATATATGTAGTACTAGATATGTAGAGTTATAAAGGTTTATTAAAATTACATAACAGCCAAAAGTCTGAATTGCGTAATTTACAATAGCATAATATAAAAATAAAAGCTAAGAATGAAGGTAAATATTACTTAAAAACTTATACAGAACATTAAACTATCATCACTGACTACACATATAGTTGGTCTTCTGAAAACGTTTGGTTCTTATACTAGGCAAACTAGATCGAAGGTTGTATGCAGACAACAGATGGTATAACTTATGCGAACACTGAGCAAGAATGGAATTAAACACTTGGCAGAGGCATAGTCAATTAAGGTCTGGAAACTGATCGGCAAACTTCAAAGCGGTTAACATTATTAAACAAACAAGACGCCCGCTAGGCGTTAACTCGGGCTACTTTAGCCTGTGCAGGCTAGGGCTATCAGGGGTGTCATTATTTTTTGAAGTAGCAGGCTCATTGCATAAAGTAGGCGGCTACTACCCTCGTGCCAAAGGCATGAGAATCGAGTGCCGTTAGGCACGAGTCTTCTAGGTGGGTGTGGGGTATGCCCCTGAAAAATTTTGAAAACTAGTCTCTGAAATTCTGAGGAGGCTTTTTCAGAAAATCAAATGGTCAGAAAGTGCCAGGTAAAGTAATAAAAAAGACAATTAAATGTATTTGATTGATTTTGCATTCAAAGGTGTAGTAATACAATAAACAATTATGCTGCTTCCAGGGCGCTTTCGCTTGCTCATATTTATTCATACGATTCAACCTCATGTAAAACCGGAAGCAAGAAGAGAATCAAGCGAGGGCGACATTTGTCACCAGTCTCACGCACGCTTCTCAATTCAAAATATGAACGACCTCAACCATTGAGTTTGACTATAAACGTTAACTACTTAACTGAACTTCAAAACAATTACAAATTTTAATAGACAACGTTAGGAAAGTAGGCGGCGACGTTTTGGTGAGTAGCTGCCGGAGTTTCGCCGGTAGCCGGCTTCTAATGACATCCCTGGGCTATACTTTAACTCTTTGGTATATTAACAAGCTAAACAGCTTGAAGAAACATTATTTCTTCCCAAAACCAACATTTTGAAACAGAAACTAATTATAATTTTAGTGCATTTATAATTTGAGCATGCTCGCCTCATTTAGGGACCGGTCATTATTTATGGATATACTGGGTCGGGTAAACCCTGGGTCATGAAATATTTTGCCCTCATTTCTACGGACTATTAAATTTTTTTGTTCAAGTGTAACACAATAAAAAGTATAACACAGAATAAAAAGTGTATAATAAAAAAGTGTAACACACAATAAGATGAGCACAAGCAGTCAAGCACACATAAAAACAAAGTGTGTTTTTAGTGAGACAGAAACAACAAAACCATAAATTTTCTTCTTACAGTATTTCTGTTCATGTGTAAAACAGTATTTTAAAAGTTCTGAGACGATACTGTCTCATCATTGTGGAAATGCACCAGCCATGCAACTTTCAAAACAACATTAACATGCATTTCCATTTTTAATATTGGATGTGCCCATGATCTCACAAGAATCAACCAGGTATTAAATTTAATACCAATCAGGTATTAAATTCACCAATTATGCTTGTTTGGACAGGCTTCAAAAATTTTATTCGATAGAGCAGGTCAAGAAAATATTTGAATTAATAGTTTTAAAATATTTCCAACCCAGTAAACCCTATAAATAATTACCAGTCCCTAATTAGTATTGGATAATTGACAAATTACTGTGATATATGGTTACCGAGAAAACTCAGATACCCAGCCAGCTTGCCTCCATGTAATCAAGGACACAAATCACTTTGAAAGGTGTGTACAATTATGAATCTGGCTGTGCAGAACAACTAATATGCAGTTGGTAAACAACAACAATTTGTGTGCGGTAAGGGACAAAATATGAAAATACATGGCTGCACAAGATGTCACTGGAAAACCAGCAAACAATAACAAACACTTCATCGATTGGAGTTGATCTGGATTGGATCTGGGTGTCAGATATACGAGATGTTCATTTGTATTAAGCATTCATATATAATAATAATCATATGAAAAAGCAATACATAGCTATAGGTCAACAGTGTATTAAATTCATTTTGCCAACTCAACAATGTTCAATCAAAACCAAAGCTATGTGTCTAAATATTTACAAAATTTGTGAGTAGACGACAGATAATAAAATATATGTGTATAATATACATTCATTTACCCTAAACTATTGAATGGCATAACGGTTAATGATCACATCGACTTTATTTTGCATGATATTTGCAATAAACATTACTGTTAATACCTCAATATATTTAACGTATTTCAATCACTGATTTCAATACAGCATTCATAACCATCATAGTTACAACGTCGTGCTCGATTATCGTGGAAATTGTAGCTTGACAGCTTGTTACTTCGAACACTTCCAAGCAATCGCTGGTAAAAACACTTCGCTTTATGTTTATAATAGCATCATAGATCCCGACAGCTTTTTCGTGAACAAGATACTTCCCAGCGACATAACTTCGAACACTTCCAAGCAATCGCTGTTAAAAACACTTCGCTTTTATTCACGAACAAGATACTTCCCAGCCACATAACTGACTTGTTATGTCTTCCAAGCAATCGCTGGCAAAAGTCGCAAAACTCGAACAGCATAGATTAGTCACGTGCCTAATGCCTCAGTTTCGCAAAGCCTGTTGGGGCCAAAACTCGACCAAAAGAAAATAATCGCAGAACCTAGACTCGGCTACCCGAGTAATAAGCTGCGATTTATGTTGAACGTTACCTCACCGTGCACAAACCCGTTGTTTCACGGTTGAATGATTGAACCCAAAAGTTGCCATTGGATGATTACTTCATTATACCAAAAAAAACAATGTGTTCAGTAACCGTCACCGTGCACATATTTGCATAAAGGCGAGCAAAAAGATAGAACAAAGACTTTCGTTGAGTTTCCAGACCATACCTCCATTGACTATGGCAGAGGTCAGATCGCCTATTGTACAAGGTGGATAGCTTAACATTGTTTAGATTATCTACATATGGCTTGCCCAAGCTTATAATGCATATAGCTAGCTTCTGAACAAGCTAACTCCTTACTAAAATACGTTGGGATAGTGGTGGAGCACAGGAGCACAATATTCAACAACGCAATAAAAGTTGACAATATCCTTAGCTAGGAAGCTGTAGTGTTACTTTGGTGGGGCTACTTGAGTGGGTGTAGTCTGGCTAAGAAACGCCTTTTGGGCTATTCCTGGTAGGACATTTCCGGAATATTAAATTGCCAGGCAAGGATCACATTCAGACATTTAGTCTAAATAAATCAACATGTCCTCCTACCTAGAATTACCAATAATTAGCACGTGTGCAATGGCCTAGAATTACCAATAATTGGTAATTGTAGGAGCATAAGAATCGCGCATGCGTATAACAGACTTAACAGTCAATTAGTAATCCCACATGCTTAGTCTCTCTTATTAGTCTACTTATTAAAGACACCTGGTTATGTCATTAAACTTTTTAGGCGGGGAGTTAGGGTTAGAAAACTCGCTAGGCAGGGGGTTAGGGTTAGAAAACTCGTTTGGCGGGGGGGGGGGGGGGGGTTAGGATTGGTGTTGTGTTGGGGTTGGGTTCTAACCCTACAGTTACCAATTATTGGTAATTTAAGGGCATTGCACACTTACTGATTATTGGTAATTCTAGGTAGGAGGATATGCTGAAATAAATATCGGCATTCACCTTTGCGCTCAATCTCGTTCCCAGAGCCTGCGTTCCCCCTAACCTGCGGGGGAAACTGAGACTCTGGGATAATCCATCGCCGGAAACAGAAAAACATGGTTCCGGTTACGAAGAACGCATGCGTGACAATAAACCGGGAGGCCTGCGAACAAGCATTTACTTTGCTTTTGGCATAATTTGTCGGACGAGGATATTTACATTTTTCATGCTGCTTTAGGAAAGTCTTTACAAAAACTGAACAAAGGGGATATTGTAATAAAGGAGCATCAATATGAAGCGCTCAAGAGTATAGTCGTCCGAGGAAAAGAGTTTGAAAAAAATAATTTGGGAGCAATTATAGAATACTTTTGAAATCGCACTTAAAGGCAGAAATACAAACCAGGTTGCTCTAAAATCTTTTGAAATATGTGTCGAAGGTTTATATTGTGTGTACTTGTTGATAGTTATCAAATGAAATGTGGTTTTACAATAGAACGAAGCAATTGTATATGATGAACTTTCTTTGACTAAATTTGACGTAATTTAAAAGTATACTAACTGTCAACAGATAAAATAGGGACGTTATAAACAGCATATCCTCACTCTTATAATGACTATAATGATCAATCAACCATTCCTGTTAAAATGATGATAATGATCAAATTAAGAGCGTTAATGCTAGAACCCAACCCCAACACAACAAAGATCCTAACCCTAACCCCCCGCCTAATGGGTTATCTAACCCTAACCCCCCGCCTAATATGTTTTAATATGTTGGCACCATTAATCTGGCAAAAGCCTAGTTCCAAATACGTCATAATCTGCATTGTGGTCACACTTTCTAAGGCTCTGGAGTCAGTTGTTCAAAGCCTAGATAGTTTATCCAGCGGATAAATGTTATGGTTCACTTCAATTTAGCTTCCATAACTTATAATTAATACTATTAGATACCTGTATTTATCATAACGTATTCAATATGTTAATATATACACTGCTGTAGTGAATGTTGGAGAACTTGGAGTAGACAGACGATACATGGACGATCGTCAAGCTCGTATCCTCAGAAAAATGATTTTGCGTCCCAGACAGGAATCGAACCTGTAACCTTCTGATTACCGATGATCAGAAGGTTATACATGTTCAATTCTTGTCCGGGAAGATATTCAATGGTGCTCAGGGCTTTCGCTCAACAGCTATCTTAATTCTGAAGCAGGTAGCTGTCGACCCATTAAGTTACCCGTCATTGTTAGAAATGGGCGCAGAAAGGACATTCTGATTCATGGAGGGCCACGTGGTGTAGTCTATACTACTCCTGCAAAATGCGAATCTTACGAATACAGTTTTCAGCATTTGGAGAAATAATTCATAGGTAGCAAATTCAACTATATTATCAACGACTTGTCCCCTGGCATTCACTGTATGAATTACACCAATGATGGAATTTTAGCAGCTTTTCATAAAAACAAACCTGCAGAGATGATTTTGCTTGGACATTGTGAAAATATAGCTGGCGATGTGCTATACACTACGCGCCGGAGCTCCAGCGGGAGCCAGGTCTTAGCGAAAGCCCGGAGCGCTTGACTTTCCGATCTTGTTGGCCGTTTCGAGGTTCCTAGAGAGGCCTGTGATAGATAGAACCTAATAGACCGATTGCAAATATGGCGGCGATGTCATGAAAACGAGGCTTTTCGGTGGTTACTGTCGCTAGGACCCGAATCACGTTGATTGATTGGCTGTTGTTTTTGGTTCAACAATTGTGATCCAATCAACTAACATGATTCGGGTCCTAGCAACGGTAACCACCGAAAAGCCTCGTTTTCATGACATCGCCGACATATTTGCAATCGGTCTATTATGCCAACATTTGTAGCTGTGTCATATCAATGCATGTAAAACAAGATTTGGACAATTTTATAAAAAATAGAATATCATATATATTTAAATGCCCCCCCCCCCCCCCCCCAATCAAATTGGGTTTGCAATGCACCTGTGAGGAACTATTAACGCTAAAAGTGAGGAACTATTAACGCTAAAAATGAGGTGTCTGTATTAAGTGGTTGTCTGGTTGGTGATTGGCATTCCACCAATTACAGTTAAGATTCATACTTACTGCCAACAATTAAGTGAACATTTTTGAACATGTTTTTCGCCTGCATGAATGCCCTGGCATGACCACTGTGAAACAAGTCACATATCCCATCCATGTATATACGTATTGGCCTCTTAACTAGAATGAAAGAGAAAGAAAAAACAATGAAACTACAGGTATAATATACTGTATTGTACTGTAACTGTAGCCTGCTACTCCGTAAAACGGAATGCTGCAAGCAGGCTACTGTAACTGGCTAGTACATCTGGAAGTGCACTGTAACTGTGTTTGTTACAGTTACAGGTACCGGTAATCAATCACAGTGCACAGTTACAGTACTGCTCAGAAATAACCTAACAAGTCGAACCTCGGTCGTAGCATGGCATGACCGCAAAATCGCACTTCAAATTTCGCATTATTGCACTGTAACTGTAGCCTGCTATTCCGTAAAACGGAATTCTGCTAGCAGGCTATTGTAACTGGCTACTGTAACTATAAGCTAGTTAAAGTAAGTACAGCTGGAAGTGCACTGACTGTAACTGTATTTGTTACAGGCACCGGTAATCAATCACAGTGCACAGGTACAGTACTGCTCAGAAATAACCTAACAAGTCGAACCTCGGTCGTAGCGTGGCATGACCGCAATTTCGCATTATGAGAAATACAATCGTTTACATGAAGCGCAATGAAAGTTTTCGACACGATTGAAAGCATGGTTAGTCAATCAATGCCGTTATATTGAGTGGATTGACTTGGGATTCAATCGTGAATCCACTGGAGATTTTCTAATCTACTTCACATAAACATGGTTTGACTCGAGATGAACTTTACACGCATGTGTACTGTACAGTAATTTCCTTCGTGTCAGGAAAAATGTAAACACGAAACGAATTGACTTCAATAGTTCGATTAAACTTTTTCAATCTGAATTGACTATCAATCCGCTTCATCATGTATAGTCTGAGGTATGATCTAAATTTCAATCAGGCAATTGGAAAATTATATCTGCTCAAGAAATAGTGCATGTCTATTTCTTTTGCCTTGAAAAGTCAAGTCGATCCGGCATTGTAAGCCAATAGAATTTTTGATGTGCTTGACTTGAAGTCAATCAGCTTCATATAAACAAGACCAGCAGCTCAACAGAAATGGCTTGAAACTTCAGGCCAATTCACTTTAGCATTGGATTGAGATAATAAAACGTGTTGTGCTGCGTAGACAGTATAGAAATACAAATCAAATATCTAAAAAGGTTGGTGCGAAATAACGTGTAAGTAGTCTAACGTTTCGAGCGAAGGCCTTTCGTCAGAGAGTGAAACAACTATACACGCTATTTCGGCAGTATACCAACCTTTTTAGATATTTGATTTATACTGTGGTACTGTAAGTATACAGTAGTAAGTTCAACACGTGAATTATTATGTTCAATAGGCTCTTTCTGACGCACTGCAGCAAAAAATCTGTTAATAATGATCGGAAAAAAATGGTTTAGGAATTAAAACGGACACGCTCTCTGCCTCAATAATTATATTTGAAATTACTATTGCATTCATTGGGCTAGATAAGGTGTCAAGGATTCACTGCAAACAGTGCCACGAGCGCAGTATAGAATCAAACTTAATTTGAATAACGTTTAGCACGACGAAAGCACAACGTTTCAACTGGGCAAGTTGAGTTCTTGGGCAAGTCGAACTGGGCAAGTTGAGTTCTTGCCAACAGACATGAAACCAACAAAGAATGAAGCGAAACATGGAGATCTATGTTGCTTTTGGTGGCTTCTCGATATTTTTAAACTAAATGTTTTCCAGGTTGGAAATAGTCGAAACCCTAGCGGTTACCACACACGTGGTTACAATGTGTGCATCAAACGCAAATCGAACGCAACTGAACCGCAATCACAGTGTTAGGTTATTTCTGAGCAGTGCTGTACACTGTAATCAATCATTGTCATATACATGTACTGTACCACAATAACTTAAGTTCAATCAATCAACGCTGCACCATATGATGTGACTTTTCGAGTTGTACAACAAATTCTGCCATGTAGAAACATCAGAAATATGGTTGAAATAAAGCTTGACGATTTTCCATATATTGCCAGTACTTACATGTAATTCATGTTAGGAAGTTAAACAATGTGTAGTTAAAGATAATATCCATATCCATAACAACCCCCCCCCCCCCCCCGCCCCCCCCCCCCCCCCCCCTCCCCCCCCCCCCAAATAATAAACCCCCCCCCCCCCTAAACCCCCCCCCCCCCACCCCCCCCCCCCCCCCCCCCCCCCCCCCCCCCCTCAAGGAAGATTATTTGTTGAGTACCCCCACCCCCTGGAATGCCCAAGCTATAAATGTAATATAAGCTGCATTTGATATTAGATCTTCTTTGTTGTACAGTATTCTCAATAAATAACAGAAAAACATCTTACTACAAATACGTATCCACAATAACCCCTCGCCCGCCTTTTCTATATCCCCCTAGAGTTTCATCCTAACCCCCTGCGCGATTTTCCCCATCCATGATCCCCAGACCTCGCACACTCTGCGTTTGTACATCATAAATCGCAAAAGGCCGTTTCGATTTACCCAATTTTAATTCTGAAAACAGAAACTTAGACTCTACAGTAAGCGCGTAAAGAACGATGGAAAGACGTGATTCAAATTCTGGAGGATTCTGTTAAAACGCCGCATTCATACAGCGAAGATTGAAGATAATGGAGAGCAATCTGGTGTCAGAAATAGTGGGCCTTGATGTTGAGGAAGTGAGCATTTATTTACAGTTTATTCCAAAGAAAAGGTTTCTCGGTACATGCGCAAATTTCGAAGGTTAAATTTTCGGTAGGCCATATGCTTGCATAGTGATGCACACACATGAGAACTGGTCATTTAGAGCTATGACGTGCTTGCTATCGGCAGAAATGTTCGTTTTTCTGAACGAGAGTGAATTTTGTGTTTAAAATTATTAAGCATAAACAAATGGTGGAATTATATGCAACCCCTGTGGAAGTTAAATAACTGTGGTCGCAGGACGGAAGCAATTAGCACACGAAAGTTCCAAAGGTTATAGTTCTGCCATAGTATTTAGATTTTCATCATCCAACATCGCATGTGTCGTCTACACGTGGCATACACATGGTGGATGTGACCAGGCGATTGGACTTGTTGAATTAAACCACATCACAAGAGATCTGGTTTTTGGTAATCTTTTGGAGATAGCACAAAAATTTCAT
The DNA here is from genome assembly GCA_035772405.1 of Chrysogorgia sp. JL179-B06. Taxonomy (NCBI): domain Eukaryota; kingdom Metazoa; phylum Cnidaria; class Anthozoa; order Scleralcyonacea; family Chrysogorgiidae; genus Chrysogorgia; species Chrysogorgia sp. JL179-B06. The sequence goes on from JAYKKM010000043.1 coordinate 2,022,256, forward strand.
CTTCGTGCCTTTTCTCCCTGCTAAAGTGATTTACTATTCACAGGAAATGACGTCAAAGCAGGGACACGCAAAAACATTGCACTTTGATTCAGCAGTGAAATGCAATGAAAGTTTGGTAATTGAGCGAATTTTGTCTAAACAGGTGTATACAGAGCCAAACTTTCTTTGTATTTCACTGTTGAATTAGTGTGCAATGACTTCGCGTGTCAGCTTTGACGTCATTTCCTGTGTATAGTAAATCAACTTTAGCAGGGGAAAAAGGCATGAAGATGAAATTTTCGAACGACAAGATATATTACATTTCTTCTTGGTAGAACCCAAAGATTACGAATATATAAAATCCCAAAATCCCGGAGAGGCAAGAACAACTATGGCAGGATGGAAGCAATTAGCACATGAAAGTTCCAAAGGTTATAACCATAGTATTTAGATTTTTTAAGCCAACATGTGCCTACACGTGGCATACACATGGTGGATGTGACCAGGCGATTGGACTTGTTGCATTAAATGCTATTTCCAAAAGATTACCACATTACAAGAGCAGCGCTCAAAATATCTTTCCCAAAGTTCCCCATCATGGTGATCGCCAGTCATGATTTTCCGCCGATCAAATGAAAATCTGGCCGATCAGGAACATTTTCCTAAGTTCACTACACTATAACTATGAGTAAGACAAAGTACGAATTCAGATAAAACTCACAAGCATCTAACTACAAATTCTCATTATGCAATTATAACACTTATAAACTGGCAAATTATCAGTATTTTCAAATTATCAACTATCAGAGAAACGTTCGTGGTCAGTGGTTCGGATTGCAGATTGTGCAAGTACTTCATGCGAATTTATTTATAGTTAATGATATCAGTGAGAAAAGTATTCGTGCCGTTTCCTGTCTTAGCTTAGGCTAAACAAATGCTTTTCATGTGTTTCTGACTGTGTTTTATTTGACTTTTAACTGTACGCGTGTGCATCTTTTTGAATGGTCCAATATATTTCTTGCCGATCAAGATGATCGCCAACTCTGCTTTTCCGCCGATCATAAACAATTTCTTGCCGATCATTGATCGGTGATCGGCGCTTATTTCGAGCCCTGCAAGAGATCTACTTTTTTGGTAATCTTTTGGAAATAGCACTTAAAGTGCCTATCCGGGGTTTGGGGATTTTACATATTTGTGATCTTTGGAATCTCTTGAGAAGGTTTGTAAAATATCTTGTCGTGCGAAAATTTCATCTTCGTGCCTTTTCTCCCTGATAAGTTAAGTTATTTACTATTCACAGGAAATGACGTCAAAGCAAGGACACGCAAAAACATTGCACATTGATTCAGCAGTGAAATACAATGAAAGTTTGGCATGCATGAAGGCATACATGAAGATGGGATTTTCGAACACCGACAAGATATATAAAGATTAACTTTAACTCAAAACAAGTCAATACCAATCGCCTGATTCACAATCACATTCACCATGTGCATGCCGCGTGAAGGCACATGCATGATGCAGGTTTATTGCTTCCGTCATGCCACAGTTGTTTAACTCCCCCAGGGGTTGCATATAATGCCACCACTTGTTTATGCTTGATAATTTTAAACACATGTCAATTTACATATCCACTCTCGTCCAGAAAAACGGACATTCCTGCCAATAACAAGAACGGTATAAATTCAGCTCTCGAATCAGACTCTTTTTACTTTTATAGCAAAGTGAAAAGGTGGTAAACTGCCAATAATTTAGTGACGAGATACTGACGTTTCGAGCGGAGCCCTTCATCAGATTACTGTGATGAAGGGCTCCGCTCGAAATGTCAGTATCTCGTCACTAAATTCTTGGCAGTTTACCACCTTTTCACTTTGCTATATATTCAAAACACTGTCTACGCAGCACTTTACTTTTTTATTACTCTTTTTACTTTTGTTGTGTACTTTTGTTTAAAGTGCCCCTAACCTCAAAATGTTTTATTGTCTTATTTGGAAGAACTTTTAAAATGATACAGTAACTTCTTTTGAAGATTTTCACTTCTTTAATTCGCTTTCTTTTTGAGATATACTGATCAGTTTGTTTGATATGCAAATATCTGGAATTTCGTCACACATGCATAATCAGTTATCAGAGAATGTTATATCTTTGCGTTCATGAAATAAAAACACTAAAGTGTGAATAACACGTGTGTGCGTTTCTCCCACAACACCAAACTTCTTGATTTTAAAGGATTTCGTTCGAGAATGAAAGAGATATACACATTTCTCAAATAAGTCATTATGCATGTGTGACGAAATTCCAGACATTTGCATATCAAACAAACTGATATATCTCAAAAAGAAAGCAAAGAAACGAAAATCTTCAAAAGAAGATCCATTTCTAATATATCACTAACTGCCATTAAAGATACGCATAGATATAATACACGAAATCGAAATAATTTATGTCTACCAAGAGTAAAGAGGAATGCAGTTAAAGATTGGAATTCTTTAAATGAATCTATTAGAAATGCTAAGGATGTCCTAACTTTTAAAAGGCACTATTTTAATTATTTTAAGACTATTGATATCTGATAGATTTAATTTTAATAAGTTTTTTTTTTATTTTTTTTTTTATTTATTTATTTATTTATTTATTTTTTTTTTTTTTGCTTGTATGCTGCTGTTGGTATGTTGTATTTTTTCTACAAATGTTCTGCATTGAACATTATGTTGAACAATAGTGATTGCGCTTAACACTCCGTTGTTTTCGACTTCCTCTCTCAGGAATTATTTGTGATTACATTTTACAAACAACGTTTTTTGTTGCCTGGTTGGCTATTGTTACGAAGAAGCCGTCGTCAACATGGAGAAATCTGTTGATACGAAGAGTATTAGTGAGTTACGCGTAGCAGATCTTCGTTCCCAACTCGAGGATAGAGGATTAGATACGGGTGGCCTAAAGGGCGAGCTTATCGAGCGGTTGGGAAAGGCGATTGACGAAGAACCATTTCAACAGAATTCAGCACCGTCTGAAACGATTGAGTTATCAAACGCCACCAGAAATGTTACGAAGAAGCTAAGTCTTATTGAGAAACGATTCGGCGAAGAGTTTGATGAACTGAGAAGAGAAATTAGTAAGCTAAAGTACAGGGATGAATTTCATACAACGTTATCCAGAGAATATGTTGATCGTATTCAAAACGAGAACGACAAACTCAACGCCGACAACAGAGACTTGCGAGAACGAACTGAAAATCTGTCCTATATCATGAGTGACTTGAACACTAAAGTGAAAGACCTTGAGAACGAGAAGCTCAGTTTAGTTACGGTGATAAAGATTTTACAATCTGAAGACAGCCGAGGAAATAACATAAACCAACACGATGGGGAAGGTTGGATCAATGTTAAAGACAAAGGACATGCAAATATGGCTGAACAGTCAAGCCAAAACTTCGAAACTAGAAATAGGTTTGATGTTATGAGCGTCAATAGCGACGACACCACCCCAAACATGGATCAAGAACAAGACCAAACCATGGGTATAAAAACAGCAACAAGCAAAGTAAGCAATAACGATCGAGAAGGGGGACGCGGAAAGCCCTCAAATAGATCTAAGAATACAGTGAAAGGCCAGGAAACAATCAAAGCCAAAGGTAAAGCAACGGGAAAAACTACCGTGATCATAGGTGACTCGTTAACTAAACACCTCGATGCAAGAAGACTAAAACGTTCTATTAAGAATGGAAATCAAAAACTATATATTGAAACGTATAGTGGTGCAAATACGGATGCGATAAAACACCATATGAGACCGAGCTTAGCACGGAAACCGGATAAAATTATTGTGCACGTGGGAACGAATGACTTGAAAGACAAAGACGTTACACAAACCGTTAAGAGCATTGAAAGCACTTGTCAGATCATAAACAGCGAAAGTCCAACAACAAAAGTGGCCATATCAGAACTAATCTGCCGAAATGACAAACAGGAAAACGCGGATAAAGTTATCAAGGTAAACAAACAAATTGCTAAGTTATGTCTAAAGCACCGATGGGACCACATAAAGCATGAAAATATAACAGCGGCACAATTAAATCCCTATGGAATACATTTGAACAAATCTGGTACCTCTTTGTTAGCTAAAAATTATATAGAATACATTAACTCTAATTCTAAAGACGATTGAAGTCAAGTTTCCGTCTCTGATCAACAGCCCACTTCTAGTATAGATATAATAGGTTGTAATAGCCTAGTAACTAATCATGAGCAAATACGTAATTGTACCCCGGGTGCAAGAGGCCCGGAACTAAATTGCAACCACATAAATAATAAAAAGGAAAGAGGCTTTAAAATTGCGCATCTTAATATACGAAGCCTGAGTAAAAATATCGGATCAATTTAGGATATATATGCATAGGCAACAATTTGATGTAATAAGTATCAACGAAACTTGGTTAAATAGTACTATAGATGATTGCGAAGTGAACATAGATGGCTATGAAATATTGCGTAAAGATAGAAATGATCGTAGGGGTGGTGGAGTTGCGATATATGTTCGAAACTCCATTAACTACAAATTACGATCAGATTTAATGGCGGACAATCTTGAGATGTTGGTAATTGAAATTTCAAAACCAAAATCCAAGTCATTTCTGATTAATACATGGTATAGACCACCAGATACACTCTTGGGAGTTTTGGAAGATTATGAAAAATGTTTGCAAATTATGGACTTAGAAAACTTAGAAATTATTAGTACAGGAGACTTTAATTGTGACTGGTTGTGTAAACATGAAAATATACAGACCAGAAAATTAGCAGAGCTTACTGAAACATTACAATTTGAACAAATTATTAAGGAATCAACCCGCATAACGGAAAACTCGTCGACACTTATCGACTTGTTATTTTCAAATCGACCTAATAACATAATAAAATCCGGTGTCGACCATGTTGGAATTAGTGACCATAGTCTCATCTATGTTCACAGGAAGATATCAATTCCTCATAATAAACCAAAGGTAATTCTTACAAGACAATACAAACATTATAATGCTGAAAATTTTAGGCATGACTTAGGTGTAATTTTACAGGAGCAATTAGATATGTCTGATCCAAATATACTTTGGAATGATTGGAAAACAAAATTTCTAGCTATAGCAGATGCGCATGCTCCACTGGTAACAAGGAAAGTTAGAAGCGAATATGCGCCATGGCTTACTAATGAGATTAAGAATAAAATCTATCTCAGGGATTCCTTAAAGAAAAGAGCTGTTAAGACAGGATCTAGTAGGACTCATGAAGAATATAAAAAAACTAGAAATGAAGTAAACAAGTTAGTCAAAAACACAAAAGCAAATTATTTCAAATGTGCCCTAAATCAATGTAACAAAAATCCTCGTGATATGTGGAAAACTATCAGTAAGTTAACTAATAAGAAATCAAAAACCACAAAAATCACTGAATTAATTGTTAATGAGGCATCAATTACAGATCCAGCTGCAATATCAGATGCACTAAATACATATTTCAGTGATATTGGACCTCTTTTGGCAAATCAGCTACATGAGGGCAATGTGACTCCAGATAGTTATATTGCCCCATGTGCTACTAAATTCGAACTTAGCCGGATTTCATCACATGAAATGTATATGATATTATTAAAAAGTAAGACATCCAAAGCAACCGGATACGACCTTATACCACCGAAATTAGTGAAAGATTCTGCTGATATTGTGGCTGAGTCTCTTACAAATATTTTTAATAGATCATGCGAAGCTGGTATCTTTCCTGACGACCTTAAAGTGGCATGTGTATCTCCTATACATAAGGAAGGTAGCAAAACTGAGAGTTCGAATTATCGTCCAATATCCGTTCTTTCTGTAATTGCTAAAACCTTCGAAAAATTGATATCGATACAATTGACTCACTACCTTGAGTCAAATAAATTGCTATCAGAATGTCAGGCGGGATTCAGAAAAAAAAGCTCTACACAAACAGCATTGTTGAATGCCACTAATAAATGGTATTTTAATATGGACAAAGGTCATCTGAATGGTATTATATTCCTTGACTTAAAAAAAGCCTTTGACTGTGTAGATCATGACATTTTGATAAGGAAGTTAGCACTGTACGGAATAGAAGGAATCACGTTAAATTTGTTTCGCTCATATTTAAGTAATAGAATCCAGATGTGCAAAGTAGATGGAACAATCTCGCAAAAGAAAGGTATTCGTTGTGGTGTACCACAAGGCTCAAATTTAGGGCCACTTTTATTTCTTATTTATATAAATGATTTACCGAACTGCCTGAGACGATCAAGCGCTAGTATGTTTGCAGACGATACAAATTTGACGACTGATGGCTCTTCTATATCCGATGTGCAAGCAAATTTGAATGAAGATCTAGAACACGTACATCAATGGTTGCTAGCAAATAAGCTTACTTTAAATAAGAAAAAAACAGAATATATGATTGTAGGATCCAGACAAAGACTAAACAACATCAACAATGACCCAAATATTGAACTTGGCGAAACCAACATAAAACGTGTTAGTGAAACTAAAACACTTGGTATCATTGTTGATGAACAATTAAAATGGAAATCACATATAGGGACTGTTGTGACGAAAGTTTCTAAAGGAATAGGAATGATTAGACGTATGAAGGACTTTGTACCAAAAAATACACTGATTTCGGTTTACAATGCAATAGTTTTGCCACACTTTGACTATTGTAGCCTGGTTTGGGATACTTGCGAAAATTATTTGCAAGAAAAGCTACAAAAAATGCAAAACAGAGCTGCAAGAGTCATTACTGGTAAAACATATGATGTTAGATCTGTTGAAATATTAAGTGAACTAAATTGGAAATCATTGGTAGAAAGACGAAATGAAAATAAAGCTGTTTTCATGTACAAAATAAGAAAAGGAGAATGCCCAGAAAGCATTTCCAATGTATTCAATGTAACGAACAATCAACAATACAGTCTTCGCAGTAATAATTTAGATTATGCATTGGAAAAACCTAGAACAAATTTTCTTAAAAAAAGCATAAGCTATAGCGGTGCAAAACTGTGGAATGAGTTACCAAATCGTCTTAAAGATAATATCTCTTTAAACAAGTTCAGGGCTCAAATCAGAGACGGAAACACGTAACATTTTTTATTTTTTATTTTTTTGTGTAAATAGTGTTAGTATATTTTCGTGTATTTTTTTAGTAGTACGGCTCCTTGGAAAACAGACTATTTAAGACTGAAGGACTACCGTATGTAAATAAGATTAAATAATAAATAATAATAATAATAATAATTACATGTATATAACCTAGATTTTTTACTATTTTAAACTTTTAATGCTTTTTAATCTAATTGTCCTCCATTTATATAGACAGTATTAACTATTTATATATTATTTTATATTTGTTTATTTTTATAAAATTGTATTAATTATTTTGTCAGGACCTCTCTGAAAATCACCTTTGGTGAGAGAGCTTCCTGAAATTAAATATTGTTCATCATCATCAAGTTACTTTATCATTTTAAAAGTTCTTCCAAACAAGACAATAAAACATTTTGAGGTTATGGGCACTTTAACTAAACAGATGTGAGCATTTCTTAGTTGGTACATACATTACTGTAGTTGTTTCCATGGGTCAAGTATATAATATAACATCGCAGTAACCTTCTTGGTTCGCGTTATGTCGTTTCAAATAATAATAAAGCGTTGAATAAGTATATTCAGCGAGCAAACATTTAAGCGATGATTTTCTCAGGATGTTGCAGCAAAAATTCCATAATGACCAGATCCTCGTTTGTGTGCATTGCTACACAAGCATATGACCTACGCCATAGGCACAAGACAAATATAATTTAAGACATAGAAACATTATGGACAAACATTAAGGAAAATGTTAAAGAGAATGTTAACAGAAATAAATATAATCGGGTTATTATATAGGCCTGTCTATGAATAAAATACTTGTTAACCGAGTGTGAGGTCTGTATGGGAAAGAAGACCGAACAAACGAGGCTAATAAGTAATATATTATATGGCTTTAAGTTCGTTTTCTTGTTTGTTTTTAGCGCTGTTTTCATTGCTTTACCTTTAAACAGGGCCCGCGGAGCGTATTAAAGAGTGGGGGGGGGGGGGGCTAAGTCATAAATACAACCGCCTGGAAAATTTTGGATTTTCTATGGCTCTTTAATGCTATTTCCTGCCTTTTGAGAGAAACTCCATTGCTGCAGCTACGATTTTTGAATAATAATCTCGAGGATCTCGAGCTCGTTTTCGGAGCCTGTGGTTGTTTTGTACAGTGACAAGGTCACAGAACTTCATGTCAGGCCCGTATGATCTGAAGTTGAAAACATCAAGCAAATGTTACTTTTACTTTATTTTGGTTTCCAAAAAAGTGGGGGGGCTATAGCCCCCCCAGCCCCCCCGTCTCCGCGGGCCCTGTTAAACCACTTAATCGCTTCATGTTTGCACCTGTTGGTATTCGTTCCCAATGAATTCGCGTGCTTTTGCGTAAAAAGCAATAAAGAAAAACAACACTAATGTTCCAGCATGCTTTGTTGTTCGGGATTTTTCAATAAAGATACCACAAGTTATCATAGCCGTACGCAGGATTATTTTTCCAGGGGGCAGTAAGACAAATCCTGTGAAGTTTGTATTCGTGGGTTTGCCGTGAACCTCTCTAGGGGTCTAGGATATGCCCAGATCCCAGACCCCCAGAAAAAAATTGAATTTTGAAAGCCCCAGGAGTGCATTTCCGGCAATTTCTACAAGGAACATTCTGAAAAATATATTGACTGTAAAGGCGGTGTTACACTAGGCAATTTTATCTGCTGCATTGCAGTTGCATGAAAGGGGGTGTTACACTATAGGCAACGTTTCGTGCAACTTGATTTATAATAAGAGAACTGCGAGACAAGTTGCAGATGGGGGGGGGGGGGGGGTGTTACACTGAGAAACGATGAAAATAGTCGCTGCAATCGTTGCAGAAATTAGAACTAGATTCTACTTTCTGCAACGATTGCAGCAACTTGTGTCGCAACAATTTTTGCTCTTGCAAGACATGTTACACTTTGCAATGGTTTGTGCAACTTGTCTCGCAACGGCATCCCATGTGCTAATTAAACAATCGCACCATGCATGAGAGGTGATTGTTTATTTTGTTGCCCTACATCAACAAGACAGAATACCACGAGACGCCATGTGTCTGCTATGTGCTCTACTCCTATTACTTATCTAGTACAGAGTATACGTCTTGTAAGTTTATAATGCCAAAACATGTTTCCCATGTGCTATCACTGGAGTATCCTAATTATCCTGGTATGGATAGTGATATTTAGATTCGTGTATATTCAATCAGAAGTCATCTTATTTCAGCCACTAAATCACAAAACCATGCAGACGCAGTTATTTACACCGCACGTTCGCCGGTTCACGCACATTTATCGCTGCAGTTCATTCCATGTACAGGTACATGGGCGCAAACAATTAACAAGAAATAACTAGTTTAGTACATGTAACCATTACCTTCCAGTCATTTCAGAATTCAGCTGATATCATTAATGGATGGTATACCCTTCATTTCTTACAGTAGATATTATGTATTAGAAATGTATGGTTTGAAACAACACAGGCTATAATGTTGACCAATCAGCAATCAAGCGGTGGCCCTTAGATGTGCCAGTTGCGGAAACTTTTTGCGCTAAGGCTCCATAATGGAGTCTGCAGTTTTGGTGGGGGGGGGGGGGGGGGGGGGGGGGGGGTCTGTTAGCTAAAAGTGATGACTCAAAAGGATCTTTTTGTTTTTATCTGGTCTTTATTTTTCGTTAGGTTAGGGTTAGCTACGATTAGGGTTAGGTTTAAGGTTAGGATCAAGATTAGGGTTAATTTTTCCCAGTCTAGTTTGCAATGTTGTGCGTGCTGCCAAGCGAAGTAGTTGTAGTTCGCTAATGTAGCGAACTGCAATTTTTAAGAAGCGAGTAGTTTTTGACTACATTTTCAAAACAGTAGTTGTAGCTGTAGCAAACTACATTTTTTCAGTAGCGAAGTAGTTGATTACTTTTTGTTTTTTTACAACAATCGCTTTTCGGTACTTTTCGAATTTGTCATCAGTCAAAGTCAGTCAGCACAACAAAATGAACATGCCGTACCAGTGGCGGCGGAAAATAGGTTTGGTTGGGGGGGGGGGGGGGGGGTTGGAAAATTTTGAAATCTAAAGTCTCTGAAATTCATAATACTTCTGGTCAGCAGTCATCAATAACTAATGGACGAAGTACTTCATGAAATAAGTATCGAACTATCACTAGACACGATTTTCCCTTACGATTGCCATCCTGCAATGATATGGAATTTAAAAACTGCCTGATATCGAAGATGCACAAATATTCAATGTATAATATGGTCAAATAACTCTCACTTTCGGCACCAAAACTAGCCCCCCCTTTTTCCACTTTTACAAATTTGGGGGGGGGGCTTTGGCCCCCCCTGCCCCCCACTTCCGCTGAGTAGATGCCTGAACAAAATATGATATCAAATTAAATTCTAGACTGTGCCCAATCCCTCAATTAAATTCGGCACTCTCCCCCTGTCGGGGTTATTTATTAATTATAATAATTAATGTGGTAAAGTGATGAAGTCATCCTTCATCCAAGTCTATCCTGGTCGTGGATTCATAGATTAAGGATTGAAGCAGAGTGAAGTATGGAAGAACAACAGCAAGCACCACCCGGGGTTGAAAACCTGTGGCCGCATCTTTCTAGTATAATTACTTGGAATATTATACCTGTTAACTTATCCAATCAGAGAGCTAGGTTTGTACCACGTGCCCATGGTATTTTTCGATGAATAGTATCCCAGGGCCACCTCGTACCTGGCAGGCCTGAATATTACCGCCGGACACCGGACATTGTCCGGCATTAATTCGTCTTGTGACCGGCAGCTTGGAGCTGCTGCCGGACATCAATGTCCGGCCGACTCGACCACTTATACCAAATGTTGCCTCCCAGTAAGTTAAGCGTTTATATGACAATCCAGCTACTTTGATATTTATCGACCAAGTATACACATGACATGTGGCTCAAAATGATTTTTCCCACGTATCACGCATTGTGTGAATTCCATGCGCATATCAACACAGCTAATGACCTGTAACCGCTTTATGATCGTTAATCACACAAAGATGGCGATTCAAAGTGAGATCTAACAGCGTTGTTCGCTGTATTGGCGACAAGGCTATTAAGTACAACATTTATAACACTGCATTACATAACGGCAAAATTATTTAGTGTCATGCTAAAACGATTCGGGGATAAAATTAACAAACCGTGTCCGACAGAAAAGTGGTCTTGTCCGGCCGATTTACTCTGTTGCCGGACATCGTGTCCGGCGAGCTCCAAAAAATTATATTCAGGCCTGGTACCTGGGTATATTTTCTCCGGTGCATAGTATTATTTTGACCTCGAATCACCTGCTGATCATGAATGCACCAGGTGATTCGAGTTCAAATACCCCGCTCGTAACCAAATGGCAGACATAACAGAATGTGTGTTAATTTTAATTTAGGTTAATTTTATCTGTTTTCTAGCTGTAGCTAATGTTCAGTATACTTTTATACCAGTTATAGTTATAGACATTCCACTCAGTATTGTGTAGTTCCAGAAAAAATCCATAACCCCCCCCCACGGAAGGCACTGGAATTTCCGAGGGGGGTGGGGGGTGTTGGACACTGAAATTTCCGAAGAGGGGGGAGGGTCAGAGTCGTCTTAATTTTCCAGAGTCACATTTGATAAAATATCTTTAGTTTGATTGTCCATTTAATGCAGTGTCCCATACGAAAAATTTGAGCGTGACATAGCGAGATACTGGCCAGAATCTGGCCATAATGCTAAATATTGAGCGTTAATTGAACAAGACAAAACGAGACATTTGATTTGTCTCACTACCGGAAAGAACCAAGATTTTTGTACCGCCCGTTTATCAGCGAGATTATGGCATTTGTCAGGCTCTTTGTACAGCCAAAAACACAGCAAGACTCCCAGTGTAGAGCTAATCTAACTTAAAATCTGTCTGTTTTCTGACAACACATCTTGCGGAAATAATTGGGAATTTTATCGGGAAACTTACATTCCGTACAAATTTTCCAGAGACAAATATGCATCAAAGATGGGTGCGCAATTTGAATTGGTTGAACACTTGAACTGAAGCTCGCTCGAAAAACTCGTAGTAGACATGACTTTTTTATTTGCATCGTTATTCGTCAACAATGAGCAATATTGGCTATGGTTGTATATATTTTATAAGCGACAAAACCGTCAGTATCGTTCCAAATTCGTGTTGCATTCCACTAGAGATACATTCGATGTGCGTGTTGATGTTGAGGTGAATTAGTGGCGCATTCAGGGCAAGCAACAGATATTTGTCTGGATTATTCTCCAAGTCTCTTCCAAACGTAAGTGAATCAATTTAGTTTATTTATCGTAGTACTGTTCATAGTATCGATAGTTAATTACTATTGGACGGAACGCCGAACATGTTAAATTATTCATCCGCACATTTTGCGGAGCGAAAATTTGTATTTGGTTGGAATCGCGAACCATACGATTTATATTATAAGCTACTGTATATAGACAACATCTTGCTTGAACAAACTAAAATCGATCTACAGTATCGATTATATGTATTAAGACTCAAATAATATTAATGGTCAGCACGACTCTGACAAAAAAATCATTGGTTAAGATACAATCACCAGACAACGGTCATGTGAATGGTCATCGACTTATTTTTGTCATTCTTCTGTTCGCTCTTGATTACTTACCATGTATCTAAACCAGGAGTTGGCGATATTTATCGCATCAAAAATCACACGCGAAGCAGATAAATGAAGCAAATGAGCCATCATGCAACAAGTTAGTTACGCTCGTCGCAATTAACTACAACGTGCAGAAGGAATGTTTGAAAACCCAGCCACCGTATAAACACCCTAGCCATATAATAAATCACCATATTACATTTTATATCTAATCACACCTTTTCCTGCTTGGATATCTTCAATGGAAAGTGGTTGGTCCAGGGCATAGTCACCGTCATCTTCACAAGGCACTGCAAAAGGTGCTGGAGAAGTCAGACGCTGAAAAGAATTGTTGTATAATTAGTGTCAGGCCTCAAAATAAGTGCTGGTCACAGGTCAATCACTAGTAAATTATCCAGTTTGTCTGGATCTTGATATCTTCTCTTGGGCTGTATGACCAGTAACTTTTCTCTACATCCACTGAACTATTTCAACAACTATTTTTAACACACACATTACACAAAACAATGTGTGTGACATACACTTAGCTATTGGTGTAGCAGTTGTTAGTTGTAAACATTGTTTGGCAAACTTTTGTTTGAGCAAAATGTTGTGTTGCAGTATATATATATTAGGGTATATATATCTATATATGTATGTTGAAATCAATATTTGGTTAAACATGGTTGACTTAGTTTCAGAATTATTAGACCCAACAAGAACCAGTGGCAACGTCAAGGCATTCTGGCTGAGAATTGAACCTGCAACTATGGAATTCTAGATTGCCAGCTCCAACCCACTGAAGCATATTGCTATGATCAACCTAAGCCATAAGTTTGGTATGGGAGTTTTAAGGCACTGATCTTCACAATATTATTTTTGCTTATGATTGTTTTTCTGATGTACAACATGTATATGTACATGTACATTTACATATACATCTAGCCCAGTAAAATTGTTATCTGTGAAATGCTTGGAGTACCCACAGACCTCTTTGAAGGCATCCACTTAGGCTAACTTAGCATGTTTTTATTTCACAAAATCTTCCCATCTTTTCCTCCTTTTCTTTGCTTCTAGATGATTATCACTGTAAAACTGTGTAAAATATGATCTTCCTTCATTTACATTCTGAGTGTTACTACAACCAGTTACGAAAAACCTTTCAGCTATTTAAAACAACCTCTCAGCAATGCGTAGCCATGCATCTGTTGCCGCCAGGCCCATGCCCCTTGCAACTCGGCCATGGTCCAAAATAATGGCATTTTTCTCCAAATTTCATTATGGCACAGAAAATCTGTGATTCACCCAAATTATAAATATTTCCAATAGTTATTTCAAGGCCTGGCAATTACACAATTTTAAAGTGGTTAGTTATTTGACAGTGTAGTGAGTGTAAGTTTTGTTGCCAGCAGGGGCGTAACAAGGGGGGTAGGCACACAGCAAACTGCTGTCGCTTATCATGTAACAAAACCATATTTGAAATTCATATTAAAATCAAATTGAAATTATTAAATGAGTTAGCATTAACTCTTTCCTGTCGGCCCAGTCAAAAGGGGTCATAGAAGACCCCCAAAGTCGTCAATCGAAAAACACGGCACACGGTAACGCAAGATTAAAAATTGAAATTCGACAAGCGCCAGGCACATGTCTAATATCCACTCACACGCCAAGTTTGATTTGATTTCATAAACAACTCTGCGATTGGTGGCATTTTGAATTTTCATGATGCTACGCGGGCATGCAAGATGGCATTTTCTAGAAAAATGGAAGTTTTTCAACCTGATTTATGATAATTAATGCTTATTTATATTATCATGATGTGTCTTGTTCGGAAAATTCAAAAGCATTGGTAACAGCCGGTTTATTGGACTTTCAGAAAAGGTATAGATTTCGCAACAGTTATGGATATTTCCAGAGATATCAATAGAAAAAAGAGGTAGTTAAATTTTGGATGTTTTTCAGCCAGACAGGAAAGAGTTAAAACAACCAATCTGAATAACATTGCCAGGGTTAGAAGTAGGTTTCTGGTAAAAATTATGTGCATAACAATATATATTGATTATCAGTGAGTGACGTTTCTGTAAACCATGCAAATTTTTTTATTATTATTCTGTTTTATTATCAATTCCAAATTAGCTGTGACTGTGAATTCTTCTATCAATTGCACTTCTGTATAAACAAGACAAAACAACACAACCCAAGGGCAAAGGACTGTAATATCAGATCCTATTAGAATTACAATACAATATGAATTAATGCGTGGGGGCATTGTTGTCAATAATTGGCCTGGTATAACATTTCGAAGCAGCATGGAAAATAACCATAGCAATACTAATTTATGTCTTGATAAAACTTGATAACATATTTGTTTTCCTTTAAGAAAGGCAACCACAGCTTATATAGTTGTCTTTTGATAACATTTTTGGGATGACACAATTTCGCATGTGTAAAATATTCGAAAATAAATATTGGTGTAACATAATACACTGATTCCACTATGGATACTGTATGTCTAATTAAAGCCGAGACGTCCTATGCGCACCCTAACAATTTGGTAATCAGATCATCGCTATATACTGCAGGTACTACCAGTACAAGTTCTCTGACTGGGTCTGTTGTGATTGTAATTTCAGAGATCTAAAAATACCGAGATAGCACAAATATTAATATATTGCTTAAATAGTTAAATTGCACTACGTAGCTAATTGGAAACGTTTCGAAGCAGGCATTTATACACAGCTAGCCTTAGGCCGAATCTGGCCGAATACGTACTCCGACAGTGAAGACTATCAATAAAGTCTATATTTTATCTGCGCTGTCGTTCTATATTTTGTCTACGCTGTCGTTCCTTAAAAATTGCAACCAAAATGTAGTTTGATATATAAATTTTAAGACGTGGCCACGACTCCTAAGCCAAGTTCATTAATACGCGTGCCGTCGTATTTGACTTTTTAGTAATATTATTTCTGCACACGTCTATTAAATTCTGAAACACGATCGAAGTTAAACGGGGATGTATGAATGACAATATGACATCAAAACCAACCGTTCACTTACCGATACGGCCGATTCTTCAGCATCTTCCTCTAACCGTTTTCGCTTTCTTGAATTACCAGATTCAGACTCAGTGGCCATCGATGAACGCTTTGGACTTCGGTTAGCCACCGATGCCACCGATGCCATGTTTCGTGCAGGTAATGGTCCGCAACGTGTGTGTTACTGGTCACAACACCCCCCGTCATGCCTTTAATGAGCAGTTTGTGGTTGTCGGGCAAAATTACACTAGTCAGATTACACGTACTGTAATTAATCTTATTTACAGTACGTACTGTAATACTCCACCCTCTGCACAAACATATCTTCTTAGACTTTTATAGGTCTTATCGCATATTCCACATATCTCTTTCTCTGTCCCTTTCGTACAGGAATAGACATTGAAATAAAATCGTGTAACTATGAAGTCTATGAATTGCGTTCGTTTTCGGAGCCCAAACAATTAAGGTTGTCCAAGGTAAAAGCCAAGCGCGAAAAGTATTATGTTCGCTACGCTATTAGTATTGCAAACAAGAACTAGGGGAAATATTTGTTTATCACGATCTGCCTGGTTACTCAGCTAAGCGTACTTGTTGATTTTTTGTTCAAGATAGTATACGGCAATCGACGATTAGACATTAAATTTAATAAATTGTCATTACGCTTTACTTCTAACTCGTCCAAAATAACCCACCAACATGAAAATAACAAATACTAATCGAATAAATCGTTCAGCTTTCGCTTCGCTTTGATTTTGGATTCCGAATCAAAAAGTACGCTTAGCTGAGTAACCAGGCAGATCGTGACCTTACGGGTTAATTTTTTATATTTTCCAAGTGCAAATCAACTTCTTTAACATTCAACCCCATCATTTCTGTCAAGCTTTCAGCTATTAACCACAAATTTCCCTGTATTTCAACGGGCGTTCTTTACACAAAGAGGGCAAATATACTTTTCGTGCTTGGCTTTGACCTTTTAGCTTTGTCGGAGGACAACCTTGACTGATTTAGCGGAAGGCTAGCCTCCTCCGCAGGGAACTCTGTGTAGCTTTTTTTCCACCATTTTTCAGGCTGGGGCAAGACACCGAGTTGCCTGCGGAGGAGGCTAGCCGGAAGGCCTTGATGTTGCTTTTGCTCAATTTTGATCTTAAAATTAATGTATATATTCCAACACTCGAAATTTTCCTTCCTGAGAACATGAATGTAGTTCAATCGAGTGAAATGCCAAAATAACGAATATTATGTATTTAGACTTAGTAATTCCATTGTTTTCAGAAAGGTGGGTTACAGTCCCTTCTGCGCATGTGCGGGGTTTGTGGACACCGGAAATGGCTGCTATATAAGTGCGTTGTTTTTGCAAGCGGTGATTTAAATCCTTTGATTTCGAATTCCAATCTATTTTGCTAAGCTGGTAGAGATGTCTCTAAACTGTATTTATTTCACACGCACGACATGGAAGAAATTCAAAAAAGAAAATAATTGATTAAATACGAACAATGAAGTGGCGAGACACCAAGACTACGATGCCGTGAAATACGAGTGAAATTCTCGTAGGTACCAAAGAATCAATTTATTCTGGTAAGCATTTTATAAAATACAACAAATCTTCGACCCTTCAAAGGCCTTCCATGTTCTTTAATACATACATGCTCTGATGTCGATTTTTTAGCCGTGTGTTCAATTTTTCAATTTCAATTCAATTTAATGATATTTTAACAGCCTAACCTCGTCAGCATCAAATAGTTGCTGTTATCAGTGAGGGCGCTGTGATACAATACATAACATATAATACATACATACATATAAAACACACAATGTCTGGCTATAAGTCCAATCTCAAACTATTCAGTTTGAAATAAATGTTTGAACACCTTCATTTTGAAGGTTTTAAATGTACCACTTAATTTAATTTCCGACGGCAGATCGTTGTACAACGTCGCTCCGATGTATTGGAAAGTCAAAAGTGAAAAAATGTATTGTAAACGGTAAACTCCAACAACACCGGAGGCAATGTCAAGCATATTTTTATAAAATGCAAACAAGCGCTCTCTTTCAGTAGTAAAAGTCTCAAGCAAGAAAAAAGAACTTCAGTATATATATATATTACTTTATATATGTACCTTATTATAGTGTGGTGTATTTATAGTATGTTTAAAGTTATAATCGAAGTCGGTCGTCGGATTAATATATGTATTGTCATGTCAGTAAAAAAAACTCGAAAGCCGTGCGAGTTTACTTATCTTAAAGAACATGGAAGGCCTTTAAATGGTCAAAGGTTTGTTGTATTTTATGAAATGCTTATCAAAATGAACTGATTCTTCGATTCGGCGGCGATTCCCCAGAGGTTTTCGAATAGTAGCCGTAGAAATCAGGGCCTTTTTTAAGGATTTTCCCGTGGGGGGGCATTTTCCTAAAAGGGACCTTCGTAGCCAAAATATATGTTTACTGTTTCTGAGGTAGGCTTTTTCGTTTATATATATATATATATATATATATTTGTCTGCCATTTTATTTAAACATATTTGTTCTACAGTTCATGATCAGTGGCGGATCCAGGGTTGTTCGAAAGGGGTAACGGTAATCTAGTAGGGGGGTCTGGGGGCATGCCCCCTCAGGAACATTTTTAATTTTGCAAAGCCCAGAAGTGCTTTTACGGTGATTTCTGATAATAATTTTTGCGAAATTAAGGCACCACGCCATTGCTAAAAATGCACGATTACAAAGGGGGTATCAAGATTATGAAACACTTTAATATATAAACTCAGAAGTAGTACGGAACCAATATAAACACTTTAGCCTTTAGGCATCTTCATAAGCTACCAAAACATTGTGCTTATAATCGGTCATATAATATTGCGTTTATCATATTATGGTAAAAAACAGAAAACACTTGTTTTGCGGGATTTTAAATGGGGGACGTGCGCCACGTAGGTCAACATAATAATTTCAGTAAGTCTATAAGTTGTTAATTAAGGGCTAAAACTTACTTTCCATTTGTTTAATTTTTATTCCTTGCTTATTGATTGATTAAATTTAAGAAAAAGGGACTTTTCCTGGGGGGGCAAAAATTGATTAGTGGGGGGGGCACAAGGGGGGACTGGGGGGGCACTTGCCCCCCCAGCTTAATAGTTAAAAAAGGCCCTGGTAGAAATTGACCAGGATTTTCGCCATGTCTCCAGGCTACCATGTCTCGTGCGTGTGAAATAAAACGTAAACAAACCCCGCACATGCGCAGAAGGGACTGTAACCCAATTAAGCGCAACTTTGAGAATGTTCTCTCAGCAGGACTCAATTGTGCATGGGAGGGTGAGCGCAGTTATTAGACATTGGGTGTGTGACATTATGGGTGTATCTGGCCAGGCCCTATGTGCCATGCACGGTACCGACATTTATACATTAATATATAGCAGTGGGGTTAAGGTTACAATGAGGGTAAGGTTAGTGAGACACGGGGGGTTGGTTTTGGGTTCTAGAATCCTACAATTTACCCATTATTGGTAATCCAAGAGCATTTGACAATTGCCGATTATTGGTAATCTAAGAGCGAGGATGACGGGCCCGGGGGCATGTAGGCTCGCGGTCCCTTAAATACCTCAGATGTCGGAGGTAGTTTATGGCAAATTCTGCACGGACCCCAGATTTGCTTGGCGCCGTATTCGCGGGCCCCTAGATTATGGCCAGGCCCCGGGGCAGTTGCCCCGGCTACCCTCCCCTCTCGGCGGTCCTGGGACCACGAGGAATTTCACTCCGCTTACCCAACATTCTATGAGAGCTGGGATGGTAACGACCGTTTACGAAAGGGAAAATTGCGGCGCCGAGAGCCCATGTCTCTTCGATGTATAATAGATACAGCATGAGCAGCCGATCTATATGGGATTTACAAGGCGAGCAGAATTGGGAGCCGTGTAAATCCTATACAAGAGTAGTAAAAAAGTTGGGTACGAGGTTGCATGTGTATCCTCTCATCTTGAAATGAAATGACGATAATCACCATTTTTCAAATGCTTTTGGAATAACGATAATCATTAATGCTAATCCTAATCCTAACTCGGTAATCTTAACCCCTAATCCTAAACCCTAACCTCCATTTAGAGTTTCATCCTAAACCCCCGGCCGAGGTTAGGATGACACTCGTATAATTACCATACCTGATTTCTTCGTTTAGATGCCAAATATCACATTTAATTCATTAGCATCCTCATGTTGATTTTATGAGCGAGCTCTCAATCTCTACTGCGCATGCATGAGAACTGCGTCGGTATAAAACTTAGTTCAATGATAACATGAAGCCAGCAGTGTTGAAGATTCTTTTCGCAATCTTGATGTTTAGGCCTTCAGTTAGGACAACTTCTTGATGACAATTTAAATTGTTCAATTGATGCTGACGTTGACGTACCAAAAATCAACGGTTTCTGAAACCAGAGTATAGCCCGAGCACATATGTTATATTCGAGCTCATATTATCATCAGAAAAATATTTCTGAGTCCCGGACAGAAATGGAACCTGTAACCTTCTGATTGCTGGTGAGACGCTCCAACCATTGAGCTACCGATACTCAGATGGAGAGCGAAGGTTACAATC
The DNA here is from genome assembly GCA_035772405.1 of Chrysogorgia sp. JL179-B06. NCBI lineage: Eukaryota > Metazoa > Cnidaria > Anthozoa > Scleralcyonacea > Chrysogorgiidae > Chrysogorgia > Chrysogorgia sp. JL179-B06. Next base: position 2,042,631 of record JAYKKM010000043.1, read on the forward strand.
AGATGTACTCCCTGGATGTGTTTAGCCTGCAATACAGGCTCTTGGAGGAGGGAGACGCCTTGTATCCCCCTCCCATTTCAAGGCGTCTCCCATCCCTAAAGAGCCTGTATTGCAGGCTAGGATGTTTTAATATGTACACTGTTGTATAGTGAATGTAGAAGAGTTTGGAGTAGACAGACAATACATGGATGATCGTCAAGCTCATATCCTCAGAAAAATGTTTCGTCCCGGACAGGACGAAATGCTCGACGAAATGTTGAAAAATGTTTCGTCCCGGACAGGAAGTAATCCTCGCTCTTCATCGCGGTAGCTCAATGTGGTTAGAGCATTAATATTTACCTTTAGTAGAAACTAACCATGGTCCATTACAAACGCTGCTTTCTGATTGGCTACTCAACCGTTGTCTATTCGTGATAGACCATGATGGCGAAACGCGCTCAAACCAATGGCTGAAAACTCTCGTTTTGCATGTGAGGTTTCAGATGAGTTTTTGGATAATGTTTTGGAGAATGCATGATTTGTAATAGTCCACTAATTTGTTTCTACTAAAACCATTAGACAACTCGTCCTCGTTGTCTATGAGCTAATAGAATTAATTATTAATTCGCCTTCGTTGACTATTCGCTCTTAGTAGAAACTAACCATGGTCTATTACAAATGCTGCATTCTGATTGGCTACTCAACCGTTGTCTATTCGTGATAGACAACGTTTGGGAAACGCGCTCAAAACAATGGCAGAAAACTCTCGTTTTGGAGAGGTTTCAGATGAGTTTTTGGATAATTTTTTGGAGAATGTATGATTTGTAATAGTCCACTAATTTGTTTCTACTAAAACAATTAGACAACTCGTCCTCGTTGTCTATGAGCGAATAGTCAACTCAGGCTTCGCCTTCGTTGACTATTCGCTCATAGACAACTCGGACTCGTTGTCTAATTGTTAAATAGACACTCTAGCCTGCAAAGGCGTTTCGGGGTTGGGCGAGGGGCGCAAAAAGAAAAAAGAAAAAAAGAAGCGGCGATGTAAATATAACGATAATCACGGAGACTAAGCTGAGACCTGACTAATTGTTTTAGTATAATTTCAGGAACTGTGTTGGATATAATTTATAAATCCAATTCTCGATTTTTTCTTCACGCTTGACCGCGAGCTTTAACACACTAAAACGGACGTAAAAATACAATAGTCGACAGTTCTATCTTGAGAGAAATCGAGGTTGACTATCGGCATAGAAAACAAGGGGGGGTTGTCCAGTTGTTATAGTATAAACTTACAAGATAAATTTTGTCCGGTTGAAACTGGAATGACCGGACCAGTGTCACGTCTTAAACTATTGACAATTTTACGGGAAAATCTAATTGTATAAGCGCTGGAATAGTTGAAGGCTAACTAGAATTACTAATCCTAACCCTAATCTCAATCCTAACTAACCTTATACCTAACCTGCATAGTCTTTATTTTTTGTTGCGTTAGGGTAAGCTACGGCCGTTAGGGTTAGCCTAACCCTAACGGCCGTAGCTTACCCTAACGCAACAAAAAATAAAGACTATGCAGACAAAAACAGAAACCTTTTAGCCATCCGCGCTGGAATAGCCTGGAACAAGCAGTGACGTACGGGACTATGGGGGATCCTAGGTGTGTGGTGATGAAGTGTTCAAGGGAAAAGAATATGCCAAAAGAACAAATATTTTTTTCAATATCACTGTCTTCTTTCTCGTTCCTGTCCGTGATTAATCTTTGACTTTCAACAACGAAAACTCTTGGTATGTCTTCCGATGACGGGGGAACAAATGTCATTGAGGATTTAGGGGTAAGATTTTTCACACATGTGTTTTTTTCAGTAAAAACTTTTCAACGTCGAAACATGATGACAATGTCAATGGAAAAAACTTGAAATGGAAACTATAGATTTATTCACCAGCTAAAGTGACAGCAAAGCAAAAGTACCGTTGATAGTTTAAGCCATCACAAATTGAAACTGTCGAAAGTCGACTTGGCTTAAGCAAAACTGAATATTATAACTTGTGTCATGACTTGTATATATATCGACGTATGTTTTTCACTATAGTTTATGGACATAACTTTTCACGCTATAGAAAAGTTATAATTGTTTGTTTTTGTTAATTTAAAAGCATTTAATGTCGAGAAAAAGCGTTTCTTTATTACAAAGCCAAACACTTCACAATAACGTCGTCTGATAATTGTGAAATACTGCTATCGAAAATGAAACTTGAATGCCGAAAAGGTCACGACTTACGGTCGGCGGATTTTTCTTCTGCTAATTATCGTGTGGGTTGTTTTAACCCCAAATCTTGTAGGAATACGAAGGAGAGAGGAATGAAACTGGAGAAAGACATGGCATTGGCAAAACTCAACTACCAAATGGTGATCTATACGATGGACGATACAAGTATGGAAGGAGAGACGGCCCGGTAAAATAACATAGCTGATTTAAATTGAAGGCCGGAATGCTGATGAGTATTCTTCAGTACTTACAGTTAAAGTACTCTCGACTTCGCTCTTGACTGTGTATTTGCTTCAGGTGTCCTGCACTCTTTTTCAAGATGGCGCCAGCTGAAATTGTCCACACAACACTGGTCTCTATAGGCATTTTTCATAAAGTTATATTTGGCGTGTGTTCCTGTTACAATGACAACGGAAGCGGGGTGCTGGTAAAATAATGGCATAGATCTTTGAAAAAGGATCCAAAAAAATATTTAGCAATCCTTACCGTACTTCACACACACAGGGGCGAAACTCAAGGGAGGTGTAGGGGGGTGTGACACCCCCCAAAAAAACACCAATTGGCAGGGCAAAAAAAAGAAATCTTGCAGGGCAGTGCAGTCGGAGGCTAGGAGAGAAGCTACTTAAGGTGGCTCCCTACTGTTTCTTGAAAGGTGGCAAAAATGCAAATTTCAATTTCGAAAAGTGCCCAAGGATATTTGGGAAAAGATTGAAACTAAAGCTATGCTTAGAATAACTTTCAGGGCATCAAATACTATTAAGAGGAGATTTTTTACAGAATCGCGTAAGTCGCGCTCAAAACCAATCAGAGGGGCGAAAATCGAAACGTCACCTCATAGAAAACATGGCGGTAGCGAGTGTCAACTCTGACACTGTTTCACGTCTTTAAATACATCAAGAATTACTTTGAAACTGTAAATAATATCGGAAATGTAAAGGAAATCCAGTATTGTATCTACGAAAAGAAGAGGTCGTCTCAAACAGTGTTTATCCTAATCTTACTGTTCCAAGTCTGCTGATGAACGTTGAGTCGTTGACAAAGATCACAAGTATCAAGACCGCAAGTGCAGGTATGTCCATATTTTTGCTATTTGATTGACATACAGATAAGCAGAAAATGTTTAACAGTAAGATCATAGTTTTGTCACAATAATTGAGAGTAAGTAAGCATTAGATATCGGTTTTATGGATTCAGAAACATTGCTCATTAAAGTCAGACATAGTGTGCCATGCACGTTTTGACGTTTATGTTTCGACTTGACTAAAATTTATTTGTCAAAATTACTAATCAAAACGCATCCGATCAAACTGAATATATCTTATGTCATATTTTGGTTATTATAGTTGTTAAAAATCGTGTTCTTAACGAAATTTCGGTGGACTGTCCAAGGTGATTTTTCATATTTCAAAGGTGCTTGAGTGGCTATATATTATATGTCGATAACTCATTTGCACTGTAAAATTGATTATAAGTTTATTTTCGTTTTGCTTTTCGATATGAAACAAAATGTCATATCTTTATGGGTCTTATGTTTTCAGATGTATATATATTTCTTGGAGAAAACCCCAATTAACTAAAAAAAATCTGCACACAAGATGATTTGGTGTCATCTTTGCCTTTGGTCATAAATGAGGTCATAACTATTTCTAAAGAATCCTAGACCTGAAGTTCAATCACAAAAAATATGTGTAAAAATGTCTCCGATCAAACTAAATCATAACTCATAACAAACTTTGGTTATTCTAGTTTTATAAAATTGTGATTATAATGAAATTTGGGTGGACGGTCCAAGGTGATTTTTTCACATTTTTGAAAATGAACCTGAATTGCTTGATTGAAGTTTATTTACTGAATATACAATAGTACATTGGCTTATAGGTCTATGTTTGTGTGTGTTCTTTTTAAATGATAGTGAATATCATAATTTGTTAACTGCTACAGACATATATTTTCAGATGTTTTATTGGAGTAAAACCCTGAGTTAAAAATGAGATGGTTTTGGAGGTACAAATAGGATGTTTTTAATGTCAGCCATATATGATAAAACATGGAGGCCATAAGTAAGGTTGAGCCTGAAGTTCAATCACAAAAAATATGTGTAAAAATGTCTCCGATCAAACTAAATCATAACCCATAACAAACTTTGGTTATTCTAGTTTAATGAAATTGTGATTATAATGAAATTTGGGTGGGCGGTCCAAGGTGATTTTTTCACATTTTTGAAAATGAACCTGAATTGCTTGATTGCTCTTTTTCACTGAATATACAATAGTACATTGGCTTATAGGTCTATATGTGAGTTATTTTTAAATTATAGTGAATATCATTGTTCACTGCTACAGACATATATTTTTAGATGTTTTCTTGGAGTAAAACCCTGAGTTAAAAATGAGATGGTTTTGGAGGTACAAATATGATGTTTTTAATGTCAGCCATATATGATTTTACATGGAGGCTATAAGTGTTTTAGCTTAACCTGAAGTTCAATCACAACAAATATGTGTAAAAATGTCTCCAATCAAACTAAATCATAACCCATAACAAACTTTGGTTATTCTAGTTTAATGAAATTGTGATTATAATGAAATTTGGGTGGGCGGTCCAAGATGATTTTTTCACATTTTTGAAAATGAACCTGAATTGCTTGGTTGAAGTTTATTCACTGTGTATACATTTGTCTTATTACAGTAGTTCATTATTTATTTATTTGTGTTTTTCATAATTATTAATATGAAACTAAATAACATTTTTCACTGCTTGCAGGCACATATTTTCACAAAATACTAAGATTAGAATATCTTTGAGATGTAAATAGGAGATATTTATACAGTTATCAACCAATTTTGGATTTAAAAAGAAACAACTTGATTGAAACATATTCACAGTCAGGGTTATAGCTACGGTGGGCGGGCCCACCCACCAGTCACGATTTGCGCCCACCACTCTTGGTCAATCTCAGCCCTGCTGCCCAGCACAGAATTCACTAACGCAAATAGTAAATATGTCAATATTTTAGTGCTTTTCATTCGAAAATAAAGTATTTTGTGTCATTTTGTGATTTATAATGCATATTTAATCACAATTTTCATGTAAACTCCACGATTAGTTCAAAAATAGATGCAAACATTAATTCTTAGAAAACCGCTGAGTTAGAGGCCTGGGACTAGTGCCAATTGTTGCTATGTGTGCTTGACCGCACTTTATTATTATATTACCAGTCCGCCCTGTTGCGATCGCTTCCGCGTCGGGCTGTCGGCACATTGCCATGAGCCCACCACTAAAATTGGTCTATCTACAACCCTGTTCACAGTGTATACTTGTTAGTAATCTTGAGGGGCTTTTGTTGTTTTGCCAGACCATTTAGTGTATGTAAAATAATCTTTTATGCTTATTGTTTACAGGTACATTTCATTTGGAATCCCTATTATCTTGGAATCATCTATATCAATGGAAATATTTTAGTATTCAAATTTGCATTTTTAAGCATCAAAATGTTGTATTGGTTCTCAGGTCTTATTCATGCAAAGGATTGGCATTGATTTAAGGTGCCTCAATGCAGTTTGTCCTAAAGTAGAAAATAGTATTTGAACTAAAAAAAATGATATATTATAGGAAGAGAGTTATACTGAATGTTTAGATATCTTGGCTATTTCTTTCTTTATTCAACAATTGGTAGGTTATTCCGCCCCATTTTCAAATGTATTAAAATACAACTTGTATTTCAAATGTATTAAAATACAACTTGTATACAACTGACTCAACTTATATCATTACACTCGTGACACTACTAAGACAATGCTGGTTTATATTACAATATTATAACGGTGATTATATTTACATTATCATTCAACAGTTATGGACTGCGCAAACGAAATACTTTTTTTAAACTTTGAAAAAATGTCTCTTTATCCCTTGATTATATTATACCGTGATGTTTCATAGTCCTCTTTTTTGCAGCTTCAGTTTTTCTTTTTTTGTATGCACTCCAGTAACTTGCTATTTGAGTTTTGCTTAAAACCATCTTTTCTCCCAGTTTTCTCTCCAATAGTTTTCTACACTTTGAAACAGTACATCTTTTCTTCTTGTCACATTCCCCTTCATCAAAACATAAATCCATAATTTCTTTTTGTTGCGTAGTGAACCTGTTTGATTTTTTTGAACATTTCTTTCGAGCACTTCCTTCTAGCATTGTACAGAAAAGGCTTTGCGCAATTGTGTTAGTGTTCGTCAATATATTAGTTGCCGGTGCCTCAAGTTTTCTCACTTTTGCAGCAATTCCTAATGCTTCATTGACCAGTAGTGATTCTCGTAGTTCTGCTACTGTTTTGGTAACCGTTGATTTCGTCCGTTCCTTCGCTTTATTAATACACAAATCGACGTGTTTTTGCAAACAACCTATTCTCAAAAATGCCTTTCCACAATTTGCGCAAATGTTGACATCCGTATTCCCCTCCGGTTGACTGGTGGCCGTGTCTGTAGATATTTTAATTTTTTCCCCCTTCGGCTTTTTAACGAAACGTGGTTGTACGTTATCGTGCTCGTTACCATCGAAGTCAGAGATTACTCCAGTTGAGATAGTATCCGATGTTAAGTATGAGGGCCAAAGTTTGACGAGCTTTTCCTTGGTAAAACGGTTGGGTTCACATTTACTCGTTTGCTCTCTTGCCTCGATTGCGTTGCATTGTAAGTTATCGTAAACAAAAGTGAAGTCACCAAACAATGTTATTCCGTTCCATGTTTTCGCACTTGCCGGCTCTTTCGATCTGTCGATGTGTATTTCGTAGACATGAGTGCCTTTGAGATGGTCTTTTGTTCCATTTACGATATCTTCGCTTTCTAATATATTATTTCCCTTTTTCATCCAACCTTTCAGAGCAAACTTGAACGTGGCAAAATGCGAGTCCAACGAAGTCTTTCCCTTTTGGGCTTCAAAAAAAGAGTATCTTTCAATATTAATGGGGCACAATTCTGAAAAGCGCATCAGCCACAGAATAATTGATGTATTGTGATAATGAGGACCATTGTCAGACCATATCACCAGAGATGTTATATCTTCATGTTTCGATGAGAAATTTTTGAGTGTAGCTTCAAACGCACTTGCTGTAAAAAACCAATTCTGAGCACAATCCCCGTTAGAAAACACGTCGTGAATTTCAACTTCGATTTCTGAGGAGTCGGAAGACTTATAGAAAAACATACTTCCGTGTAACGATACACCTTTCTTGGCATACCAGTCTCGTTGAGGTTCTCTAAATTTCTGAAGTAAGAGTTTCATCATGTAGTCGCAAACAGCGATTGTCTTACCAGGTTTGAGCTCCTCAATTTCGCACAAGAATCGAAACCGTTGGTACTTCCCGCGGACTAGGTGGCCGATATAAGATCGTAACTTCTCTTGGACTTCGGAAATCTTATTTCGAAAGTAAATCTTCCGACTGTCGGGGAGTTTGCTGTTAGAGATTGTTGCACGTAAGTCGTCGAATAAGTTGAACCTTTCCACACAAATTTCACAAACTTTCTTATTTGCACACGTTGCATTTTCCTCCAGAAGCCAAGACATGCAATGAAAGGGACAATGTGATTGCATTTCTAATTCGTCGAGGAATTTGGAAAGGAGATGCCCCTTTAACACTTTAGCTCTTGTTGCGAAGTCGGTCATAGAACTATCTTTGCTACACGTGTTAACAGGAAGATTAGGAGAAACTCTGACAGGGATCATTAAAACTAGGGAGTTTCTAGGTTACGGATTCCATTGCTGATATTCAGTTTCTTGATCTGTGATATCAACCATGATTACTTTCGTCTTGTCTGTGTCGTTCACGAACTCAATTTCTTCATCGTTTTCCAGTTGTGAATCATCTGGTATTTCGTTGAGCGACTTATCAGATACTTCTTTGTTGAGTTCGTTGATTATGTCGTCCAGATTTTCCCAATTTTGTGCTCCAATTTCGTCACAGATATTGCATAGGCCAACCATTTGCACCATCTCTCTGAAATTTCCTGCATTGAGTCCTTGACGAAACTTTGTTTCAGATATAGGTCGTCTACCAGTTGTTGAGCATTCTGCCTTGTACTTGGCGTATAGATGGTTCTTGCTATCCTTAAGCCCATAACGGGTTGTTTTTTCTCTTCAAATAAATCGGACAACCACGACGACTTTTTTCCTTCGCAATAAGCCATCCTGTGCGAAGATCGTGTAACGTTATCGGGATGATGAAGAAAGTTGACCACGAATGCGAGATCTTCAACAGGTATCTTGTATCGTGTAACACGTGTACGTTTAGGAGGTGTCACACCAGCTCCTATAAATTTTGCGTGCCGGCGTGCTTCAGTTATTTCGTAGTCGGAGCACGGAAAGGCATTTTTTAATTCTTTGTTTCTGAAATGGTTTGCCACAGTGCTTAACAGTCTGATTCGGCCACAGGACCCATGGTTTTCTTTGCTGTAGGACTGGGTCAAGTCATCGACCATTTTTGTTAACTTAGGAGACTCTTTGCTTTGGCTTTGAAGATTTTTGAGAGGTGTCTTTTTAATGACATCGTCAAGCAATTCCCATCCATCACCTTGGGATATTGCGTTGCATTTTTCAACCGTTTCGTTCACGACACTCGTTGCTGATGCTCTCATTCTTCTCTTACTTGCTTTGCTTGCGTTGCAGTAACTTACGCGCGGCCGTCCTGATTTCTTCTGTGTTTCCGAAGACGAAGCAACTTTTTGTTGATTTGCAATGACGTTTCCTTGCGTTTCCCTAATTTGATCGCAAGCGCTGAGTTGATTGTATTCGGACTCTTCCAGCATTTTCTTTCTGTGTGCGAAAATCTTGTGATAACATTTTTGGCAAATTTTGTCGTTTTCGTGAATGTCTAGTTTTGCCAATAGACGACACCTTATATCTTCGTTAAGGGAGTCGACTGGCGGAAAGTAGAGCCTAGTAAGATGTCGTCGGCTTGTTGTGCAACTGGATACAGCACACTTATTTCTGCATGTTCTAACGGTCTTGGATATCCAGCACGTTTGACAAACTACACAATTTTTTCCGGCCAAAAAATTATTATCTTGAACGCCCAGTTGCTTGTAATTACTCAGCGTCACGGTTCTTCTTCGGTTTCCAACTGGAGGGGTGGTGTTACAAAAATAACATTTTTCGACTAATGCGCTCCCGGCTTCTCTTTTACTCATATTTCTCCTTCTGCCTAAACTAAAAAATTTGAAATCCATTTATCCGAAGTATTTTACTATAATGAAAGAGAAAATCTGACAAAGAGAACAAATCTGACAAAGAGAACAGATTTGGTTCCAGGCTTAACGTACCCCTCCCACCTGACGTCCAATTTAGGCTAAAAGTTCCGTAGATATAATATGCTCAGACTCGTCATCATGTATCACGCACGTGAACAAGGATTTTTCCATTGTTCAAATATTTCTGGATGCATGTGTTTTCACTGCTGTGCTCTGATTTAAACTGTAGTCGAATGATTTGGAATATTCATGTTAAGTAAACAGAAGACCAGGTACGATACACTTGCTTAATTTTAACTTCTTAGCTCGTTATTATATTAAACTGGGTCTTAAAACGCCAAATAAAGCTTGATTTCATCATATTTGATCAGATCGAAGTATGGCTAGTCGTGAGTTTTAAATACTTTATAAACTGAACGATTAGATGTTTTTAGATTTAAACATTAGCAAAATACATTTGACATGGCCACTGACACTTTATGTGCTGTAGTACTTTACAAAAAAACGGACTTACTGTAGCTATCAATTATCCATATTAAAATAACGTTCAAGCAACGACGTCGACATCGTTCTGAGGATTTTTTCCTTCTATTCACAAACTTTATCTATGTCTGTACTTTTAAAAAATTTCTCCTCGTATCATTGCAGCTAAAACAAATCTGATCTGGTTGTAAGTGAAAAGGTTTCCAATTTTGTCGTGTATATTTCGTAGGGATGTGCCATGTCTCTTGATTCTATCAGACACTTCTTCTACATCAGCAGGTGAAAGCTTCATTTTATCGGACAATTTTGCAAAAGACAGTGGGGCTCCAGAACAGTATCCGTCAATGGTATATACTTCTGCAGTCGAAACCGCTACATCAAGAACTTTTGCCATTGAATCAAATTCCCCGTTTCCTTTCAAAAAAAGTTTCACGGCCTGGATCTTTTTGGGCGACGGCTTGTTTGGTCCGTATAATGATTTATAACTCTGTCGCTACGAGTGAACACAAGTATATGAAAATACGAAACTGGTCATTTTAAAGGTCAATGAAAGGATTATTATTATTATTGTTATTGAAACGGCAAAAAAACGAAAATATAATTTACCTCCGACGACAAAGTAAGTAGCTGTTTACTCATTTCTGCCAGGGCTTCACATAGATAAAAAAGTATTTCCCTATTTAATTCGTGCTTGTTGAATTATTATGAACTTGTTTAAATAAACAATTACAAGGGCCAAAGCGTAAATAAAATGTTTTGATAAGATTTATTATTACTTGTACATGTATTTTCCGTGTTATACCACTGTGGTTATACGTTGTCAGCTTGAAAAAACATGCGATAAAGAAAAATAAGGGTTTCTTCATTGTAAATTTTATCTTATATTCAGACTATTAAATCGTGGACAAGTTAGCTAGTTTCTTTCCTTCTGTATCTCTAGAGTTTTCTTGTTTAAAGCGACGTTTTTAAACCACTGAACTACCATCATTCCTTGTTCAAAACAACAACTTGCTTTTTCGCGCCATTCAACAGTACCGGAGCTCGGGTGTCTCCGCAAGATAAACAACAAACCTTATTTCGTTTTTATTTGTATTATGACATTTATCAAACGTATATATATATACGAATGTTGTGTTCAGTGTCAGTGGCTATATCTAAGTCAGGTCGCTTTGTCAAAACATTCACGCGTGTACTAAATGGATGTTTTAACTACGTGCCGGCCCTTTAAATTGCAAGCTGGGCCGGCTATTATAATCCCAGGGACAACAGGATTACGAATTAGTTTCATAAAACAGATATAATAACTCCTCTTTACTCACCTTTCAAAACACAAATGTTGTAGTCTCAAAGTAAATAACACTTTTTAATCTGTTCAGGATTTTACCGCTTTTTACCGCTGCTGATACCGTTTTTAAAAAAATTAATATTATCCTCGAAATTGCCTGGTTACCAAGTTTTGAGCGCTATCAACGAAAATTACGCGTGTTGCAAAAAATCTCCTCTTAATGGCTAAAGTGTTTCATCTGTTGCTATGACAACAGTGACGTTTCAAAATGGCCGAAAATGAACATTTCATCTAATTTATTTCGCAAACGAGTCGGTGACCCCCGAATTTTTTTGCATTTAAACATTTCTTTTAGTTTAATTAATAAATAGGCAGATTAAAAAAAAATTCTGTGGAGCCAATTATTTTACACAAAAAAAATCATGTTTTTTTTGTTTTTTAAAAAATTGGCTCCACAGAATTTTCTTTTAATCTGCCTATTTATTAATTAAACTAAAAGAAATGTTTAAATGCAAAAAAAATCGGGGTTCACCGACTCGTTTGCCAAATAAATTAGATGAAATGTTCATTTTCGGCCATTTTGAAACGTCACTGTTGTCATAGCAACAGATGAAACACTTTAGCCATTAATAGTATTTGATGCCCTGAAAGTTATTCTAAGCATAGCTTTAGTTTCAATCTTTTCCCAAATATCCATGGGTACTTTTCGAGATTGAAATTTGCATTTTTGCCACCTTTCAAGAAACAGTAGGGAGCCACCTTAAGCTGTTAGCCAACCCCAGAGCCTGCGTTCCTTTTGGCCTGCGCCTCAAAAGGAACGCAGGCTCTGGGTTACGAGATTGGCTACGCGAGTGTTAGATTGGTTCCCAGACCCTTCTGTCAGTACTTGTTGCAAAAAATGGCGGCATTTGGAAAGAGGCAGCAGGTAAGCTTGGATTCATTTGAAATATGCTCACTGTAGAATTAGATGAAAAACGTTGCTCAAATTGCTGCAAATTGTCTTTCCGAGCTTCTAGATTTCAAAATTTTCGGGGGAAATGTGGTCACTGATTACCTGGTTGTTGACTTTAGCCCCCCCCCCCCCCCCGAACTTTAAATCCGTTCCTACGCCTCTGCTTCCAGAAAAATAATGCATAACAAATATACTTTTATCAGTTTTATGCACGATCAATGATCAATTCTGTATGTTATACGAATTAGCTAGAGTGACCTTAGTCTACGGACGCAGCGGTTGTGCAGCTGTTCATCCGTACTGTGCTTTAGGAAACCGGAAACGCGCAGGCTGTAGTTGTGTCATCCTTCGTTGGAGATGGCTGAATGCCTATTTTCGTGGTCTTGCTATAAATTAATATCTATTTTTAACTCTATGCATTGCCAGTTTGCCATCACATACCAGACTGACAATAGCATTTCGTTCAAAACTTCAAATTTGAGGCACGCTTCCATTTATACGTTTCGGTAAATTTTACCTACGGAGCTGCCGGGCACCGAAGATTTTAGCAGGGCAATTTTACCGCCCCCCCCCCCCCCCCCCCCCAACGAAAAAGGGCTAGTTTCGCCCACACACACACATATGCAAGCACAAGCAGAGGACTCTTTGTTATTGTCTAATGATCAAGCTGCAATAAACTCTAAAATCTAAATACTTTCATTTATCTTGTTATCTTGTTTGACAAAGTACATATTATACACATTTTCTTGGACATGTAACATATTAACTGAGAGTACCAATTTGTGATAGACTCAAAGAATTAATTCAAATTGACAGGGAATGAAAATACTTTATGTGAAAATATTGTGATTTGCGTGACCCTGAAATGAGGGACGGGTGTTTTCAATGCCAATACAAAGCCGATACCTTATTTTGAAATTTTAAATCTGAAATAAGTTATCAAATAGCAGTGGTAAGCTAAAATCATAAAATACTGAAGAAATTTAGTCTTGTGTCACGAAATAGGAGCTTTTTGTTATAAAGTAACAATTTTTACCATAATGGCAATACAACATTATCTATGTTATTGTTTCCATTCCCACAATGCCCTTGGACAATTGTGGTTATTTTTTTTTCATTCTACATGGGCAAGGTATTGTAGCACCCCAAAATGGTTTCAGGTGCTATTATGTTAATTTGAATTTTCATGATCATGTATCATTTCTGTGAAATGACTATAAAGGCTTGATGGGGAGTTGTGCACACAATAGACCCTATTTCTTAACAACTATGGGAAACAGAAAACAGGAACACTGTCCGATTTCAGAAAGGATAAAATTGGAGTGAAATCAGATTGTACATTCTTAGCCGTGGCGACGGGGGTGTCGGGGAAGGCTGATGCTATCCCAACTTTTACAAAATTGCGATATTCGGAAAAAGTTGCGCCCAAGTGTATTATCACAATAATATCTATATATCTGACTATTTTTTCCATGTTCCTTCCACCGCATTGTCCAACCACGCTACCTGACGAGCAACATGACCCAAGGCCAATCACAGGTTTTCTCAATTTAACTCAAAACTTACTATTACGCGTATTTATATTCTTTTAACAGCCCTTATACGTCACTTCCAGAACATGCTTGATTAATTAGGGCGATATCAATGTAAAAAAACAGTCGAAAAAGGTAACTCTTTCCATGCTCATAATGACTTGAAATTTGGCAAGTGAAATAAGGACGTGCATATGTTTATGGATATGTAAAAATACAGAACACCAAAAATTTGATTTTAGGGGCACTTGCAGACGCCATTGTTGACGTTTGACTGCTGTCTCCTTCCAACCATCGCCTCATAGATAATGATTGATTAACGGATTGGTGATAGGTGATTGATATTTACTAAAACTCTATATTTACTATATATTTGTAATTGCAAGATATTGGATTACTTCTTCCCTCAGAACACTTACTGATTATTGGTAATTCTATACGTAGAAGGATGAATTGTTCAAAATAAGGTTTCTGCGCGCGGGGGGGAGGCTAAGAACCAAATCTTTGATTAAATTAATCAATTCTTTGATTCAAACAGGGTATGTATTACTTTATGAGAAATAACGGAAGATACGAAGGAAGCTACAAAGATGGAGAGAAACACGGCCATGGAAGAATGGTTTATCCAGACGGCAGCAGTTACGAAGGTATAAAATAAGGGACAGCACTCACTGGGTTCGATCACGAAACGATCACATTGACTCCCGAGCACTCTGTGTCCCCATCCAGCGATGAATGTCAGCGGTTATAGTCACTTAAGTGGCACATAAGCATATATTAAGCGATCATGTACTATACCTAGCTATACGAAGGCGAACCATATTACCATAATATACTCAGCCATCCCAAGGCCGAAGTGCACGTTATATAATTATATATTTATATACACCGTAAAGTCCCCAAAGTAATAAGGGTCATTACTTTCGGACTTAGCAGCCTCTTCTATCGTTACTTTCGGGGGTCGTTACTTTCGGATGATAAAAATACGTATTTCTTTTATTGAAGTAAATCATCGCAAATATTAGATTGTTGCTATTTTATTGTACAATGATTCCCTGACTGCATGTCCACTTGTCTTAAATTGTATCGTCCATTACTAACACTGACATTGACCCAGAGAACAACACTAACGCCGAAACCGACGCTAAAATCGAGTCCAATACTGAGCGATATCTACATTGACACTGAGCCAGATATTGATTATGCATTCGTTTCACTATTATTTTGATGCCAGGTACATGGGAGCACAACAGACGACAGGGTTATGGAACATATCGGTATGTTAACGGAGATAAATACGAAGGAGAGTGGATGGCCGACGTAAAACACGGACAAGGCACTTACGAATATTCTCAATGTCAAGCTAAGGTATCACCACAGCTATTCACAATTAGACATAGTTTGACACTACGATCTGGCTTTAAAAAGTTTTTTGAACGTAACTTTAAAAGTTATTGTCCATGACCCAACGTTTCGACACTCCAATCTATTGTCTTCGTCAGGGGTGATCGTTGTAAAGTTAGGCCTCATAGAACCGATGATGACGTTATCTATTAACACCGTCATCGCGATTCAATGGGGCGTGGGCACTATATTGATATGCCAAGCCCCAGACAACGTCTCTGATATGGTGCCATTGAATCGCGATGACGGTGGTTTATTACCTTACTCCTTACTCATTTACTCTTCACTCAAATCTGTGTTGTATATTAATTTCATTGCAATAGTTTTCAGTTTAGCAGAATATGAGTAACACTTTTCGGTGTAATTCATTGACACATTTAATTAATTTTCGTCATAGGATTCATTGTTTTCAAGTTCAATGTACTTGCGTTTACCCCTTCAGTTTCTCTTTGAGATCTTGGAACCAACCCGCAGAAATCGCTCGTCATCTTTTAGTGTAGGTCCACCGCGATCGGCGTGCCATTTGTAAGCATTGTTAGCGAATAATTGGTACATAATTAATAGTCAGCCACATCATTGATCAACTATATAGGCAAGTCACTCGGAAAATCATCAACCTCGTCCAACGTTCTATGTCCAAAGCCCTGTAATGCCTCGAAATTTCTCAAGGCCTAATAGGAAATATTGCGCAATTTTGCAAGTTTGTGACCCCAGAGAAAAATCTCACTGGTCCCAATGGAAACAGTGAGATTTAATTCCCAAGAAAGTCGATGTTTCCCCGAGACGAAGTCGAGTGAAACATAGAGATTCGAGAGAATTAAATCTCACTGCTTTCGCAAGGGACCTGTCATTAAGTGATTTGTTATATAGCAAAAAAGGTATTATAACAGAACAGCAGAAAAAATAAACACCTGTTAACGCATGAGAATGGGAAGCGAAAGATGTTACACGCGAGATTGGGAATTTTCCAGTACAAAATACATTGTATCATTAGGTCACGAGCTCATCTTGCGTACAAGGGGTTGTGACCTGCATGTATCAACCAATGAAAGCGAGTCTCACACAAGAGAAAATAGAGCAACAAGCGTTGATGACGGTGCTGTTACCAAAGATGACGACGACGTAAAACACTCTCAGTCGCGTGGAACTAGAAATTAATATGTTCATTCTCTGTTTCGCATGAATAATTATTTTGTTTGAAGGACGTCGTTGTAAGGGGTCCCACGCTAAAAATGTGCCGTGGGCCCAATGCAATCATAATCCAGCCCTGACATGTGCGTTTACTTACTTTCAGTTCAAAGGAATGTGGAATATGGGAAGATCAGAGGGAATGGGGAGAATTGAATACCTAAATTTTGGGTATCAGGGATGCTTCCATGCAGGACTGGTGGGTATAAACTTTGTTATGGTACCTATATCATGATTGGCCTGTTTATATATGTGTATTTAAAAGGTCTTACTACAAAAAGTACCAGCGCGAAGTATTTTGATGACATTCGTTTTAGTTCCCGATATATAAGCAGTGAAACAGGTCGGAAATTGCATATAGGAGACCGCCATAGGAGTCCTGAGTGCTTCCATTGCCTTAGTCATGTTTTTTTTATTAGTCTATAATTAGTCATTCTTCGTAATTTCTTTGATCGTTTTTTACAATCGTTATCTCTATTCCGCTTGTATATTTTACCGGTTAGACACGACTCAAGGCAATCGAAGCAATCAGGTGACGTCACACGCGAGAGACCGCTGAGTCGGGATGACTCTGTGAGTCTGTGGGACCTTTTGGCGCGCAATACGTCACTGTCGGCTTAGTGTCGGCTTCGGAAGGCAACAGTACAACTCTAACGCTAATCCTAACCAACCCTAATCCTAACCCTAGCTCTATCCCATTTTACAGTCTTGGCATCCCATCTAACCTTTTTCTTGGGGTGTAACGCGCCAACTGCGAATAGGCAAAGAATGCGAAGACGAATCTTTAGCTGCTGGTAATATTAAAATGGGGACTGTCACCCAAACGCAACTTGTGTTTATATTAAAGGTCTTTTATACTACAAGACGTATGATTTGAGCTTTGCGTTTATTTTCTATGGGAGTTTGTTTGAGTTAGAAATGATATGAGTGTGACGTAAGTCACGTAAGTCATCATTTTGGATGAAATATTTTGCTGCATGAGCAATTTGACCTAATTGAAACGTTCAATACTTGAACGCCATTCTAAAGATTTTATTAACTTTTCCGCTCAAATCCTCAACCAGTCTATCACACTACACGGAAAGCAAAAAAGAAAACCAATCTGACTAATAAACCTTTAAAGAACATCAACGCAAATTAGCTCAAATTATAAAACATTTCGGCAATCAACTATTCACTGCATATATTATCTATATCAGCAATACAGTAAAAACCCGCGTATAAGAACCTGTGAATTAAAGAGTGAGTGTCAACCGTGACGCATGCACGCTCGGTCGGCCATTTTTTGAAGCACGAAATTCCCTTAGTGAACTGCATCCGTAAATATCTTGTCAATCCTTGATATAAATTATTGTCTTTTAATTGAAAGAAGACATACCTTAGAAAGTAATTATTTCTATATTTTTCACAAAACTCGACGTTTTCTTGACTTTCGTTTCGAATTATGTCAACCTTGACTGATGCGAAGCGTGCAAGACCAAGTCACGAGGTTCAAACCAAACAATCAGGTTCCGAGTCGACGTATTTGGATTGTAGATGAATAAGAAAGCCTCTACAGGGTTTTCTGAGAAGACTCGGCGAATTTCCGAAGTATTTACCACTTCGTTATCGTACGAAAAAATAAACACAAACGCGCAATGCACGATGGTTGACACTCACTCTTTAAGAACCTTTAGGCTAAAATTTGCTTTTTAGACCCCCATTTTATAAGAACCTTTTTAGCCTAAGAATTGTAACAGGTTCTTGTTTGAAAAAAAGAAATAGAAAGAAATAACTGAAAATAAAAACACGAAATTTTGCACATTTTGTATTTTTGGTAATGACATTATGTTAAATTATTTTTAAAAGATTTCCCAGTAACACTGCAACACAGTTCAAATTTTATTTTCCTGCATGTATCACTGCAGTTTAATTGTTACCTAAAGGAACTGGACATAAATCAGAGCAGGGTAAGGTTATTTTTTATTATGTGGTTATATTAGTACAGAAGCAAGTGACCACACCCATTTTGAGCTAGTTGTTGGACCAGCAAGCACCCTTTCCTCGAAAAAAATAAGAACCTATTTAAGAACCTAAATCGGCCTAAAATCCAAGTGAACACCACTTATATAAGAACTTAGGCTAACTCGAAAAATGGTTCTTATACGCGGGTTTTTACTGTATCGTATTTGAAGCAATTTCTATTCTAAGTGACAAGGATTATAAATATATTTAAAAAACTCATTAATAATTCATGAAGAAAACACAAAGGAAAATCACCACCGTGTCGTATCTTTATATGTGATAAAGATTCATCCTAATTTACATAAACTTTAGCTTTGATTTTCTCGGCTTAGACAACGTTATTTTTCAAAATTACTACGCCAACGAACTTACCAAATGCTGGTCGTTTTTTAAGCCATTTAAAGCACTTGTAGGAGTGTTTTATCAGATCTAAAACACTCGGCTGCGCCTCGTGTTTTATATCTGATAAAACACTCCTACGCGTGCTTTAAATAGTACTTCAAAAACTCATTAATATTCATTAACCAAATTGTCCAATCACATTTCCGTATTTAGTCACGCGCAAGGCTTTTATACCTGATAAAAGCCATGAATACTAATCAGCATGAAAATTATATAAAGTCTCTACGAACTTTATATAAAATTCCTGCTAATTTGCATTTCATACATCAACCCAATTTACCTCTAATAGAAAATAAAAACCAGTACATTCCCTAGTGATTACAATCAATTGTTTTTGAAGCTATTTAAAACACTCGAACTCGCGTTTTATCATATCTAAAATGCTCGCGCTGCGCGCTCGCATTTTAAATATGATAAAACGCGAGTTCGAGTGTTTTAAATACTACTAAAAGCTCACATATGATTTATTTTCATACCAGTATAATTACGATTCACTAACATCGTGATTATTATTATCATCACATTACTGCTATCATAATCAGCATAGTCATGATCATCAACATGATCAACCGATCATTATTATTTCATTATTATTGTGTTAATATCATGGCTCGAAATCCTTTGTTTCACGAGGGACGATTAATCTCTAAATAACCTGATCAATCACCTGCATAAAACATTTGGTACGATTAGTAACTAATGTTACCTAATGTTTATGCATTAGGTACGATTAGTAACTAATCATACCTAATGTTTATGCAAAAACCTGTTTTATTTTACTCAAATTGCACTGCCAAACACGCTACTCATCCAGCTTATATATATATATATGCTAAACTACTCAAACATTTCAATAGAATATAACTATCGAAGACATGAAGTGAACCATTATCGAATTCCCAATAACCATTAATAGCAACTCAAAGTTTTATTCCATTTGAACTTGTTGAATCGGCTAAAAGCGTTCCTATTTCCTATTGTCTTGGTAGCCATAATATTACAAAGTGATAGCATGGCATTACGGTTGATTAGTGATTAAATGTCCCTCAAGTCCCTTTACTAAACCTCCCTTGGCTTTCGGGTACATTTAATCACTAATCAACCTCAATGCCATGCTATTACTTATAATAATATATACACTGGGACAGTAGTGAATGTGCAGGGAGAGCTTGGAGTAGCTGACAGACGATACATGGACGATTATCAAGATCCTCAGAAAAATGTTTCTGAGTCCCGGACAGGAATCGAACCTCATGTAACCTTCTGATTGCTTGTGAGACGCTCTAACCATTGAGCTACCGAGACTCAGATGGAGAACGAAGGTTAAATGATGTACTGGTTCGATTGATATATGTATAGCCTATGCGGCAGTCACTATAATTAAATGCTTGGATGTGTTAATATATATGTACCATCATTATTATTCTACTTAATATTCAGTCTAAAAATACGCTGAAAGCACATGTGTTCCCTTTACTTAATTAGCCTGTTGAAGATGGGACATTTTCGTTCGAGCATGGTTATCAACTAAAAGGAAAGTATGTTATTGTAGAAAAGGTGAGTCGCGGTCACAACTGAGAAGGTTATAGATGATACACGGAGTGGACGATCGTCAAGCTCAAATCTTTAGAATGCTTATAAACCCCAAATGGGTTTTTGGTGATTCGAATAGAGCATAAAAAGTTAGTGTGTAAGTTCAATCTCCGTTATTGATTTAGACTTTTAGTTTCGGAGATATAACGGGTCAAACATGCAAATTTGGCCCTTTTTGCGATAAAAAGTTGCGGGTACAATTTAACGACAACAAGGAATTAATATAGTGGGAAGAGACCGTCAGACCGACAACTTGAGAGTTTTCCTAATTGAAAAATGCCCGAACGGTGTGTCGTTTATGGGTGCTCTAACACAACAAATAGCAGCAATAATATATATGTCTATCAGATACCTTTTTGGGACGATGAATCGCCTATGGCTTTGTTCGACGGAGGAGAGACAAATGGACACCGTCATGTTCGTCAGTTGTGTCACAGCTTTGAGTACGGTTCGTCTACGGCAACGAATTAAGACCCCTAGACTTAAAAGAGATGAGTATGGCATCGCAGTTTTTCCTATATTGGACCAGATTGTAGAGGACAAATCAGAAAGTGAGCGCATGTAAGCATTCGTATTAAACTTTGAATAATTAAAGTTAAACTGCGTCACTTAAATTTGCATATATGTACAGTATGCCAGTATAAATTGAAGTGTTTCTAGTTTTTACCTTAGGTTTGTAAGATTTTTTCTATAGTGCTGTTATAACTATAATTATATGTTTCAACTTGAAAATTATCACAACTATAACATGTTAATGATGTCGTCGTGGCCGTCTCTATGATCAACTTCAAAATCGCGTTCTAAATCAGTTTCTTCGTTTTCTTCCTCCATTTCATTGGGCAAGCAGACGGAAGGGTTGCTATACGAACTCGAGAATGAATTTGAGCTGGACATTTTGTATATTTCTTGAAGAAATAGCTGTTCTTTTAGCTCACATAGTCAAAACGTAATTGTTTTTATAATAAGTTGAAATAAACATGTTCCTGGGATCCAGGCCCCCGTTGGCGCAAGTTTTTTCAAAAATAGTCACTTTGACCCGTTATATCTCCGAAACTAAAAGTCTAAATAAAAAACGGAGATTGAACTTACGTATACTAACTTTTTATGCTCTATTCGAATCACCGAAAACCCATTTTGGGTTTATAAGCACTTTAAAGTAGAGTTCTTATCTCATGTTTGGGTTTTTAATTTTATTGTACTATTTTATTTTTAAAGGGGTAGTATGATCCGAAATCGTGTGTGATTTTAGCTGTCTAATGGGTAATAATGACTACCAGGTACAGCAGTGTTGTAAGACTTCAGTCCGCTTGGACTCAAGTCCGGACTCGAGGCCAAGACTCGGACTTGTCTAGAGAGGACTCGCGGAGTCCTCTGGGACTCGATCGGTAATAATGACTCAAAAACTCAAGCCAAGTCCAACCGAGTCCAGCGGTTTTTCGCGCTTTGTACTGACGATTCTGTTGTTTTCTGTTGCATATTTATGCCGCGTCTTAGACGGTAGTCCAAGCCCGTTCCTAGCCTGCTTACACCTCTGCAACTGCAAGCCTACTACCTAAAGTCCCTGACTCCAATATCTGATTGACTCAGAGTCAGTGCAATAATGTAAGCAGATTCCAAAGAGGTGGACTCGGAATGCCCAGGACTCGGACTCAAAAGAGATGGACTCGAAACAGGTGAACTCGGACTTGGACAAAGTGGACTTGACTACAACACTGATGTACACGGAGGACCTTCCCATTTTCAAGAACTTTATATAGTCTAATCTTAATCCCAACCATATAATCCTAACCCTAACCTTGATCCTAACCAAAACTAGAGACTAGATAAAAACAGAAAGGTCCTTTTGAGTGACCCCTTTTAGCCATTTCCAATCTTATCGCAGATGAAGGATTGTGAATTATAAATTATAATTGTGATGGAGAAGTTTACCTTATTGAAAATTTCAATAAAACCCAAAACTACAACACTTTTATAGACATAGTCCACCAAGAGAACATGGAAATTGGAAAACTATTTTACCTCTCGTCGGGCAGGATATTCACGAAGAAACCATTCATTTTGTTCTTGTAGCCAACAAAAAATCACCAAACAACACTTCGACAGTGACAGAAAACCACAAAAAAGATTTTGTGTTGTAGAATATGAAGGCCACTTTACATCTGCAGCAGTCCAACATAAATATAATCGGCATATTTTCGTGATTAAATCCATCTGGAAATATCTTTTTCATCTTTCTAAGCTGTTTTCCAGATGTTTTTACCGGCTCTTTGCTGGACCTCCCCTGATTGGTAGTTGATGGTTCTTGGGAGAATTGCAATGTTGATCTAATTATATTAATAACTTTTAGTGATATTTCTCTGTGGTTATTTTATAAAAGAAATACCTAATGGGTTTCCGTGTTTGGATAACGTGATCCAAACACTTGGGATGTTGCTCGACTTTCGAAAAGCTAAAAACACTCGCCTATCGGCTCGTGTTTTTTACGCTTTTCTCAAGTCTCGCAACATCCCGCGTGTTTGGTTCACGTTATCCAAACACGAAAACCCATTAGGTATTTCTTAAATGCTAACCGAGGATGACTGCTAAACTTCAGAGGGTAACGACAACTGCGATAATAAAACAAATTGAATTGAATTGAAAACTTTATTTAAAATGGGATACACTAATTGTAAACACTAATAACTTTAAGTCAGAACAGAAACTAATTACACCAAGGTAAAAAGGTATTACCAAGCTTCTGCTCATGCAAGAATTTACAAAAAAGAGTTGATTTAAATTGTCCACACTAGACTCTTGAACCAGGTATTGAAAAATTGATATCATTCGTTGGAAGTCTAGAATCAATAAATTGTTTCAATTTCGATAAATCCAAACTAGAACCAGATTGATAGTCGACTTTACTTGTGAGCAATTGAAGTAAAATATTCATTAAGCATATCAGCCATTGATTATACAGGTTCCATAATTGAAAGATACAGGTTGACATGATGAAGTATTATTAATTAGGGATTTTAGAAGCTTCCAGATTGATTTTGGGTAACCCGCTTGTTCTCATTAAAAGTCGATTTAAAAGAGGTAATAGTATATAACAGAATAGGTAATAGATTTATCACTATACTTTCGATTTACTTTTTAATAAACTGTTTTAATAACTTTGTCGTCTTCGTGTACACTCTTTATTCCTGAACCTTCAAACATTATATAGGCACTTTGAATATATCATATCGCTATTAAAATATTTATTGCACTTACTACAACAGGAAGAGATCGTTGAAGATGAACGTTTTGTGTACAAGACGCCAAAGTGGATATGCAATGGCGAGTTAACTGCCGTTCCATCTGATTAAACCTGTGTAGCAGAGAAAGGAATGCAAAATGGCGTCCATTACATGCATGCCATGTTGTTACACTTGTGGCGTAAAACCGGTGACGTTTTTCGTCCGTTTAAAAAGATGTTTAAGACCTTGATCATTATACTTTAGTGTTATAATGTCTTTGTCTATAGAGTTGTATAGAAGTGTATGTTAAAGGAGATCTTTATAGCGAAAAACCCAATAATATTTAAATCAAAGACGTTCAAGTGTTTAATGTTAACAGCTTTTTCTGCTCATGACTCGAGAAACAACTTTTTAATTTTCGTATTTTGTGCTTCCTTTATTTAGAGTTTGCTCAACCGCTCAATGTTGGTGTAGAGCGGCATGAGTTTTCATTTGAATTTAGCGCTGCCTTTCTCTTTTGTTTCATGCACTCAATGACGTCAAAATTGAAAATAAACTACCGATGTGCACGGTAGTGATGTTGGCCATAGCAACTGGTCATGCTATGGAAATTTTGAAACGATTTTCATATTCAGATCTTTAGAAATATAGTGTTTTCAAAATATGCAGATGTTTATAAATAGCATAACATGTACATCGAGTTTGAACCGTTGATCAAATTCAAAAATGGCGGCGTCCATAAGCATAAAAATCGTTATTTCTCGAGTACAAGAGCAGATGTCGTGAAATTATTAAGATTTCTAACACTTCAAGGTCTTTGATTTAATTTTTACAAACATGCACGCGGCTCCCATTTAACAAGATGTCTAAGAATGTTTTATTCTGTAGAGAGTGTAGAAGTGTATGTTAATATGTTTTAAATAAAGTTGTATATTAATAAAGGACACTATAGTCCGAAACGTCGCCATTAATATACGTAAGTACTCTTACCTAAGTATTTTTCGACACATTAATGAAGTTCTCTCATTTCTCCTTTTCATATTATATCCAGTTCTTTTGAGAACTTAGCAGCTTCCATATTTATTCTTAATATTATAACAAATACAGCTTGTGAATAAAATATAATTTGTGTTTTAATTAATATTTGGCATTTCGCTCGATTAAACTACATGTTCTAAGGATTTATGGTGAAGGAAAATTTCGAGTGTTGGAATATATACATTTTAAGACCAAACCGGGACCAGTTGCGAAAAATGCAACTTCAAGGCCTTCCCGCTGGAGTTGAACACGCGACCCTGCAATGCTGTGCAGTGCTCTGACCACTGAGCTCTGTTTGCTCGAATCGATTCCTACCCCGGAACATTAAAAATTCATAACACCACGCTATTTCAAACCCATAATTGACCACACGTAAAAAACACACAACATCCAGTAAGGTCATAAATTACCAGGGGGGAGGGGGAGTGGAGGCTCGAAGTAAAAAGTTTAAAAAAATGATCTCCCGTGACGATGAGCATGAAATAGCGTGACCCTCCCCTTGGCAATAGCCAAAAATATCATGACCCCTCCCCCTGCACAAAATAGCTCCTTCTAAAATAAACGTTCATACTGAAGCATATCTGTCAAAAATAATTATATTGGTTAATTTTGCTCATGAATTTTTAAAATATATGTAAAATGACATTTGACTTTAGGATATATAAAACATGTGTTGTTTAATGTATTTTATGAATAAATTAATATATGTTACTATTATACTATTAATTACTATTTTATTACACTATTTTACAATAATCACTGTGATCTGTTTGAAATGTTGAGTAAAGTGAAACTATCATAGAATGTGAGCTTAAATTTATGTGACCCTCCCTTTTGATAGTTCAATTTTCTATAATACCCTCCCTTTTGAGGGGCTGAAAAAGTTATGATCCTCCCACTTTCTCCACCCTCCCTCCCCCCTGGTAATTTATGACCAGTCCCTAACCTTTGTCATTCCCATTGACTACCTTAGTTCAGACACGCGATAGGAGTGCTGACCATCGAACCCCGGGTGACCAAATAAACGCCGCCATGTTGGGTAAATTGGAGAGCAAATTTAAAAAGCCAGGATAAAACGTCTTGATTCCGTTTTAATCTGCCAATATTCGTTGGGGAGAAAAACGGCACAAACATGGCCGATTATTTTTTTTAATACATAAGCAGGTTTTTACGAAAGGAATGAGGTATACATTTTGATCCAAATAATTATAATTTTATTTTAAAACATAAACAGGATTATTATAGAAACTCTTATTTCATCAGATCAGCTGAACTGTGGAATTCTCTACCGTCCAACCTAAAATCCTGTACTTCTTTACCTCTGTTCAAAACCAGTATAAATTCCTTATATTTCTCCAAACTACCGACTTATCGCCCTCATGGAAAAACCTAGAACTTACAACTTACACCATTTAACTTTTTAATTTATTACCAATTTATTTACAATTTCTATTTTATTTTATTTTAAGGAGTTTGGTGTCAATTGGGACGAAAGTTCTGTTCCTCTCTCCTGCCACTTATTGTTTGTTTATATACTTTAATTCTATTCTTCTAACTTGTAACTAAGTGGCAAACTTATTAAACTAAACTAACTAAACTACACGTATGCGTAATATAATAGGCACGAATGTTATGTATTTAGACACGGCAATTCCAAATCTGTTTTCAGAATTGAAAACGGTTAAATATTGACAGAGATATCGTTCAAAATAATATACGACGAAGCGGCCGCTGATTGGCGATTATTTAAGTACAATAGCCAATAACGCGTCTCTTTCACTTTCCGACATTTTTTTGTTCACGTCATTTGCATGCAATTTTATGTTGCCTATAGTGAATTTATAATATTTAGTAAAAATCGGGAGGTACGTTTACACGATTTGTCGGGGATGACGAATTAGCGAAATTTACCGCGAATTTCAGTGTCGGCCCGACAAATCGTAGTGTGTAAACATACCTTAAGGAGCGTGGATGGGAATTTAGGGGGGTTATTGCGTATACGTATTTGTAGTATAAGCATTAACTCTTTCCTGACAGGCTGAAAAACATCCAAAATTGAACCACCTCTTTGTTCTATTGATATCTCTTGAAATAACCATATAACTGATGCGAAAGCTATACATTTTCTGAAAGCCCAATAAACCGGCTTTTACTTTGCGAGCGTCTGTACGCAGGCTACTTTACTTGTGCTTTTAAATTTCCCGAACAAAATACATTATGTTAATATAAATTAGCATTAATTATCATAAATCAGGTTGAAAAATATACATTTTTCTGGAAAAGGCCATCTTGCACGCCCACGTAGCATCTTGAAAACTCAAAATGCCACCAATCGCAGAGTTGTTTATGAAATCAAATCAAACTTGGCGTGTGAGTGGATCTCATGTGCCTGGCGCTTGTCGAATTTCAATTTTTAATCTTGCGTTACCGTGTGCCGTGTTTTTCGATTGACGACTTTTCTACGACCCATTTTGACTGGGCCGGTCAGGAAAGAGTTAAACCACTCAAAATCTACGACTCAGATTTGAGAATTTTCACAGCCTGAATTACAAGTGTATATTCAGGCTGTACACAGGCTGCGGAATTGTGAGAGCAAAGCAATTCGTTCGACAAGAAATACATATTAAAATAATAGAATTTGACATTTTTTAAACATTTTAAAAAGTTTCAATAACTTTTCGTTTGACTTCAAGAATGGCGGGAAAATTTCGTTGTTATTTCGAGACATAAATGACGTCATTTTCATGTTGTATTAGAGCGCCTCTGTCATTATACACTTTTTTATAAAACAAATAGAAAATGACTTTTGTGTCTCTGTGATAGAAATATGAATGACGTCATTTCAAAGCGGGAAAAATACCTGAAAACACTCAGCTTCGCCTCCTGTTTCCCCGGTTAAAATGACGTCATTCAAGTTGCTATTACAGTACAAGCCATGTTCTATTTGTTCTACAATGTGTATAAAAAAACGAACCGGCAGAAAATTAATTAGTATTCTTTTAAAAGAATACTAACTAGAAATACGAATTCGCAATAATCCCCTCGCCCGCCTTTTCTACCCCCTCCCCCCCCCCCCCCCCCTACGGGAATTTCTCCATCCATGGTGCCCAGACCTCGCACGCCGTGGCCGTGTATTTCTGTTTTGCAAAAATTCACAATTTCCAAAAGCCCGTTTCGTCGAAGAAATGTTTGAACGTTATCTCGGCCAATATTTAACCGATTTAAACTCTGAAAACAGATTTGGAATTAGCGAGTCAACATAAATAACATACGCGTTTACTATATTACGAGAACGTGAGTACCCTTCGTAAAAACGGTTTATGTACTTAGAAATTAGTCGATTATAAACTGGTCACTTCATCGTATATTATTTTGAACGTTATCTCGATCAATATTTAACCGTTTTCAATTCTGAAAACAGATTTGGAATTAGCGAGTCAAAATACATCACATATGTGTCTACTATATTACGAGAACGTGAATACCCTTCGTAAAAATGGTTTATGTACTTAGAAAGTTAGTCGGCTATGATTATCTCGATCAATATATAACCGTTTTCAATTCTGAAAACAGATTTGGAATTAGCGAGTCAAAATACATAACATATGTGTCTACTATATTACGAGAACGTGAATACCCTTCGTAAAAATGGTTTATGTACTTAGAAATTAGTCCGGGCTTGGTCGGCTATGATAATCTCGATCAATAACCGTTTTCAATTCTGAAAATAGATTTGGAATTAGCGAGTCAAAATACATACTCGGACTCGGATTTCTATTTCCTCAAAAAACTATGTCTCTTGTGACGGTTCAATGTAATCTGAGTATCTAGTTACCAGTGCCACATTTTCCGATGCCGCGCATGAGGACGGTTGATCATATATATATATATACCTATAAACAGATCCTAGATCTAGGAACGGCATAAGGGACTAAACGCCGGTCGATATTAGCACCCTCGCCCTTCGGCCGGCGCTTCGCGCCGGGCGAGGGGATTAATACTACAAGTACTGTAATTATTGTCATAAAGAAGTGCTGCCTGAAAGGAAAAACTAGGTCAATTCAGGAAAATGAGATGTTTATGTTGAGTTACAATTTATTAGTTTTAATAGGCATGTCTCAATGGACAAACTGTTCGATTTTGACTGATATTCTGGCAAACGAACAACAGATGGTAAATGGTTGAGGGATAAAAATCCCTCGTGTGGGATGTCATCGTTCTCAAAAGCATTGAGATACATAGTGTCTCCTTGAGTTAAAAGGCTGTCTATTATTGCCGTATTCCACTCGAACACTGGAATGGTCTGTGCTTTTAAAAGCGCTGATAAACACATAAAAGAGCATTGCTTTCCTCGAGACTGGCTACTAAAACTTTCATGGCCTTGATGAATACTTCCACAAGCAAAGTAGAGACATGATGGAAAATAAACGAGAAACTGATTGTCTTACCGTAAATTGTAACGCGTCTCTCAGCGACAAAGACCATGACCACGTGTAGTGAAAATGCCATGGTGTTTCGTGGTCCCCCCCCATGACCCCCCGGAATTGCGAACAAAAATCCAAGTTTTTAAAAATCGAGATCACGTCGCCTCTACATAGTTCGCGCACGAGTGTGCTGCCTTGAGAGGCAGCAAAAAGAATACGAATACTTGGTAGTTTGAAAGCCTTTGATACATCTGAGCCATAGGAAGAGAAAAAGTTTTTAAATACTTTCACGGTTTCACCATGACATGTATACACTTAAAGAGATGGTTTCAACCGTACGTCGTGCATTGCGCGTTTGTGTTTATCTTTTCGTCCGATAACAAAGTGTTTTGAAGTGCTTCGTTGCCAACTTGACGTGGTAAATACTTCGGAAATTCGCCGAGTCTTCTTAAAAAACTTATATAGAGGCTTTCTCATAATTTATCTACAATCCAAATACGTCCACTCACTTAAACAAAAAAATCGGGTTGGGGGGGTCCTCCTCCTTGGTCTTTTACGCTTCGCGTCAGTCAAGGCTGACATAATTCGAAACGAAAGTCAAGAAAACGTCGAGTTTTGTGAAAAATGCAAAAATAATTACTCTCCAAAGTATATATTCTTTCAATTAAAAGACAAAATGAATAATTTATGTCAAGGATTGACAAGATATTTACGGTGAGTACGTAGCTTTCTGCCTATTTCGTTTTTTTATACACACTGTATGTAGAAATGTTTTCAAAATGTTATTTTATAAAGAAAGTTAGAATTGACATGAAAAACTCCGAGCTGCATTTATCTCCAAACGTACATATATATAATTCCTCGAGCCTTAGAAATCGTTGAGCCATTTCGATATTTCGTACCGTGTTTCCGGCTATGGCGCATCAACTTTGATGAAGCTTGCACGAGCTTCCAAAATTCGCAATCGACTTTCCCGCTGTGAGGAATCGCCTTATAATCGTTTTACTGTCGGAATTACGTCGATATCAATTTTCCAATTAAAAACGTAACAGTTTCATTAGTGACGTAAACTGTGCTTAACAGTTTGATTGGTTCATTAATTACTTCATTATCCACTTGCCCATCGTGACGTGCAGACCTGCATTTTTGACCTCCGAGAAAAAGTCGCAGAACTTGACATACAATGGCACCGAAAGCAAAGAAGTCGAGCAGAGCTCTAAAGAAAGTGGGCGCGAAGTCCAAACAGACAGTCAACATCGATATGGTGAAGGCAGCTGCGGTTGCGCTCGGAGATCGAAATGGTTCCACGATCAAGGCGATCTTCAACTACCTGGTGAAGGCGAAGAAGATATCGCCTAGCTCCCGCACTCTTGTCATCCTGGCGATCGCAAGAGGAGTACGATCCGGAGAATTGGCCAAGAAACTTCCTAACACCTTCGTGGTCGTCAGTGATGGAAAGAGGAAATCATCCCCGGCGAAGAGCCGCAAGCGCAAAACGAAACGCGCGAAGAAGACAAGCGTCAAGAAAATCACCAAACGCCGTCGTCGCGCACAAAGAAAACGCAAAAACCTAAAGAAGAAGTCGCGAAAATCCAACAAGAAAAGCAGAAACAACAAGCGCAAGGGACAGGCAAAGAGAAAGGCGAGACGCAGCCGACAGAAGATAAGAAAGATAACCACTAAGCCAGTGGCTGCGTCGAAGAACACGAGGCGACCAATCAGACAGGCAGCCCGTGGCAAGAACTATCGCGTATAAACGAACCAAGTCAATCTGGAAAAACTTGAGACAATTACCGAGTTGATATGTTAAGACTTAAGATCTGAAAAGGACAGTCAAGTGATAGCCATTGTAACGAAGCATATGCCTGTATACATATACCGTTTAATGATGAATTGAAGCATATGATTGATGTACACATATCTTGAGCTTTAAAGAAAGAAATAAACAGTTTGCAAGCATTAAAAAACGTCTGTTGTGATCTAATTAACTTTGGTAAATTTGAGCTAAGTTGATCGGGGAAGCACATGAAAACAAAAAAAAAAAAAAGTTTGGGCCTTTTTTAGCCTTCGACCTTCTTTCCCAAAACCCAAAAACGTTCCACATTTCGAGTTACTTTCGTTGCCAGAGGTGCTAAACACCTTACAAGGTTATACAAAAGCATGTATAACTACTAAGGCACGTAAATGCTGAAATTGTTTTTTCAATTAATAAAGTTTTCAATGACCAACTATTATACAGTCCACGCCGCCATTTTCACGAGTTTCGTTTACAAATGGATGAACTTTATCGAAATATGCAAACATATTAGAGCTATTTTCTTTTTCTCCTTATTTTTATTGCCGCCACAATCAAAACCATCGAAGCCGAAGCTGCGATCGCCACTGAGTCGCGTCTCTTTCACTTTCCGACATTTTTTGTTCACGTCATTTGCATGCAATTTTATGTTGCCTATAGTGAATTTATAATATTTAGTAAAAATCGGGAGGTACGTTTACACACTGCGATTTGTCGGGGATGACGAATTAGCGAAATTTACCGCGAATTTCAGTGTTGGCCCGACAAATCGTAGTGTGTAAACATACCTTAAGGATCTAGGGGGGGTTATTGCGTATACGTATTTGTAGTATAAGTATTAACTCTTTCCTGACAGGCTGAAAAACATCCAAAATTGAACCACCTCTTTGTTCTATCAATACTCTTGAAATAACCATATAACTGCATGTTGCGAAAGCTATACATTTTCTGAAAGCCCAATAAACCGGCTTTTACTTTGCCGTCTGTACGCCGAACAAAGCACATTATGTTAATATAAATTAGCATTAATTATCATAAATCAGGTTGAAAAATATACATTTTTCTGGAAAAGGCCATCTTGCACGCCCGCGCAGCATCTTGAAAACTCAAAATGCCACCAATCGCAGAGTTGTTTATGAAATCAAATCAAACTTGGTGTGTGAGTGGATCTCATGTGCCTGGCGCTTGTCGAATTTCAACTGTGTTTTTCGATTGACGACTTTTCTACGACCCATTTTGACTGGGCCGGTCAGGAAAGAGTTAAACCACTCAAAATCAACGACTCAGATTTGAGAATTTTCACAGCCTGATTCACAAGTGTATATTCAGGCTGTACACAGGCTGCGGAATTGTGAGAGCAAAGCAATTCGTTCGACAAGAAATACATATTAAAATAATAGAATTTGACATTTTTTAAACATTTTAAAAAGTTTCAATAACTTTTCGTTTGACTTCAAGAATGGCGGGAAAATTTCGTTGTTATTTCGAGACATAAATGACGTCATTTTCATGTTGTATTAGAGCGCCTCTGTCATTATACACTTTTTTATAAAACAAATAGAAAATGACTTTTGTGTCTCTGTGATAGAAATATGAATGACGTCATTTCAACGCGGAAAAAATACCTGAAAACACTCAGCTTCGCCTCCTGTTTCCCCGGTTAAAATGACGTCATTCAAGTTGCAATGTGTATAAAAAAAACGAACTGGCAGAAAATTAATTAGTATTCTTTTAAAAGAATACTAATTAATACTAAAAGAATACGAATACTTGGTAGTTTGAAAGCCTTCGATCCCTCTGAGCCATATAGGAAGAGAAAAAGCTTTTAAATACTTTCACAGTTTCATCATGATTAGACTGCGTTTACACTAGAGCAAAAGTTTCCGGATTATTCGTCACGAATCCGGAACGTTTTGGTACCGGATTCGTTTTGCCGTTTACACACAAGAGGAGGACGAATCCGAAATAAAACGTCCCGGTTTGGTCGCGTCTCCGGAGATTTTGAATCCGGAATCTAAAGTGGAAAATTTCTATCTGGATACTTATGAATCCGGAATCTTTTGTAGTGTAAACGGGTATTCCAATGAATCCGAATATTTTCCCGCCCGCGATAACACGAATTTGCGGTGCAGACAAAATGGCGGATGTTGTTGTTATTGCACTGTTGTCGGTAGTTGGTTGTCTGATTTTGTTGCAGGCACATATGATCCATTTTATACGCATCCATTTAGTACGCACGAACTATTCCAATCCCTCCTTGGTCTTTACGCTTCGCGTCAGTCAAGACTGACATAATTCGAAACGAAAGTCAAGAAAACGTCGAGTTTTGTGAAAAATGCAAAAATAATTACTCTCCAAAGTATATATATTCTTTCAATTAAAAGACAAAATGAATAATTTATGTCAAGGAGATTGACAAGATATTTGCGGTGAGTACGTGCTTCGAAAAATGGCCGACCAAGCTTTCTGCCTATTTCGTATTTTTATACACACTGTATGTAGAAATGTTTTCAAAATGTTATTTTATAAAGAAAGTTAGAATTGACATGAAAAACTCCGAGCTGCATTTATCTCCAAACGTACATATATATAATTCCTCGAGCCTTAGAAATCGTTGAGCCATTTCGATATTTCGTACCGTGTTTCCGGCTATGGCGCTTCCAAAATTCGCAATCGACTTTCCCGCTGTGAGGAATCGCCTTATAATCGTTTTACTGTCGGAATTACGTCGATATCAATTTTCCAATTAAAAACGTAACAGTTTCATTAGTGACGTAAACTGTGCTTAATAGTTTGATTGGTTCATTAATTACTTCATTATCCACTTGCCCATCGTGACGTGCAGACCTGCATTTTTGATCTCCGAGAAAAAGTCGCAGAACTTGACATACAATGGCACCGAAAGCAAAGCAGTCGAGCAGAGCTCTAAAGAAAGTGGGCGCGAAGTCCAAACAGACAGTCAACATCGATATGGTGAAGGCAGCTGCGGTTGCGCTCGGAGATCGAAATGGTTCCACGATCAAGGCGATCTTCAACTACCTGGTGAAGGCGAAGAAGATATCGCCTAGCTCCCGCACTCTTGTCATCCTGGCGATCGCAAGAGGAGTACGATCCGGAGAATTGGCCAAGAAACTTCCTAACACCTTCGTGGTCGTCAGTGATGGAAAGAGGAAATCATCCCCGGCGAAGAGCCGCAAGCGCAAAACGAAACGCGCGAAGAAGACAAGCGTCAAGAAAATCACCAAACGCCGTCGTCGCGCACAAAGAAAACGCAAAAACCTGAAGAAGAAGTCGCGAAAATCCAACAAGAAAAGCAGAAACAACAAGCGCAAGGGACAGGCAAAGAGAAAGGCGAGACGCAGCCGACAGAAGATATGAAAGATAACCACTAAGCCAGTGGCTGCGTCGAAGAACACGAGGCGACCAATCAGACAGGCAGCCCGTGGCAAGAACTATCGCGTATAAACGAACCAAGTCAATCTGGAAAAACTTGAGACAATAACCGAGTTGATATGTTAAGACTTAAGATCTGAAAAGGACAGTCAAGTGATAGCCATTGTAACGAAGCATATGCCTGTATACATAAACCGTTTAATGATGAATTGAAGCATATGATTGATGTACACATATCTTGAGCTTTAAAGAAAGAAATAAACAGTTTGCAAGCATTAAAAAACGTCTGTTGTGATCTAATTAACTTTGGTAAATTTGAGCTAAGTTGATCGGGGAAGCACATGAAAACAAACAAAAAAAAGTTTGGGCCTTTTTTAGCCTTCCTCTTTCCCAAAACCCCAAAACGTTCCACATTTCGAGTTAGGTGCTAAACACCTTACAAGGTTATACAAAAGCATGTATAACTACTAAGGCACGTAAATGCTGAAATTGTTTTTTCAATTAATAAAGTTTTCAATGACCAACTATTATACAGTCCACGCCGCCATTTTCACGAGTTTCGTTTACAAATGGATGAACTTTATCGAAATATGCAAACATATTAGAGCTATTTTCTCTTTCTCCTTATTTTTATTGCCGCCACAATCAAAACCATCGAAGCCGAAGCTGCGATAGCCACTGAGTCGCGTCTCTTTCACTTTCCGACATTTTTTGTTCACGTCATTTGCATGCAATTTTATGTTGCCTATAGTGAATTTATAATATTTAGTAAAAATCGGGAGGTACGTTTACACACTGCGATTTGTCGGGGATGACGAATTAGCGAAATTTCCCGCGAATTTCAGTGTCGGCCCGACAAATCGTAGTGTGTAAACATACCTTAAGGAGCGTGGATGGGAATCTAGGGGGGTTATTGCGTATACGTATTTGTAGTATAAGTATTAACTCTTTCCTGACAGGCTGAAAAACATCCAAAATTGAACCACCTCTTTGTTCTATCAATACTCTTGAAATAACCATATAACTGCATGTTGCGAAAGCTATACATTTTCTGAAAGCCCAATAAACCGGCTTTTACTTTGCCGTCTGTACGCCGAACAAAGCACATTATGTTAATATAAATTAGCATTAATTATCATAAAGCAGGTTGAAAAATATACATTTTTCTGGAAAAGGCCATCTTGCACGCCCGCGCAGCATCTTGAAAACTCAAAATGCCACCAATCGCAGAGTTGTTTATGAAATCAAATCAAACTTGGTGTGTGAGTGGATCTCATGTGCCTGGCGCTTGTCGAATTTCAACTGTGTTTTTCGATTGACGACTTTTCTACGACCCATTTTGACTGGGCCGGTCAGGAAAGAGTTAAACCACTCAAAATCTACGACTCAGATTTGAGAATTTTCACAGCCTGATTCACAAGTGTATATTCAGGCTGTACACAGGCCGCGGAATTGTGAGAGCAAAGCAATTCGTTCGACAAGAAATACATATTAAAATAATAGAATTTGACATTTTTTAAACATTTTAAAAAGTTTCAATAACTTTTCGTTTGACTTCAAGAATGGCGGGAAAATTTCGTTGTTATTTCGAGACATAAATGACGTCATTTTCATGTTGTATTAGAGCGCCTCTGTCATTATACACTTTTTTATAAAACAAATAGAAAATGACTTTTGTGTCTCTGTGATAGAAATATGAATGACGTCATTTCAACGCGGAAAAAATACCTGAAAACACTCAGCTTCGCCTCCTGTTTCCCCGGTTAAAATGACGTCATTCAAGTTGCAATGTGTATAAAAAAAACGAACTGGCAGAAAATTAATTAGTATTCTTTTAAAAGAATACTAATTAATACTAAAAGAATACGAATACTTGGTAGTTTGAAAGCCTTCGATCCCTCTGAGCCATATAGGAAGAGAAAAAGCTTTTAAATACTTTCACAGTTTCATCATGATTAGACTGCGTTTACACTAGAGCAAAAGTTTCCGGATTATTCGTCACGAATCCGGAACGTTTTGGTACCGGATTCGTTTTGCCGTTTACACACAAGAGGAGGACGAATCCGAAATAAAACGTCCCGGTTTGGTCGCGTCTCCGGAGATTTTGAATCCGGAATCTAAAGTGGAAAATTTCTATCTGGATACTTATGAATCCGGAATCTTTTGTAGTGTAAACGGGTATTCCAATGAATCCGAATATTTTCCCGCCCGCGATAACACGAATTTGCGGTGCAGACAAAATGGCGGATGTTGTTGTTATTGCACTGTTGTCGGTAGTTGGTTGTCTGATTTTGTTGCAGGCACATATGATCCATTTTATACGCATCCATTTAGTACGCACGAACTATTCCAATCCCTCCTTGGTCTTTACGCTTCGCGTCAGTCAAGACTGACATAATTCGAAACGAAAGTCAAGAAAACGTCGAGTTTTGTGAAAAATGCAAAAATAATTACTCTCCAAAGTATATATATTCTTTCAATTAAAAGACAAAATGAATAATTTATGTCAAGGAGATTGACAAGATATTTGCGGTGAGTACGTGCTTCGAAAAATGGCCGACCAAGCTTTCTGCCTATTTCGTATTTTTATACACACTGTATGTAGAAATGTTTTCAAAATGTTATTTTATAAAGAAAGTTAGAATTGACATGAAAAACTCCGAGCTGCATTTATCTCCAAACGTACATATATATAATTCCTCGAGCCTTAGAAATCGTTGAGCCATTTCGATATTTCGTACCGTGTTTCCGGCTATGGCGCTTCCAAAATTCGCAATCGACTTTCCCGCTGTGAGGAATCGCCTTATAATCGTTTTACTGTCGGAATTACGTCGATATCAATTTTCCAATTAAAAACGTAACAGTTTCATTAGTGACGTAAACTGTGCTTAATAGTTTGATTGGTTCATTAATTACTTCATTATCCACTTGCCCATCGTGACGTGCAGACCTGCATTTTTGATCTCCGAGAAAAAGTCGCAGAACTTGACATACAATGGCACCGAAAGCAAAGCAGTCGAGCAGAGCTCTAAAGAAAGTGGGCGCGAAGTCCAAACAGACAGTCAACATCGATATGGTGAAGGCAGCTGCGGTTGCGCTCGGAGATCGAAATGGTTCCACGATCAAGGCGATCTTCAACTACCTGGTGAAGGCGAAGAAGATATCGCCTAGCTCCCGCACTCTTGTCATCCTGGCGATCGCAAGAGGAGTACGATCCGGAGAATTGGCCAAGAAACTTCCTAACACCTTCGTGGTCGTCAGTGATGGAAAGAGGAAATCATCCCCGGCGAAGAGCCGCAAGCGCAAAACGAAACGCGCGAAGAAGACAAGCGTCAAGAAAATCACCAAACGCCGTCGTCGCGCACAAAGAAAACGCAAAAACCTGAAGAAGAAGTCGCGAAAATCCAACAAGAAAAGCAGAAACAACAAGCGCAAGGGACAGGCAAAGAGAAAGGCGAGACGCAGCCGACAGAAGATAAGAAAGATAACCACTAAGCCAGTGGCTGCGTCGAAGAACACGAGGCGACCAATCAGACAGGCAGCCCGTGGCAAGAACTATCGCGTATAAACGAACCAAGTCAATCTGGAAAAACTTGAGACAATAACCGAGTTGATATGTTAAGACTTAAGATCTGAAAAGGACAGTCAAGTGATAGCCATTGTAACGAAGCATATGCCTGTATACATAAACCGTTTAATGATGAATTGAAGCATATGATTGATGTGCACATATCTTGAGCTTTAAAGAAAGAAATAAACAGTTTGCAAGCATTAAAAAACGTCTGTTGTGATCTAATTAACTTTGGTAAATTTGAGCTAAGTTGATCGGGGAAGCACATGAAAACAAACAAAAAAAAGTTTGGGCCTTTTTTAGCCTTCCTCTTTCCCAAAACCCCAAAACGTTCCACATTTCGAGTTAGGTGCTAAACACCTTACAAGGTTATACAAAAGCATGTATAACTACTAAGGCACGTAAATGCTGAAATTGTTTTTTCAATTAATAAAGTTTTCAATGACCAACTATTATACAGTCCACGCCGCCATTTTCACGAGTTTCGTTTACAAATGGATGAACTTTATCGAAATATGCAAACATATTAGAGCTATTTTCTCTTTCTCCTTATTTTTATTGCCGCCACAATCAAAACCATCGAAGCCGAAGCTGCGATAGCCACTGAGTCGCGTCTCTTTCACTTTCCGACATTTTTTGTTCACGTCATTTGCATGCAATTTTATGTTGCCTATAGTGAATTTATAATATTTAGTAAAAATCGGGAGGTACGTTTACACACTGCGATTTGTAGGGGATGACGAATTAGCGAAATTTCCCACGAATTTCAGTGTCGGCCCGACAAATCGTAGTGTGTAAACATACCTTAAGGAGCGTGGATGGGAATCTAGGGGGGTTATTGCGTATACGTATTTGTAGTATAAGTATTAACTCTTTCCTGACAGGCTGAAAAACATCCAAAATTGAACCACCTCTTTGTTCTATCAATACTCTTGAAATAACCATATAACTGCATGTTGCGAAAGCTATACATTTTCTGAAAGCCCAATAAACCGGCTTTTACTTTGCCGTCTGTACGCCGAACAAAGCACATTATGTTAATATAAATTAGCATTAATTATCATAAAGCAGGTTGAAAAATATACATTTTTCTGGAAAAGGCCATCTTGCACGCCCGCGCAGCATCTTGAAAACTCAAAATGCCACCAATCGCAGAGTTGTTTATGAAATCAAATCAAACTTGGTGTGTGAGTGGATCTCATGTGCCTGGCGCTTGTCGAATTTCAATTTTTTTAATCTTGCGTTAGCGTGTGCCGTGTTTTTTCGATTGACGACTTTTCTACGACCCATTTTGACTGGGCCGGTCAGGAAAGAGTTAAACCACTCAAAATCTACGACTCAGATTTGAGAATTTTCACAGCCTGAATCACAAGTGTATATTCAGGCTGTACACAGGCTGCGGAATTGTGAGAGCAAAGCAATTCGTTCGACAAGAAATACATATTAAAATAATAGAATTTGACATTTTTTAAACATTTTAAAAAGTTTCAATAACTTTTCGTTTGACTTCAAGAATGGCGGGAAAATTTCGTTGTTATTTCGAGACATAAATGACGTCATTTTCATGTTGTATTAGAGCGCCTCTGTCATTATACACTTTTTTATAAAACAAATAGAAAATGACTTTTGTGTCTCTGTGATAGAAATATGAATGACGTCATTTCAACGCGGAAAAAATACCTGAAAACACTCAGCTTCGCCTCCTGTTTCCCCGGTTAAAATGACGTCATTCAAGTTGCAATGTGTATAAAAAAAACGAACTGGCAGAAAATTAATTAGTATTCTTTTAAAAGAATACTAATTAATACTAAAAGAATACGAATACTTGGTAGTTTGAAAGCCTTCGATACCTCTGAGCCATATAGGAAGAGAAAAAGCTTTTAAATACTTTCACAGTTTCATCATTACTAGAGCAAAAGTTTCCGGATTAT
Source organism: Chrysogorgia sp. JL179-B06 (assembly GCA_035772405.1). Taxonomy (NCBI): domain Eukaryota; kingdom Metazoa; phylum Cnidaria; class Anthozoa; order Scleralcyonacea; family Chrysogorgiidae; genus Chrysogorgia; species Chrysogorgia sp. JL179-B06. The sequence goes on from JAYKKM010000043.1 coordinate 2,082,323, forward strand.
TCGTCACGAATCCGGAACGTTTTGGTACCGGATTCGTTTTGCCGTTTACACACAAGAGGAGGATGAATCCGAAATAAAACGTCCCGGTTTGGTCGCGTCTCCGGAGATTTTGAATCCGGAATCTAAAGTGGAAAATTTCTATCTGGATACTTATGAATCCGGAATCTTTTGTAGTGTAAACGGGTATTCCAATGAATCCGAATATTTTCCCGCCCGCGATCACACGAATTTGCGGTGCAGACAAAATGGCGGATGTTGTTGTTATTGCACTGTTGTCGGTAGTTGGTTGTCTGATTTTGTTGCAGGCACATATGATACATTTTATACGCATCCATTTAGTACGCACGAACTATTCCAATCGGGTTCTGGGTCCTCCTCCTTGGTCTTTACGCTTCGCGTCAGTCAAGGCTGACATAATTCGAAACGAAAGTCAAGAAAACGTCGAGTTTTGTGAAAAATGCAAAAATAATTACTCTCCAAAGTATATATATTCTTTCAATTAAAAGACAAAATGAATAATTTATGTCAAGGAGATTGACAAGATATTTGCGGTGAGTACGTGCTTCTAAAAATAGCCGACCAAGCTTTCTGCCTATTTCGTTTTTTTTATACACACTGTATGTAGAAATGTTTTCAAAATGTTATTTTATAAAGAAAGTTAGAATTGACATGAAAAACTCCGAGCTGCATTTATCTCCAAACGTACATATATATAATTCCTCGAGCCTTAGAAATCGTTGAGCCATTTCGATATTTCGTACCGTGTTTCCGGCTATGGCGCTTCCAAAATTCGCAATCGACTTTCCCGCTGTGAGGAATCGCCTTATAATCGTTTTACTGTCGGAATTACGTCGATATCAATTTTCCAATTAAAAACGTAACAGTTTCATTAGTGACGTAAACTGTGCTTAATAGTTTGATTGGTTCATTAATTACTTCATTATCCACTTGCCCATCGTGACGTGCAGACCTGCATTTTTGATCTCCGAGAAAAAGTCGCAGAACTTGACATACAATGGCACCGAAAGCAAAGCAGTCGAGCAGAGCTCTAAAGAAAGTGGGCGCGAAGTCCAAACAGACAGTCAACATCGATATGGTGAAGGCAGCTGCGGTTGCGCTCGGAGATCGAAATGGTTCCACGATCAAGGCGATCTTCAACTACCTGGTGAAGGCGAAGAAGATATCGCCTAGCTCCCGCACTCTTGTCATCCTGGCGATCGCAAGAGGAGTACGATCCGGAGAATTGGCCAAGAAACTTCCTAACACCTTCGTGGTCGTCAGTGATGGAAAGAGGAAATCATCCCCGGCGAAGAGCCGCAAGCGCAAAACGAAACGCGCGAAGAAGACAAGCGTCAAGAAAATCACCAAACGCCGTCGTCGCGCACAAAGAAAACGCAAAAACCTGAAGAAGAAGTCGCAAAAATCCAACAAGAAAAGCAGAAACAACAAGCGCAAGGGACAGGCAAAGAGAAAGGCGAGACGCAGCCGACAGAAGATAAGAAAGATAACCACTAAGCCAGTGGCTGCGTCGAAGAACACGAGGCGACCAATCAGACAGGCAGCCCGTGGCAAGAACTATCGCGTATAAACGAACCAAGTCAATCTGGAAAAACTTGAGACAATTACCGAGTTGATATGTTAAGACTTAAGATCTGAAAAGGACAGTCAAGTGATAGCCATTGTAACGAAGCATATGCCTGTATACATAAACAGTTTAATGATGAATTGAAGCATATGATTGATGTACACATATCTTGAGCTTTAAAGAAAGAAATAAACAGTTTGCAAGCATTAAAAAACGTCTGTTGTGATCTAATTAACTTTGGTAAATTTGAGCTAAGTTGATCGGGGAAGCACATGAAAACAAACAAAAACAAGTTGAAAAAGTTTGCGCCATTTTTAGCCTTCGACCTTCTTCCCCAAAACCCCAAAACGTTCCACATTTCGAGTTACTTTCGTTGCCAGAGGTGCTAAACACCTTACAAGGTTACAAAACACATACAAAAGCATGTATAACTACTAAGGCACGTAAATGCTGAAATTGTTTTTTCAATAATAAAGTTTTCAATGACCAACTATTATACAGTCCACGCCGCCATTTTTCACGAGTTTCGTTTACAAATGGATGAACTTTATCGAAATATGCAAACATATTAGAGCTATTTATAGTTATTTTCGACTTTGGTTTTGTGTGCTTAACGGAGATTTTCGTACAGTCAAGTCGGTAAAGAAGCTGGTTCGATGGAAGGTCATTATGACGTCACAATCACCACAACGAGTTCGGACCAAAAATACCTAAAAGTTCATTAAATTTCGTATATTTGTTCGCAAAACAATACAGAGATGTTTTAAACACATACAAATGTGATACATGTTGATACAAAAAGGTAAAACTGCTCAAAATACATGCTTGAAACGAATGACTAATAAAACAAGTGAAGAAATATGCGCCATTTTTAACCTTCGACATTCTTTCCCAAAACTCAATGACCATGAATGTTGCATGTTTCAGGTGCTAAACACCTTACAAAGTTACAAAAACATAAAAAGGTATGTACTAAGTACTGGAGTTTTTTAAATACGAAGCCACGTAAACGCTGAAATTGTTTTTTAAATCAATGTTTTCAATGACTAACTATTCGTACAGTTCACGCCGCCATTTTTCACGAGTTTCGTATCCATAACCTAATCGAAAGATGCAAGTATTTTAAAATTATTTAAAGATATTTTCGACGTTGAAAAACTGTCTGCGTGTCTTGTTCCCTTCGCTCATGTGTGTATTAGTTTTGTATGCTTAACAGAGATTTTCGTCCAGTCAAGCAACGAGTCGAAAAAGGTCGTTATGACGTCACAATCACCACAATGAATTGCGATCACAAATCCCTAAAATTTCGTTACATTTTGTATATTTGTTCAGAAATCATCACAGAGATGTTTTAAAAAATATAAAAATTATATATATATTGATAAAAAGACTAAAACTGCTCAAAATGCACGCTATAAAACGATTGGTGACACAGAAATAAGAATAAATATGAAATTAAGCTGCAAAGTTCTCAAAAGAACTGGATATAATATGAAAAGGAGAAGGAAGGGAACTTCAATATGTCGAAAAATACTTAAGTAAGAGTAGTACAACGTTTCGGACGATGTGTCCTTCTTCCGTGTCATCCAACTAGAGTATATGTAAAGACTTGACTATTCCGCCAATAAAAACATTGAAAAACGTTATGCTTGCTTTGCGCGGAGAATCGTTTTATGGCGTGTATTATGGACAGTTTTATCTTTTTTATTAACAGATATCATTTTTAATATTTAATATATCTGTGTTGTTACTAGATATTCGAAATGTGCAACATTCATGGTCATTGAGTTTTGGGAAAGAAGGTCGAAGGCTAAAGATGGCGCATAATTTTTCACTTGTTTTCTCGGTCATTCGTTTCAAAGCGTGCATTTTGAGCAGTTTTCCTTTTTTATCAACAGATATCACATTTCTGTGTGTTTTAAAACATCTCTGTATTGTTTTGCGAACAAATATACAAAAATTAACGAACTTTTAGGTATTTTTGGTCCGAATTCGTTGTGGTGATTGTGACGTCACAATGACCTTCCGTCGAACCAGTTTCTTTACCGACTTATTGCTCGACTGGACGAAAATCTCCGTAAAGCACACAAAACAGGAAACAAGACACGTAGACAGTTTTTACGTCGAAAATAGCTTAAAATACTTTTCCACTCAAATCCTCAACCAGTTTATCAAACGGAAAGCATTCAGAAACGAAAGTTAAACTCCTTGGGATGACATTACCTTATTAGCATTTTATAAACATAATGATGTATAAAGTGTCAAAGGAAAGATCGAATAAAATTAATATTTCACTGTTAACTATTTCCCTTGTAGAATGTTAATGATAATAAAACAATTGCGGTTATACTGTAGGTTCTTTCAAAAATAAAAAAATTGATTCTGCCAAGTGTGCATAAAATGATTTCGATTATTGATGTGGGCAAAGGTTAAAAACAGAACAGGGAGTTTGTATATTCTATGGATAGATTTTTTATGTAAATACATTTGTGTTTCATCGCCTTTTATAACAATTTCACAAATAGGATTGACATAATAGGCTGCTAATTGTGACGTCAAAAATGTGATCGCGCGTAAATTAATTATCGCATAAAGGTAACCGGAGCAGTTCACTTATACTCGAATAAAAAAATATTGAGGAATTAGGTGAATGTGGTAGGTTGTTGGTCAACAGAGTCTCCTCTTAAAATTAAGGATTATCCTTAATTTACATATCTCAAATTAAGGCTATGCCTTAATTCTAATAATCCCCACAAGCATTATGTCTTGCGTTAAGTACAAGTGTACTGAAATCGTTAGGCGGAAGTAAAGCCGGTTTTCCACTAGGTGAATTCGTTCGCGCGAATCGACTTTTTTCGCGGCGAAAATATTCGCGCGAACATTCGTCCAATTTCCACTGAGAAAATATGCGAACGGCGCCCAAATTTGAAAACAAAGATGGCTGCTTTAAATACCCGACTGTTGTTACTGATAAAAATGAAGCTAGCTTGTGCAACTTCTGATACTTAGAAGACGGCAAAAACGTATGGAAAAGTATAGAAAGCAGTTTTGGATAAGAAAAATATATGCCGAACGTGAAGAGAAAGGAGAATTTCATCTCCAACCTCGTTTCCAGGCCCATATGGGCCTGGGAACGAGGTTGTTTCCTCTCCTTGTAGAAACGGCTGTTGTTGCAGATTTTGCTCCTGGGATTGAACTGCAGCTACTAGTGCACTAAACGACTGAAAATCCACTGTTGGATTAAGTTGGAATTGTTGGTTGTTGAAAACATTGTGCAGTGCATCACCTTGAACTCCCTGCAAAGACTGCGAGCAAAATTCCGCCGCCATGTTGAATAAAACTAATAAAAATTCCTCGACATTTGATTGGTTAAATGTGCTTTCGTCGCTGTATGGCGCGAAAAAAGTAGGATCCGATCCAACTTCTTTCTATTTGAAGCGTTTCGACTTTTTTCGCTCGAACGGAAGGACACCATTTTGATGCGCATGCGCTACGGCGAAAAAAGTCGATTCGCGCGAACGGCCGATCGCTTATAGTGGAAAACCGGCTTAATACGGCGGTATTAAAAATATAGGCACCCTCTACTGCTTGATGCAACTAGGATATATACATGAAAGGCCACAGAAAATTCCTTGATTCTCATTGATCGAAAATAGTCGTGATTTCCCGTTTCATTCTTCCAAGTTTTGATTGGCTACACATTTTACGGATGAATCGGATGTAAGGATATTTCAAGTGAAAATATTTCAGTTTTACATGTGAAATGACAACGCAAATTTTCGTAAGGACGTAAAAGATGTACAATCTAAGGACAAAATAAATAATCACTAACGCAGAGAAGCAGAAAATACTGTTTGATAATTTCAACTACAGCCTCTACCGTCTACCGATTTTCTACAAAGTAAACTAGCAACATAATTAGGGGCCCCTCTCGAGCTGGGGGCCCTGGGCAAATTGCCCCAATTGCCACCCCACCCCCCTCTGGGTGGGCCTGGCTCTCTGCGAGTTACCGTCGTCCTAAAACAATTCTCTAAGTGGCGTTGTATAGAGAAGGAGGACGGCGTTGATATTACTGTTATTGAGACTAAAAATTATTCATGAGTTTTACATGATGAATTATTTGATTCGAAGAAAGTCATCTCTGATCATCACGGTCCAACGTTTCCATTTTGTCCAAGTAACCAAAAATTAAAAGTAACAACGTGCAGACAAACAAGGGATAGTGCTAACATTGCAATAATAAATATCTCTTTTTAATTTTCAACATATAATTTCTTCTAAATAATACAGCGAACATAATAATATCTGTAATAATATGTGTCGTAATAATAATAATAATAATAATAATAATAATAATATCTAGAAATAAGCTAGAATCTAAAACTTTGTCGTGTAATTTACACATTTCTATGAATATATCGATATTTTTATGCAAAAAGCTCTATTACACATAGATTTGTGAAAAGTGAAGCCAAACATGGCGCCAGATTTTGTACGTCTGTTTCAGACCCCTACGCGGTCTTGTACGTCGGTTCCAGTCCTTTTCACGACATTGTACTTTATTTGGTTATTTCAATATAGTAAATTGTTTGTTACTCAAGCTTTTAAAGTGTTATGCAATGAAAAATTCAGTTTGCTTAAAAAGCACTTGAAATAATACATAATATAGATAATGAAGATTTGTTTGATATGTAGATATCACACTGCATACGTCACACTGTATGACTGAAAATCACTGATGTATATTTTGGGTATAACGAAATCACTTGGAACTGTGCATAACATGTGAAATTTCGAGTGATTTGATATACAGGCTTTTTCAATAAATCATTATGCAGTGTGACGTTGGAATGTGCGATATCTACATATCAAACAAACTTTCATATCTCAAGAACAAAGTGAGACATGGAGCGTTGTAAATTTATGTTTTTATCATTTCAAGAGTTCTTTCAACTACAAGAGTTTATTTCAAACTGAATTTTTCATTGCATATACACACTTTAACGCAAACTCAGAAAATGTTTCTGAGCCCCAGACGGGAATCGAACCCGCAAATTTAATGATCTCCGGGCGAAGAGACTACGTTGTTTACTGCGTTGTACGTATTCGTTATATTCTGATAAAGAGATCTACAGACCTATCGAGACTGCAGAATTACGTATGTCACACGACGAACTAATACACAACGTAGCCTTCAGTCTGCCATCTTAGTTCTGGGGAGATCAAAAGGTTACGGGTTCGATTGCCTCTGGGGTTCAGAAACATTTTTCTGAGCCGGTTTGCGTTAAAAGCTTCAGACTCCTAGATTCAAACCATTTATACGGAGGCCATGACGTCAGGTGAAAACGCTCTAGAGACTCAGACGATTTCCCTACTTTATTGAGCCATATCGGCGCGGTTTCAAATGCAATCGAGATTCGCGATGAAATCCAGTCTATTGAAGCATAACTGAGAATATAACATAGCCTTGGGCTACATTTGTTGGGTTGGAAAACTTTATTTTTGACGTAAACATCAGTTAAAGGACACTGGCAACAAAAAGTAAGTGCTTTTTATATTGAACTATATTACTTACCCACTCGGAATATAGTAGTTTGACCCTATGAAAATGCTCGTAACACATTTTAAATGTTGAATAAACAATGTAAAAACGCTGCCATTTTGAACATGACCGTGACGTCATGCGCTGGGAAGTGTTGTATTTCGTACTTTTGTGCTACTTATCGTGAGGCCATATATTGCCCAATTTACGTTGTAGTAGCGATTACTAAAATAACGTTGAGAAGAAGCTTAATTTCTTTGTATTTTTGCCAACACTGACCACTTTACCCAGCACATAACGTCACAGATCATGTGAACTCCGCAGCCGTGATGGAATCTCTCCCAGCAGAAGACCGTGCAAAAGACCTAATTCACATTTAATACGCATTACTAGCATTTTTCCAACCTCAAAATACGATATTCTGGTTATTTAGGTCACATACTTTAATCTAAAAAGTACTTATTTTTTATTGTCAATGTCCTTTAACGATTTAGATTGTCACCAAAGACAATCAATGAGCAAGCGTTGTCCAAATTTTTATGAGTGAACAAAGTTTTATCCAGACTCAGATCTCATGCGCAGTCGAAATTCCGAACCGGCTTATTTACAACTTTTTCTTCAACTTAAGGTGCTGTTACATTTTTAAATCGCAAGTTGCAGAAAGGGTGTTACACGTAGACGTAGTCTTGCAACTTGCAACAGGCGTAGAGTAGCGTAACTTTTCAAAATGACTACCACTACGGATAGAAAGAGAAAAGCCCTAGCAGGATGTTCTTTTAGCTCATTGATGATTTGAATCTTTTCTTCATCTTTCAGTCGATGTTCTTTGTTGGGTGTTTTCCTAGTTTTAGAAACGTCTACACTTTCCTCGTTTATATCTCCTAGCTCGTAAATTTCTTCGGATATGTCATGATTGTCATTGCAAAACTGGTCCGCCATGTTGTTTATTCCAGAATTGTTTGGCCCCAATCTCTAGTGCACGCGGTATCCTAACGTTCTCACACCTGATTGGTTAGCATTGAAAATAATTGTGTCGCAAGTTGCAGGGACGGGTGTTACACGTGCAGCAACTTGCGAACTTTGTTGCAAGTTGCAGCAAACAGTAGAATCCATCCAACTTTTCTTGCAACTTGCACTACGTGTTACACGATGTGATTTTTCTTGCAACTTGCAACATTCAATGATTTGTTGCAAGTTGCAAGAAAAATCGCATCGTGTAACACCACCTGTCGTCTTAGAAATTCAAGAAATCAGTAACTGCACCACAAGTGGATGTATACCGCGCACTGAAAATGTTAGTTTGCAGGAAAACACCTACGACGTGACCAGTAACAGCTGGCGGTTGGTTAATTACTATAGGTAATTTTATATATTAGTTCATGATTGAGTCGGTTTTCTTTGATGTGCCGCGGTGATTTTTTCACTTATAACACGTCAAACACGATTGAGTCGGTCTTTCCGACATCTTTCTGATATCTTCCCGTAATGACCAAGCGGAAGTAAGAGGTTTATTTTATGGCACTTTTGCACAGAAATAGCGACAAAGAGTGAACGTCATGGGTTATTGAACAGAACACACCGAAAGGATGATAAAACTCACTTTCTGAGTGTTCATCCTCTGATTGTATACTTTCTGTATACAATCAGAGGATGAATTGTTTATCGTCAGAATCCGTAATCCGGACCATTACGGGAAAGTAACGACCGCAGTCAGAGCGTCAGCCAATCAAAGCGCGCGATTTCACCGGAAGTAACTTATGCCATATAATAATAAAGGATACCGACAAAGCACTTTATTATACAACACTCACACCATCTTGATTGCGATTGGCTAAAACCCTACAGACAATTCTTGATGTCTTGCTACCTACAAAATATCAAAAATTGTCTGTAGGTGATGTAATTGTCTTTGCGTGGCTTACTTACTAAACTTCCTAAAGGCTTCTACATTTATAATTGTATAATAAAACAATTATTGGATTCGGCTTACACATGATATCAAGCATTATTACATACCAAGTGTCAAAGTTCCCTTTTTCTAGTATGTCATTGGTCGAGAGTGTATCACGTGAAAGTGACAAATTTAGCTGTTTCCCCCGCAACAGCTCTGAGAGGGCAATAATATGTTGTCGACCGTCAATAATGAAAAAATCACGTGAAATACCAGGTCCCAGTAAATAAGTGTTAATTAGCCAGACCTATGTCAATATAACATTGACCTCGGTCTGGATAATTCTTGATATCATGCTCAGCCTCGTCCAATAATTGTTTATTGTTAGTTGTAGTGAAACGACACGATACCTCAGATGGCTTACTCCCCCACATGTTCACATGAAAGTACTTTTGTTGTCAATGTCGAAATCGTTCTCTACATCAGAGTCGATCAAAGCGTAAAAATTCTCCCCATTCCCTTCGTCGCTCTGAATCTCATCCCTACGTGTTCTTTCCAGTTGTTTATAAGGATGTACAAAGTTCATGAACTCTTCGTCGGGAAGATCGTCTTCGAGGGTTTCCGACAGTGGCTTGTTCAGAGTTTCGTCCAGCGTGAGGCTAAACATGGCCGCGAAGAATGTACTCATCCCAAAGATCATCATTGGAAGAGGACGAGTGTAAGTGCCCTAAAACAAATTCAGTCGTGTATTTTCTTCATCGATATAGGAGACATAGATTGCAGGCTCGTAACATGACCATTGTTTTGAGAGCGCGCAACTATGGAGCTCCAAGATGGCGGTTTAAGCGTGCAATTCAAGATGGCGGCCCAGTGGAAAATTACTATTTCGAATTAATAGGAGACAAGCATTTTTGATAGTTCTGCTTGATAATCACAGCAATTCGCCGGAGTTAAAGACTTGCAGTAGGGTGGTGTTCTTTTATGGGTACCATGGTCACCGGTACCCATAAAGTCACGATGATCTTGATCATAGTATGAAATTACAACTGCGCAACTCAGACTGTCGGAAATCGTCGTCAAATACTCGCGCAGTTCGTGGGCCTGGTAATATCCGCTTTTCCAGTAACTTACTGTATCTGTTTAGTAAATATTATAACTATGCGGTACCCACATGTTCGCATCGCGAACCTATTTTTTATTTTCGCAAGCGACGACAAAGATTATTAACAACAGTATCCTAACAGAAGTATTTATACAACAAGTTTAGGTTATCTTAAGGAAATTAAAACAAGAGAAACGAGTGAAATGAAAGCAACACGTCTCGCGACTTAGAAGACATCGAACCAATTATCCCAAATACGAACAGTACGAACGGAAATTCACAATTTTTCGGATCATATTGATGTTTTAGTGCGTCGATCCTGACAGGCATGAAACAATTTCTATCAGTTAGAAACTGATAGAAATTGTTTCATGTGCACTTGGGTCTTTGTCCCCTTGAGCCGTCATCTTGGATTCCCCATTCCGCAATCTATGCTTCCTATATCTATTCTCAACACTCGTAATTATATGCGAAAGTGAATTAAGTACAAATAACGTAGGCGTTATTAGGATAAGGACTTGGCGAATAATAAATTAAGATGTAAGGAGCGAGCATAAAAAGGCAGGTACATTCGATTTTGGCTCAGTTAACTTCAAGTTAGCGCCAAGGTGAGAAAGGCAACGAGACAACCCACCCTCCCGCCCTATGGAAAATTCGTGCGGTTGCGACGCAAATGCGAGTGTTGGTAAATAGAATACTATGGTTCGCTTATTAAAGAGGTACTCCAGCCAAAATACAAATGTAGTTCATATGAAAGATCGTACTGACTTTAGTTTATTTCTAAAGTTTCAGCATTCCTATCAATTTAGTTAAGAGGATATGGCTAGTTGAAGTTGAAAATTTGAGGATTAATTTTGACGCCATATTGGTTTTGAAAATATGACGTCATTGAGTGATTCTTTATCGGCAGTGGAGTTGTTTTGATGGCGATCACATAGTGATGGCTGTTGTGAATGCCCTTTGGACAAAATTTAGTCGAAATAAACTATTTAGTTCCTCATGTAGGAAAGTAGAGGATCTTCTTAGGCATAGTACGAGATAGAATCCCTCAGTGACGTCATATTTGAGAAACAAATATGGCGTCGAAATTGGACAAACTCTCCAACTTCAACTAGCTATATCTTCTTAACTAAATTGATAGGAATGCTGAAACTTTGGAAATAAACTAAACTAAAGTCAGTAAGATCTTTCACTACATTTGTATTTTGGCTGGAGTATCCCTTTAAAATACCGCAAACCCGAGAATAAGCAAGCCCCCGAAAATAATCCTTCAGATAAGCCACCACCATCTTACGCAAAAATCCTTCCAATAAGCCTCTAAATATAAGCCCACGGACAATAATGCCTTTGTGCATTTCATTTCATATTGTTGCAAATAAAGCTTGATGTGTTCTATAATTGTGCAGTGTTTTAATTTTCATTTAACGACTTACTATGCACTATATTCTTATTTACACCATGAAGAATTTTAGAAAATTCCCTCTAATAATAAGCCTTCCCGAAAATAATCCTTCCCCGAATATAAACCCACCAAAAGCTTTAGAAGGAGATCATGCTCGAAAGGACAAGAAGAAAGTATTTTAAGTCATCAAAAGAAACATTTTATGCTGGGCTTTTTTAAGTTACCCTTCCAGCCTTGTCAATCTCTGGCTAATGTTCTACGAAACCTTACTATATACTCGGTTCTATAATATTTCTACTTTAGTAACAAAATATTCGTAAACTGAGGAGTCACAAACGTATTAGAGAACTACTTACAAGAAATACGATCATAGGTGAGATGATACCACCAATTCTCGCTGCCATGGAGCAAACACCGAGACCAACATTTCTAAAAAATACAATGTTTGGGCTGATAAGCAAACAAGTAAAACAACCAAATAAATAAATCTAAAACTTAGACCAACATATACTGAAAGACATACAATGTTATTGACAGAGCGTGACGTCCCGAAGGACATTGAACACTAGAGCTTCTATTTCGAGAGAATATATGGACGAAAAAGAGAGAATGGTGAATACGGATGGATGGGGGGATGGATGGAAGGAATCAAGGAATAAAGGAACCAAAGAAGGAAGGGATAAAGGAACCAAAGAAGGAAGGAATAAAGGAAGTAAGGAAAGAATGAAAGAAAGAAAGACGGAAGGAAGGAAGGAAAGACGGAAGGAAAGACGGAAGGAAAGACGGAAGGAAAGACGGACGGAAGGACGGACGGACGGAAAGACGGACGGAAGGAAGGACAGAAGGAAGGAAGGACGGACGGAAAGACGGAAGGACGGAAGAAAGGACGGAAGGATGGACGGACGGACGGACGAACAGACGGACGGAGGGAAGGACGGAAGGAAGGATGGACGGACGGACGGACGGACGGACGGAATGAAGGAAGGAAGATTATAGTTTACCTGACAACAGTAGGAAATAATTCTGCAGAATAAATATAGAGGATGGAAAATGAGGCGGCAATACCAAATTTGCCCAGAACGGCAGAGATTGTGATGAGGGCGTGATAGCTGTTGAAACCACCTGAAGGATACGGTAATAATAACTAGTTAGTAATGCGAACTTGTACTACAGTGATAGCAAATTTAAGAATACGATGTTAGCGCGAAAGGGAGAATAGAGGGCAACTTGAAGTATTAAAGTGCCTATGAAAAGAACATTTTGGTTGCGAGGCTGTTGCGATTGCATCATAGTTCCTTGCGTAGGCTAAAATAGCCCGAGTTAACGCCTATCGGGGTCTTGTTATACTATACCCTGTCGATAACAGTCAAACATACAAACCTGTCTGTACAAATAAACAAGCCAAGCACGCACCTCCACTCATGACCATGCAATAGAACATGCCTCTCTTACGACCAATCCTGACAAAAAAGAGATATGGTCAAACGCCAGACTATAACATCGAATTACGCATCATGATTGGTTAATTTGTGGTCCGGATTTTGCCGTAAATGCCCGTGGGCGATTACGAATTTTCTGACGGTTTGGTGAGAAAACGTTTTTGTTGATTTGAGCACACAAAGTATGCTGGAACATTATTGTTGCTTTTCTTTAAAGTGCCTATGAAACGAAAAATTCAACTCTGTTTTTATGACCCACTTTGGTATTTCGTAATGCGCTGGATACTATGGTGCTATCGGTTTTTCAATCACGGTACGTGAAAGTGCTTTTATCGACGTTCAATCATCGTCGATAATATCGATATGTTTTTTGTGGTGCTTGAATGCTTAGCTGTGGAAATATTACTGATGTTTGAGATAGGCCGACTCTAACGTATGACGTCAAAGAGGTGATTTGACCACGCGATAAGGTGAGACAAAATTGGTGTAATTTTTCCACTTTTACATAAAAATAAAGCACTTTCCTTTGTCGCGATTGAAAACCGATACCACCATAAGATTCAGCGCATCAAGAAGTAACAAAATTGGTTATAAAAACAGAGTTGAATCTTTCGTTTTCATAGTCACTTTAATGCTGTTTACGTAAAAGTACGACAAATATTTCATTCGGGAATTAATACAAACACGAAGCGATTAAAAGGTAAGGTAAAGCAACGAAAACAGCGCTAAAAACAAACACGAAAATGAACTACAAGCCACATAAGAAACTACTTATAACTAGCCTCGTCTGTTCGGTCTGTACGAGAAAGTATTTGAGTTCGGGTTTTTCGCACAGACCTCGTTCCTTCGTCGCTCGGTCTGTTCGAAAACCTCATGCAAATACTTTCCCATACAGACCTCACACTCGGTTAATTTTATGTGTCGTGCATAGATCAGGTAAAAATATCCCGAGCGCCAAATGTTTGGAGCGATAGAGCACTTGATGATAAAACTACATAAGGAAACTAAAATATCAAACATGTCCTTGATTAACACAGGGACCAATATGGCAGCCAAAAAACAATGACACAAAGAATGCTACTTTCGACATTCTTCAACAATTTTACATCATCTTAATAGATGTGGGATTTTACATATCCGTAATATTTGGGTCTTCCTAAGCAAAATCATATGATATTGTAAGAGAGACATTAAAATGGCTCTTGTGACATCACATCCGATAACTTTAACAGCAAAAAAGTCCATGAAGATGAAATTTTCAGCTGACAAGATACATTATGATTTTGCTCAGGAAGACCCATATGTTACGAATATGTAAAACTACTGAACGTGAGATAGTCAAAAGTTTTGATTGTTTTGGTCTCTCTGGTTAATGTAAGATGCAAGTCTGTAAGTGTAAGGGGAATGCCTGAAGACATTTGTTGTTAGCGATCGAAATATGCATTTAGAATTGCTTTTATGGTCACTGAAGGACGTTTGTAGTGAAGGAAGTTTATAACTAGAAAAATATTTACTACTGAACAATTAGACAACTCGTCTCGTTTTCTATGAGCGATAGTTAACTCGGACTTCGCCCAATTTATATACTATCAGCTCATACAAAACTCTAGTTGTGAGTGGGGGGAGTGGTCTGGAACGCAGGCTAACAAAACTCCGGCTAGTTGTGTAATTGTTAAATAGATATCGAGTAGCGACGTGGTAAGGATGCGTTTTTCTCAAAAAAAAACAATGCTGATGTCTCGTTTTTCGAAGTAGTTTTGGAGAAATAACGAACATAAGTGAGTTTTATTCAAACAATTAGATTATTCGCTCTCAATTTCTGAGAAAATAGAAAGCTCATGATCTAATTGTCAAGACACCTTTTCAAAATGTTATTCTATGATTAATTACAAGATCGGTGCACGGCTTACCAATTGATCACGCTAAATGAGACAAGGTAAGCAGGAAGCTCGATGAGAACAGACAGGAAAAAGTTAATGAAAATGTTTCCACCAAGATTCTTCGTGTTTAACGATAATCCATAATAAACCATGCTGTTAACAAACCTTCAATCACCAAAACAAATATTAAGTAAGGTAAATACGTTAAATAAGTATGCAAAATAACGCACGTTGATTGGTTACTGAGAGGTCCGTAATCTACGATATTATATGGACATGCCAGCCTATACGCTGCGAGGGCAATATGCTTTTTCCGGATCGGTACGTTTTGGCGGGGAAATTTCTGCGTTGATTTGAATGAAAATAAAAGAGAGCTAGGCATCTTTATTGAAAATACCGAGCAATAAAATGTGCTGGTGTAACAATTGCGAAACGTATATACTGTCGAAGAAGTGTTTTAAAGTAAACGGTAACATCTGAAGACGAACAGAGTTCAAAAACAATGATGAAAATGAACCAAAAACCATATAATAAATTAGACATCGCTCTCGGTTAATCAGTAATCATCCTTGGTTTGCTGCTATTGAATAGAAAATTGAAGCTAGTTAGCCAACACCGTTTGATTAAGGTCTCTATTAACCTGTGTGTATATAGGACTGCGTATATATGTGTGTCTATGGGAGCTGCCCCTACCACCACCTAGTTTGCTCTACCATTAATGGCATTGCCCTATATAGAGCCCTCTTATAAACAGCATATATACACTCACCATATAGTAGCAATAACAGCAGTTTTCTTTGCTATATGACAATTCCTACATAACTCCAGGCACCCACGATAGCTTTTGGAAAGTTGAATAGGCCTCCCAATTTGCAGTAGGGTTTTTGGAAGTGCTAACCCATTGTACATGGCAATTTCTGATAGAATATCTTCGGCCTCACTCACACGACCCACAATCATCAGCCAACGTGGGGATTCGGGAGCATTCCTGTAATTAGATAAAACCATAGTTATAGAAGGTATAGATTGCAGACTGATCGGCGCGCCTATGAGGGATGCAAGATGGCGGCTCAAACGGGCAAAAGATCTTTAGTGATCAGAACAATTAGGCAAGTCATTTTACGCGACTTTCACAAAAAAACTAACTGATCGAAATCGTTTCACATGTCTGTCGGAACCAGCTGTGGTGGTCTAGTGGTTACCGCACATATGTCTATGAGCTGGGAGACACAGGTTCAAATCCTGGGTCGGACCTCCACTCAGGGTCTTACCTTAAATTGCAGGCCCTCGGAACCCCTATCAATTGGGCTTCTAGCCTGTTGGGGTATTCCGTTCACCAAAGAGTGATCAATCTAATAAACTAAACTAAACTAAAACATCATTATGATCGGAAAAAATGGCAATACCAAAACTCGAAAACTTGAGTCGTCATATTGGAGCTCTATATAGTGACGCTATATCTATGAGTGACACGCTATCACAACAATGGTCATGTCAAAAAGACATTATTATAGACATTATTATTATTATGTCGCGAGTCCGCAATCTGTCTCCTATATGGGTAAAACACACACATCAATAACCAGAAAAGTGTTGTGTTGTGTATAGGCAGTGTTGAACTCTAAAAGCTTGTTGAAATAATGTGTAGGTGGTCTACCTTTTCGAGCAAAGGCCCTTGAAACATTTACTTGAGAGCAGGGGCGTAAAAAGCAGTTTTGGTTTGAGGAGGCGGGGGCTACTTTTAGTGACTGTGGTGAGCATTCCCCGAGAAGCCAGAAATCCCCTTCGGAGGGTTGGTATGGGCATGCCAAGAAAATTCAACCAAAAAACCTGAAAATGTTTTTTTAAAAACCTCAAAAATTTTAAAAAACATTTTTGCAAAGGGAACATCTTTGATATCTGATTGGAAAGGTTACAGAAAACTCCGTAACCATGTTTTGTCAAGCAGAGAAAAAAATACTATAAATATACCATATTTGAAACAAGGAATCATCCAAAAATAAAATGAAAAAATTCTGACCAACCTAGTGAAATTGCAAATTATTATGCATAATACTACCAAAAGTAAATGATTTTGGAAGTCAAATGCCTGATAGTTTTGACAAAAAAAATGTCACTAGATTTGTAGATAACACTATGAAAGACAAGCCTTGCTCCTTTGATTTTACACCGATTACGCTCAGAAGCTGTTAGCATCGGAAAGGCTGTTAGAGTAAGTTGATCATATGGATAATTATCCATCATGGATTGCTGGGGACATTATTCACTCCATCAATTCTGCCGACTTGTTTCATATTATTATGGCAATACATTTACGTATATTGAGCTGTGCTCTTATTTTTATAATGCGATTACGCTTTCCGCCCCGGAAAATCTATAGCCAAGATTGATCAGGAACTCGTAAACTATTTGCAGGTAATTCAAAATAAAGTAGCTAGGATGATACTTGGATATTAGGGAGTTGTCATTAATTCCACCGGGGAGCGGGGCAGAAGGAAAAGTGCTGCACCATGAAACTATAAATCAAACGTTGGTGGGGCTACGAAAACATTTGGAAAACCTTTGATGTGCCATGAAACCTTTTTGATTAGTATCAAAAGTAATCGAAGAAAACAAATATTTATAAGATAGGAATTGATATACGCTATGTAAGTCCAAGAAATATCCATATCACACCCAAAGAAAAGTTGTTTTGAGAACCCCTTGCCCCCAGAAATTATGTACATGTATAATATAGTTTGGATTTCAGTGGTTAGAGACTAAGAGTTCAGGAATGCGAAAACCCGGCTGAAAACAAAGTTGATTGTTTTCCTTGCTCTATATGGCAGACTACCCTCAGTTCCCAGCACTCCTGTGTTGTCGGTATGAATGAAAATTTAAGATGTGCTGGGCTTCTATTGATAACAGATTTTGTTGTTAAATAATTTCTGAAAGAATTACCCTGTTGAAATAAGAATTTATTTATGTATGTATGCCACGAAACTAAAACAAAATGTATAGTTGGGTCATGAAACCATCCAGGGAAATTAGGTTTGGTCACGAAACTTTAACAAGAATTTTCAGTTTTCCTTCTGCCCCCTCCCAGGTGGAATTAATGACAGCTCCCTTAGATGGCTGAAAAATCAGGGAGAGAAGTTACATGACGAGTTAGGAGGCTCACTGTACGACAAAGAATATACGTTAGCAGATTCATATGTACATTTTACACAAGATTTCTCCTACTAACGAACCAAAACAAATTTTTAATGTTCGTCATAATTATGAAACACGTTTTAAAAGTAAAATAAATGGCAAACATATTTTAGAACTTTAGTTAAACGAAGTACTGAGATTTGTAGCCAGATCATTTCATTATAGACCTCTTTCATAATGGCACCAAATTAAATATTCTTTTATATTCATTTAAATTACCCTTTCTGACCCGTTCGTGTGTCTGTAATTCCAAAGAATCTTTGCTTTGTAACGAGGCTAGAAAGGCTAATTTGAGGCCAGAAAGGCTAATTTGCATGCATATAAAAGAATATTTAGACTGTCCGCCATTATGAAAGAGGTCTATACTATAGAGCCATTAACGGTGTTCGGACGTATTTAGATTTGCAGACCTTAAATCCGTTGCTAAGGAGAAGAATTAACAATTTTTCCATAGAATTTCACAGATTTAAGAATCCATCAAGACAGTCTGTATGTGGTCTATGTGGGCAAAACTCTTTCGTTTGGTAATATCATATGATGACGTCATTATGACGACACCGAAAAATCCTATAATGTTCGAGGTTTTTAAATAAAATTAATTTTTCACATGCGATTAGACTATGGACTGTTATCTTCAAATAAGTACGTGGGTATATTTCATAGTGATCGACGTTACATTTAGACCGATTAATGGATACTAATTACCTTCTACCTAGCTGCAATTAGGTTGGTGTAATAGCCATTATTTTGCCAATTGCATTAGTTTGGTTAGATCTAATAAACAGTATTAAAAACTTGGCAAACAGATGAAGCATAATAGTTCTATTGGACATTGTATGAGTGTGACTGACGTTACAAATGGGCATGACAAAAAATTAACTATAATCATTTTCATTTTCTCCTCAAAGGAATGTATGAACACAAAAATGTCAACTCAAAGATATGTCCTGATTATTACAGTAGCTTGTAATATGGATAGTAACACAAATTCACAATGATAACCGCAGATGTGTATGCGACCAAAAAATGTTGTGACTGATGTTACTGTGACTGACGTTACATTTGTCCATCAAACTACCATATATTTATTTATCAAACAACTTGATATCACATTACATTTAGGACAAGATAGTTTTAAATAAATTATATTAAAGCAGAAGAATACACATATAGATGAGGTAGGTGTGGTCCCTTAATAGTCAGGGAAGTCATAATGCCGACGGGAATTAACAACTGGTTTCTTAAGGATTTTGTTAATCTTATCCTTTGTGTAGAGGATTTTATCTTCAGAAGGCCATTTCTAATATGCACCTGCTCTAATCATAACAGAAACTGCATAGCTGTTTCCAACGATGGCTTGTACTTCCCCAGGGAACAGTTGTCCATCATACTCAACAGTACACCAGTCGTTCTCACTGATTCAGATTCCAGGTATATCTCGAGGACAGAGGACAGAGGATATGATGAGACTTTATCATTAACAATTCTTAGATTGTGCATTCCAGTAATACCAGGCATTGATGGAGCAGCGTCGGAAATGTCCTCAAGGTTCATTTGCTTATTGCGTTGATCAATTTGCAACGATGTCATATCTATTTTACATTGACATGGGACACTTTCTCTGCAGCTGACAATATATGTTCTTTCTTTTACTTCACTCCACACAGAACCTCCATACACAACCTCCAATTGCATCAACTGGGCCGCCTTAATGTGAGGTGGCAAAATAATTCCACTGGATATTCAGATCATGCCTGCACTTTAGACTAGGAAGAGCTGCTGCTATAAAGCGATTCTTGAACTGTGATGATGGTCCATACCAAACGTTAACTGTTTTGATTGTTGGGGGGGAGGTCCGCCAGTAAGTAGTCAATGTAAGCAAGAAGGGTTTCCTTGGCATGAGTCAAATTGTCAGAAGCAATTACTTTGGGATGTTGGATCCCATTGTAATACAGTACAGTTGTAAACAAACTGACTTGGTGTTGCTGCCAGTGCGCACTCTGAACCTCATCCTGGTATACACAGGTATAGTTTTCTGAAAAACCAACTTGGAGACATCATTATGCTCTGATGTAATAGCCTCCCGTTGCTTTTGATAGTATCCAGCTTGGCTTCATTTAATAAAACAATGCCTAAGAAACTGAGGTACTAAAGAGCAGATATAATTCCCTTCCTCAACTGCTTTGCAAATCTTGTTATCCTGGTCGCTTTTCCAAACATACTAGGTATTAACACTTTCAGAGGCTTATTCCCTTATTCTTCCTACTGCTATATAGTGCTATATATGCTTATTCCCTTATCACCGTTGGATTATCATGTTACAGTTTGTTAATAAGTTTGATTTTTAGTGGTTATATCTTGAAACCTTTGTAGTCAAAAGACAAAAGTGTCAGGTAAAGAACTAAAGGTGCAAACAAACTACATGTATGTCATTTAGTCAACAATATATTCCCTTATTACGTGGGAATAAGAAAAAAATCGTCGAAAGTAGTCGTCTTTTGGGGTGGTATGTGTTTTTCTATACATATGTGGGTTTTAATGCTTATTACCTTATTCCAGGGAATAAGAATTTTTTTTGGACTTATTTTAGGCATCATTTGGAATATTTCTGCATCCCATACACGTAATTCACTAGCAAATTTATTTTTGCCAATTTTTATAATATGACAGGAAATTCTTCCTACGTAAGATGGCTTGAATTTTCTGTTTCCTTCCATCTTGTCGGTTCGAATGTTGACAACATCTTTTCGTCCAGGTACTTGACGGCTTATATCATCTCTTTGGTAGAATTCGTGAACAAGGGTAGTTGTTTCGCTGGGTAATGCAGCCTGATGACTGCATTTGTATGTTGAAAACATCCACTGGAGATCTTTCAGGTATGTTATTGACGTCTAGTACTTGGGAAAACAGATCGGCATATTATATTGCTCTTCTTCGTTTTGGTGTCTGTGGGCACTGCCACATATCAACTGTGCTGGTTCCATTGCACGTTTGACACGAGCTAAAGCTTTTCGGCCACGAGCACTGTTTAGCAGGGGGTGGGGCCGGGGACACCCAATAATTTGCTCTGGCGATTTCTTGCGAGTTTAGATCCGTTTAAATTACTTGCTGGAAATTACTCTCAGAAGTCGGGAAATCCTATTTAAGAGATCCTAATTTCAAAAAATTTCTAGGACACCCCCAGCAGTACAGTCACATTCCCCCTGGAAAGGGCAGGTTGGGTCTCATTCCCTTTTTTACAAGATCTCCACTTTTTTATTTTGTGTTTTCATTCCTCTTTTTTTTATAATCTCCTTAAAGTGCATATAACGTCTGTGGGAATTTAACATATATGTAATCTATCGATTCTCCTGAGAAAAATTGTAATATATCTTGTCAGCTGAAAATTTCATCTTCATAGACTTTTTTTGCTGTTAAAGTTGACGGAAATGATGTCATAGCGGGAATCTGTAACGAGGTTTTCATATAGACAGATGCCCGCTATGACATCATTTCCGTCAACTTTAACAGCAAAAAAGTCTATGAAGATGAAATTTTCAGCTGACAAGATATATTACAATTTTTCTCAGGAAAATCGATAGATTATATATATGTTAAATCCCCACAGACGTTATATGCACTTTAACGTTTCAGGCAATGAATTTTCAATCTCTTTCTTCTTTTGTCTACTTTTCTTATGCAGCATTTCTTTCCTTGTACAAACCAAACTCACCCATTTCTTTAGGTAATTTTTGGTGATGTTCGGC
The DNA here is from genome assembly GCA_035772405.1 of Chrysogorgia sp. JL179-B06. NCBI lineage: Eukaryota > Metazoa > Cnidaria > Anthozoa > Scleralcyonacea > Chrysogorgiidae > Chrysogorgia > Chrysogorgia sp. JL179-B06. The sequence continues at coordinate 2,104,102 of JAYKKM010000043.1, forward strand.
TTGTCTTTGTACATCAGTCATGGGCATTCTAACAACTTATAATCGTGAAATTACAGCTTTAGTTAAAGTCTTAGGATCATAATTCAGTTCAGAAGATGATTTATATTACACTGTGAATTAAGGTTGCAATATGTAAAATAGTAAGCTTGGTAGGGTTAGTGTACAACTATACGTTACATCTGCCTTTTATACAGTAAGAAGCAGAAAAACCTTTGTTACTGAATGAGCAATGACCAGCCCTAGTAGCAAAATTATAATTGTCAGGATTCATAGACATAGAGCCTTTTGTTCTTTTTTATTTAAATCTTATGTACTGTGTGTGACTCAGACATTACATTAATTCAAGGGCTTATATGGTATTTTGCGAAACGAAACAGGATTGCGAAACGAAACAACAATTTGCCTAACGTGTCTTAAAGCTAGTTAAGCAGGGGGGTTAGAAAACTCATTAGGCGGGGGGTTAGGATCTTTGTTGTTTTGGGGTCGGTTATTTATTTAAAAACTTGTTAGGCAAATTGTTGTATCGTTTAACAAATTGTTGTTTCTTTTCGCAAACCTGTTTCGTTTCGCAAAATACCATAAGCCAAATTCAAAAGGCTACTTTATTAAACTGATCTCATTTATGTTATCAGATGCAAATGATGATAAAATATTTCTTACAAAGTGCAACACAAGTACACCTTAAGTTGAGTTTAAGTAGGAAAAATAGAAAAGGTAAGAACTTTACTGATATGTAATTGAAACAACTTCTGAAATAATTGTTCCAGAAAATATCCTTACCCCCCCCAGCGCTGGCGCACGTCGTATTGTCAACGACCCCCCCCCCCCCCCCCCCCCACGGAAGGTCACCGGAAATTCCGAGCATGAGGGCCGGGTTGAAAGGCTAAAATTTCCGAGGGGAGACGGGGGTCATGAGCAGCTCCTTTTCCAGAGGGCGAAGTAACACGAAAAGCACGACGTAATACTTGTGAGGCATGCTGTTTTGAAAAAAATCAAAGCTCCTGTCCATTGAGATGAGGTTAACATCATAAGCTTTAAGGTTTCTGTTTTTGCTTTGAGTTTACTAGTGAGAACTCAGAGTTTGCTAAAACCATACTAAAACGAAGCAGGACTTAGTCAAAATGGCAGTCATGACAGGAATTCGTGCCCAGACTCCCAGCGCCGTTTTTAATCCAGTCTGATGTAAGTGAATATGAAACACTCAGTTGAAACTTTGAAACACACATCTTTATTCATGAACAACATAGAATAATTCAAACCAGATGGTGAAGATGTGAAAAGTAAACTGTAACAAAGTGTGCGTTATGAAGATCAAGTTTATAATTTACTTTCATGCACTCATATTTTATAGCATCAATTATTAGCAGCCCAATATTTTACGATATAGGACAGCTGCATATAGGACAGCTACATATTGGGGAGCAACCTTTTACGTGCAAAGAAACATCTTTACAGGTATGTTAAGATATTTTGTGCGATAAAAATAAAACACCTTAGCATAACATCTTTCAACGTAGTGTAATTAATCATTAAGTCTTATAATTGACGTTTACATCACTTGCGTCCACGGGGGAACTTGGTTACTTAAAATAAGCTTCGCAATTCTCAGAAAAATCACTTCGCAGATTTTCAAGATTTTCAAAATCGCTTCGCAATTTGCGATTTGCGAAGCGCTAATTCGGACCTTGATGTATGTGATAATGTGGTCAAGTTTAATTTTTATATCTACAAAATTTAAGGTATTTAGCCTTAATTTGTCAAATGCTGAACTTTTTGGAATTAGCCAAATATGGATTTTTAGAATAACTTCATTTTTATTTAATTTACCAACAAATGCATACATACTTTTTTGTAGAAATTAGTTTAGGTTTACATGACACTCAAATGTAGCATATATAATATATATGTAAAAAAACAACGAAAATTAGAGCTTTAGTGTTTGTCGATGATGTCAATGTAACGTCATCAAATTACATCACCAGCCGAAAGAAGTTTGCCTATTTTATATATTACACACACATAAAATATCTTGGTTATAACTTGAATTTATTGTTCACTAACAAAAGTAATGATACTGGGGCTTATAATAAGGTACAGTAACAGTAGCAGACGTACCTCACCATATACAATAGTAATTGTGCTTGAAAAATGAAAACCATGTATCAGGGTTCGAATTAGCGCTCCAAAACAGCTTCGCATTTTTCTTTAGTGTCACAATGTAGCGTAGCGTCTTACAACGTAGCGTAATGTCTTACAACGTAGCATAACGTCTTTCCGCGTAGCGTAACGTCTTTCCACGTAGCGTAACGTCTTACAACTTTACGTAGCGTCGTACTAGGTTGCGTAGCGTCTTACAACAGTGCGTAGCATCTTACAACTTAGCGTAACGTTTTACAAAGTAGCGTAAAATAACGCCTTAAAACGTAGCGTAACGTCTTTCCACGTAGCGCGTAACGTCTTACAACGTAGCATAACGTCTTTCAACGTAGTGTAAATTTTAAAATAAGCTTCGCAATTCTCAGAAAAATCACTTCGCAGATTTTCAAAATTTTAAAAATCGCTTCGCAATTTGCGATTTGCGAAGCGCTAATTCGGACGTTGATGTATGTGATAAATGTGGTCAAGTTTAATTTTTATATCTACAAAATTTAAGGTATTTAGCCTTAATTTGTAAAATGCTGAACTTTTTGGAATTACCCAAATATGGATTTTTAGAATAACTTCATTTTTATTTAATTTACAAACAAATCCATACATACTTTTTTGTAGAAATTAGTTTAGGTTTACATGACACTCAAATGTAGCATATATAATATATATGTAAAAAAACAACGAAAATTAGAGTTTTAGTGTTTGTCGATGATGTCAATGTAACGTCATCAAATTACATCACCAGCCGAAAGAAGTTTGCCTATATATATATTACACACACATAAAATATCTTGGTTATAACTTGAATTTATTGTTCACTTACAAAGTAATGATACTGGGGCTTATAATAAGGTACAGCAGACGTACCTCTCAACTCTCACGCATTCGGCGTGAGACTCACACATTTGGTTTCACTCCAGCGGAGAAGACAGATGCCAAAATCATTCACATCGTCGCAACAGAACTTGTTTCTTATGGAGCTGTTGCTAGGTTGCCAGGTTCTTAACCACTGTTATTATATTATTATATGTGACTGTGTATTCATATTAGTGTGCAGGCCTGTCTAGACAATTAAACCTTTTGTAATTCGATATTTGCAGAGGTAAGAAATGGATTAAATGCTTCAGATTTCATTTCAAAGTGCTCTCAAAATGCAGGAAAACGGCAGATTCAAAAATTTTCCGGGGGGTAAATACCTACGGACCCCATAGGTGGGTGTCGTCCCAAATCTCACTCTGTCACAAATTTCAAAGTTGCGAGGTCTGCAATAGGTAAACACTGACAGACATACCGGTATTAACATATAATACACCGGCCTGTATATAATTATGCTAATTATCTACCAGTTTGTAATTACTTACCGGTAATATGTAGGTACCTAGTTTACTGACCTGATAAAAAATATAAAAACAGCACCAAGTAAGGATAGTGTGAAAGAGAGTTTTCTCCAGTCATCAAAAAAGTAAGCCACAGCTGGTAGCAACATTTGTCCAAAGGTGAAAAAACAAGACGAGAGTATTCCTGTTATTCCACGATATGATGGGCCAATAAGTTCTGTGATTAATACAAAACCAGCTAGGATAACTCCACCAGTTCCAATTCCAGCAATAAGTCTTGTTAGAAAAAACACATTCAGTGATGTTGAGAATGAAGTAGCCAATCCTCCAAATACCATTATTACATAAGAGATACACCACCCTAATCTACGACCATACTTGTCAGATAACATGCCGAGCACCAGACCTCCAACTAATGCACCAATCATAAATATGGATTGGGCCATTTCAACTTTATAGGCATTTTCACATATAAGATTCCACTATAGCAAATAGAAAACATATGACATAAAATTACAGAAGTACATTTAGGAGTAGTACATGTATGGCACATTACTATACATTTAATTACATTAAGGCTATAGGCACATGCAGGTATACTGTAGCAAAATAGGAGCTACATACAGTATCTATAGCCTATATATGGCTAATTGCCTAATTCCTCTATTTAACATATGGGTTTGGGAAAGGAAAGTATTGTCCAACAAGCACTCATACAACAACCTTACAGCTCTCCTCTTGGGCAAAGACATACTAAGACCTGAGCTCCCACAACTCTGTCTCTTGCCCTGGTGGAGAAATGTCCCTGTACAAGTGTATCATCTGTCTATACTCCAAGATCCCACAATTATTACAGCAATGCAATATTATTTAATAATTAGATCTTAAAATTTCTGGAAAGGACAGGTGATATATAGGTGAAGCCCAAGATAACTATCTCCCTTGAGGGGATTGAGTTGGCATTTACGATATCAGTAAATTTAGATTGGTTTTACATTTTATTGATACAATAAATTTGGACTACTGTAGGTGTGCTGCGAATGGGTCAGCCTTAGATCCCATCTGTCTATTAATATAACACGCCTATAATTCAGGGTGCCAAAATGGCTAGTACTCGGGGGCAAGTGTGCTCATGTACCCCTGCCTCTTACATGTACGGTACATAAATTAATAATTTTAGACAATAATATACATGTTTAAAGCAGATATAATACATCCATGACTTGATATTCTAATAAAACCAAAGTCATTCTAATTTCCTTTATAGCCATTCAAGTTCTGACACAAGTTCTCTAGGTATTATTACCACTTGCATATTTAATAATGTGGTATTTTAATCTTTTGGTTTCAAATTACAATGTCCTTATCAACATATATCTCTCTTTCAACAAACAAAGATTTTCAACAAGTATTTTTCATTTCTTGCTTTACTTTATTATATATGGAGTATAAAACTGGCCCACACTTCAGACTTATATATCAAACTGAAACTGTTTGAGAGATTATTAATTACAGATCTGTTTTTTCGCTCAAATTAAGATATAAGCACAACAAACTTTAATGGGAATTTGTTAACTTGTTTATAACGATGTCACGCTGAATTCTACCTGTACAGTTTGAAATTTATCAAAATAATTCACAATAGTTCAGCTAAAATATTGGCCATTTAAAAATTAAGGTTGTTTTCAAAGGAGTTGCAACAATAGACATAGTACAAAGTAACTATTATTACAGTTTAAAATAAGAATTTTACATTGTGTACCTCGGATGAAATGGAAGAAAATGTCGAAGTATAATGAATTGTACCGCAGGATCTTTCGTCCAATGGACACGTTTGGTTACTTCTTGAAGACGAACAGCTCCACTGAGGTTCTCTGCCGATAAAAACATTCATTAAAACTTGAAATGCCGCGGGAATTATCGCCAAATTCACAAGAATATATAGTCGCTTTTGATAGGATCCAAATTCTCCGATGATCCGCAAAACGTGGTCAAATTCCATGTTTAAAAATCTGCAAGCGTCCGCTTTCGGACTAACTGATTTAGAAATCACATATAGAGTCGGTATTCTTTGCGTCTTATCGCTTTAAGGACGTTAACAAAGTAGAATGTATTATTACACTTCGCTGATCTTTTGTTGTCATGGGACAGGTCAGCGACGGCCTAAATGGTGTAATTCAGGCAGCGTGGTCATGCATTTTACATGAGCAATGATCAGAATAATTTGCTTATGACAAAAATAGATTTAAATAATAAAAGTCTAAATTCAGTCATTCAAAAATTTGTGGTAATATTAAACATGGGACAGTCATAATATGGAGACATGTTGAAGCAAATATATAAATACTTGAATCATATATTGCACCAGTCCCATGAGTCTACTAGTGGTGATGGACTAAACATTTCGACTCATCACTATACTAGAAACATCTCACCACTATACTAGCATAATAGTATAACATTCTGCGCAGTAGAGTATATATGGTAACACTTGGTAAATACTTCATCTTGCAGGGATTGTTAGTTGTGGTATGGGTTCGCTATATCTCCGCAAGATGAAGTACTTACCTAACACTTCGTGTTTCCACCAAAAGGATCGCAGGCTCACTCTCTTATGAAGACCGGTCTGTGATGTGTTTGTCTGTTTTATTCTATATTATGTAAATTCTGATGTTTTATTATTTAATGAAAGAAAGCGGCGCTTATGAGATCGCAGCGCTTATGTGAAAGCTGTTTCGAGTTTCAAATTTCAGTGATCGTCACGCGTATTCACGTGGCATGACTGACAGCGAGTCGAATTACCGCCGTCTCTAGCTCAAAGCTGGAGCCAGACTGGGATTTTTAAGATAAAATCGTTGTATCTTCGCAATGGCTGAATGCTTTGCTTTAATATTTTTTTTCATTCTTCTTTAATAAAAGGAATATTATATAAAGGAATCTATGAGGCCCTCGCGGTTGTAGATTTTTCTGGTTAACGTGCAAAAGTTTAGACATCGAACGTCTTCGCGTAGATTGAAACTGGAGACAGACTTGGCTTTTTATAGTAAAATCGTTATATTTTCGCAATGGCTATGTGTATTGCTATAATATTTTTTTTCATTCTTCTTTACTAATAGGAATATTATATAATGGAATCTATGAGGCCCTAGCTGTTGTAGATTTCTCTGGTTAACGTGCAAAAGATCGCCAAGTGTTTGTTATCAAACGGCTTCGCGTTGCTGACTCAACGCGCCGTCGCAAGTAGTGGTCGTCACAAAAACAATCTTTGAGGCCGTATAGAAAAGCAATTCGATAGTTGTCTTTTTTCACTCGTCTTGAAGTCTGTTAGCATAACATCCAGTTGTTAAATGCCGTATGTTACTTCTATATTTTGCACAATTATTTAATAACTTGACAAAATGGTTTGTTAAGCCCGGTTTCCATATGATCGCAACGACCGCAGCGATTGCAACGATCGTCGACTCGTTGCGATCCTTGCGATCGTTGTATTCATTTTGAAATCGGGCTTCGATCGCAACGATCGCAACGATCGCAACGATCGCAATGATCGCCAGGTTTATGGTTTCCATATGATCGCAATGATCGCAGAACGGCTTATGTGCCGTCAGTGTAAGACATCACCAGCTACGTCACAAGTGAGACGAGAATTAGTATTTCTAAAATTCATTAATAATTCATGAGTAATTAAACCAATAGCATGTAAGCATTCGGTCACATGATGCTGTTTGGATACCCCGGTCAAACACCGCCAGACAAAAGATTTCAGCTGCATACGTAATTAAGATATTTGATCCAAACACTAGTGTTTGGATCAAATATCTTAATTACGTATGCAAAATCAAGTCAGCAAACAAATTCACACACAAAATTCCTTTATTCACTCTTTGTCGTCTACCACAAATCTAATGTTACAGCCAGTAAACACACACTTGTCCAGTTTAATACTCGCAGAAACAAAACCCTCTACCATGCATCACAATCATCTCAACTCCACTATTTAATTTATCATTATCTATTCATCGTGGAAAACCCACTTCAGTTATGCATTGTGTAATATCTCAATAGAATTCCTAATTACGATATCCTTCGTTAGAAATTCTATTCAAATCAGCAAACGAAAACATTCTCTTACCTCTCCATTCATTTCAGAAGCTATATAAACAACTCGAGCTCGTGTCCCACCGGGATATCCAAACACTCGAAAACAATGGACAAAAACACTCGCGCTGCGCGCTCGTGTTTTCACCATTATTTTCTCGTGTTTGGATATCCCGGTGAAACACTCGCTCTCGTTGTTCATATATTACATATAAACAGGTTCGAAGGTCGACAGTACACGTCGACAGGTTCAACCGACACGTCGACAAGTTCAGCTAACACCTTACGCCATCGGTTCACTACGATGTTGACATGTTCAAAGATGCTCACTACAATGTCGACCAGTTGAAAAAGTTTACTATGATGTCGACAGGTCGACAGGTTGAAAAAATTCACTATGATGTCGACACGTCGACAGGTTCGAAGATGGAGTTCATGCGACACGTTCAAAGATGTTCACTACGATGTCGACGTGTCGACAGGTTCAAAGATGTTCACTACGATGTCGACTTGTCGAGAGGTTCAAAGATGTTCACTACGATGTCGACGTGTCGACAGGTTAAAAGATGTTCACTACGATGTCGACATGTCGACAGGTTCAAAGATGTTCACTACGATGTCGACGTGTCGACAGGTTAAAAGATGTTCACTACGATGTCGACATGTCGACAGGTTCAAAGATGTTCACTACGATGTCGACATGTCGACAGGTTCAAAGATGTTTACTACGATGTCGACAGGTTAAAAAATGTTCACTACGATGTCGACATGTCGACAGGTTCGAATTGCGAAGTTTCTCAATAATATAAATAATAATAATACTTTTTATCCAATTTTGAACGCGATTCTCAACACGCATGCGTATTGCCAAAAAGTTATAAGCTTGCTGCTTTCACTCCGGCGCACACACGGAAAAATTGTCATTCGTGACAAAAAATATCCAACATGTTGAATATTTGTGATCACAACAAACCATTTAATTTTTACATTGTTTTATTTAATATGAACATTTCGGAAAATAAGGAAATATAAAAACACCTCTCGCTTTAATTTCAAAACATAATGTGTATCAGCTAGTTTCAGTGGTGAGAATAAGCGGATTTTTTATGTGGCCTAATATCTACTTTAATGCCAAACTTTTTAAATGTCTATGAAATAAACTAAATCTAAACGAATATAATAGTACATTATATAAAATATATACTTGTAAAAAGTAAAAAAATGTAAAAAATATTCAGGTGACAGCCGAAATATCGAAGTGAAGTTCTGAGGGCCCTCGCTCGATACGTTAGAACTTGACTTTGAGATTCCGGCAGCTACCTCGTCTGTTAAGTGCGTCCGAACGAAGTTGTACGTTAAATTTTGATACGTCTGTCTTATACCCCGTATTTATACTAGACGTTTAAGTCTTCTGAGACGTTTAATTCGTCTTGGAGTTGGACGTCTTAAACGTCTTCTAGTACAAAAACGGCCATAGATTGAGATGTATAAAATGTACAAAATTAAATACTGTATATCTTATCCTAATTCGTTCAAACCCTATAGAACGTTTAATTCAATTTGCTGTCTCATTGCATGTTCAAATACCGCGTTTTCTTTACATAATTTCCACAGAAGATATTTTACGGAATGACTTCCCTTCAATTCGATCGTCTGTAAATGTGGCAAAAATGCCGTGGCAAAAAATGAGCGTGTAGGAGAACTTGAGTCTTGGCTGTTCAAGTGGAATGGAATCGTTTTGCTTTACACTCAACGGCTGCACAACTGCAAGTGAAATAAAACCTCGATGCGTGTTTCAATTCAGTCGTTTAACTATACACAACCATTGTTATGTGTATACAGTTGAAGATAAAGGCTTTGTTTTTACGCTGAACAATCAATAACCTCCGTTACCTCGTTCACAATGGTGAAAAGTTTCTGCATGACGGAACAAAGAGAATAGTTTGTTTCACAGCAGGTTTCACAGAATAAAGGATGTTCCCTCGCATTCATATTTATTCCTATACACGCTTTTTATTTCTAAAACTATATGTATTGTAATACATACATGAAACACACGCACTATGACTATATGCTCGACAATTTACTTTTTATCACTTCTCTGCACTGCACTGTTATTTTCATGGAGTTATTTTAACTCCAAAATTCGGGTCCCAAAAAAGGTTCAAAATAATCCGTTTTGTGGACTAAATTAACTCCCGTTTTTGGAGTTAAAAACCAACCCGTGTTTCGGAGTTAAAAATTAACTCGCGTCCCTGGGGGTCTGGGATCAATTTTCACTTTCGGAAGACCAACGTGTGATTTGTACGCGATAACCTGAATATCTTTCCGTGTTTACTGGCTTTTCCCTGTCGCTGCATCGTATGTCCGAGTTGATATAATGTAAGAAACTATAGCATTTTGACTCGTCTGGGACTATTTTTTTAACAAATCTTCTCAGACAACGATATCCCAAAAGGGAGTATATTTTTTAAGTGTTATTTTAACTCCCAATGGTAGAGTTATTTTTTAACTCCACCTAAATGGGGTAACAGGAGAGTTATTTTAACTCTCAAAAAAAAAAACTCCACCATTGGGAGTTATTTGAATTCCCAATAGTGGAGTTATTTTTTAACTCCACCTAAATGGGGTAACAGGGGTGTTATTTTAACTCCTTGAAAATAACAGTGTGAAAAGGATTTATTTGTTTATCTTTTTACAAAGGGTTTTGACACGCAAGGTATATAGAGACCATACTTTAGGCGGAAATATGTTTCATCTTGTCAAAATGTAAGTGGATTATGATACATTATCTTTCTATATAATTTATCTAATTATAGATGTATAAATTAATAACCGGATTCTTTTGGGGAAATTCATAATTGTTATTTATAATTGTCATTGAATCGTTGTGTTATTTTGACGGCATTTTTATGCGACGTTCAATCTGTAACTGAGACGATATTGCTAAAACTATCAGGAATCATGGTTGTTGCCAGCCCATGTACTTTTTCTGAACTTCACTTAAGTCGATCGACAGTCAACATAATGAATTTATTAAATATAATAATGAGGGGAGGTTAGGTCGAGAGCTATACTGCCACTGCCTATAAGTGTCCGATAGCCTCAAATATATAGGGTGCATTTTATCAACTTAGCATTCAGTGGTGCCTTGTGGTAGATATCGAATCATTATTTTCACTAAAGCAAGATTCGCAAGTTTTCAACGAATATATTTCACTTTAAAATCCTCGATATATGAACAAACCGAAATACAAACCAATGCCTAACCCTAATCCTAACCGTAATCCTAACCCAAATCCTAACCATAAAACTGACTTGGGTTGATGCTATAATAATTTTACATTTCGGTTGCTCATATATCGAGAAAGGGCCTAAATTCATGGATACATTGACGATTACAGTGATTTCATTATTTGTCATACAGCACTTTTTATTCAGTGATTATTGTGTTACGGGATGAAACTTCGCAATTTGAACCTGTCGACATGTCGACATCGTAGTGAACATCTTCGAACCTGTCGACATGTCGACATCGTAGTGAACATCTTCGAACCTGTCGACATCGTAGTGAACATCTTTGAACCTGTCGACGTGTCGACATCGCAGTGAACATCTTTTAATTACCTGTCGACATGTCGACATCGCGTTGTGAACATCTTCGAACCTGTAGTCGACATGTCGATATCGTAGTGAACATCTTCCAACCTGTCGACGTGTCGACATCGTAGTGAACATCTTCGAACCTGTCGACATGTCCACATCGTAGTGAACATCTTCCAACCTGTCGACGTGTCGACATCATAGTGAACTTTTTCAACCTGTCGACGTGTCGACCTTCGAACCTGTTTATATATACTAATTCTCGTCTCACTTGTGACGTAGATGGTGATGTCTTACACGGCACATAAACCCGCAGAACTCTTTATTTCTGCGATCGTTGCGATCATTGCGACCATATGGGATATTTATTATATTACTTGTATTTTATGGGAAACCGGGCTTTAATACGCGGCCAGACATTGTCAATTTGACATCACTATTATCAAACAAGCACTTGAATATATATAACAAAGACTTTGCGCAATATTTCGCCATTTTTGGCAGAATTTTTCATGTTTCGTTTTTTGTCTATGGTATTTCTAAGCATGTTTTGACAAATGGACGATATAGTTTGTTTATAGGCTCTCTACGCTCGCGTGACAGCCGGTGTTGAAGGCGACACCGAAGAAGAAAAATGAAATATGTATAATCTGCTCTGCATTTAGCTCTCCTAAGACTCTAAGACTAAGTATTACTTCTATTCAATTTGGATGGGTGTTTTTTCCGTGGCGTAAGTAGATTATTCGGAAAAAGTAGAAAAAGAGAGACTAAGAGAAGTTGTTTACATGTTACAAGCTGTTGCCTGTTGGAACAAAATTCATTCAAGCTGAGAACTTCCTGAACGTGCCCCAATAACAAAAAATAGCATTTGCTGAAAATGTACTGAATTTTTAATATGTGATTAATTATAATTTTAAACAATGAAATTACCGGAATGGAAGTAACAATCCTCACGTTGTAATCCGCATACTACAGGAACATAACATATCTATCTTTCTTCGAACACCCGTTCCTCACGTTGTAAGCCACAAACTACTGGAATTGTTAAAGCATTGTAAGCAGTAAATTAGGTCCCGAAAGTAACGATACCCCTGAAAGTAGCGACCCCCCGAAAGTAACGATAAAATTCAGTGTTTGTTAATAAATCCCGAAAGTAACGATACCCCCCGAAAGTAGCGACCCCCCGAAAATAACGATAAAATTCAGTGTTTGTTAATAAATCCCAAAAGTAACGATACTAGGGGTTTCCACAAGATGCTCGGCAACTTTTCGGCAACTTCTCCTTGTATGAGCAACAATTGTTTGAACTAGCAACTTTTGTAGCTTCAAGCAATTTTGCGAGTTTTAACAGCAATTATTGAAATTTTGCTTAATTCTATGTCAGTAGGTAGGTTAAAAATTTACATTTTCATTGTTTTCACTTAGCTTTTGCTTAATATTATAATAATGAATAATTTCAGCTCTCCAAGTCCAATCTCAATTCTCTATCAACTTTATTATTTTCTATACGGTATTCATTATTCAATACCCGGCAGGGGAATTAACACCGGAGTTATTTACACTTTCTGCAATCATATGCTGAAGTACGACGATGGTTCATCCCGCATTGTTTGATGAAGAAACACATTCATATGCTAGTCAGTCTAAATGCTAGCTAACACAAGGTATGTATCAGAACTTGCTAAAATTGGCAGCGCAAGTGAACTAGCAAGTTTGAGTAACTTTCTTAAAACCTAGCAACTTTTTGAAAAAAGAGCAACTTTTTGAAAAATTCCGAGCATCTTGTGGAAACCCCTAAACGATACCCCCGAAAGTAGCGACCCCCCGAAAATAACGATAAAATTCAGTGTTTGTTAATAAATCCCGAAAGTAACGATACCTCTGAAAGAAAACAAAATTCAACTTGTTTTTAACAAGATCCGAAATAAATGTATTACATTGTCTCATGTTAAACTTTAATATTTATACACAATTCGAGTTAATTATGCAACGTTGGTATAAAAAGTTATATTGTTCTAATTAATATTTGCAAGTTTATAGGTAACAACAGAAACTTCAAGAAAAACAACTCAACTAAACTATAACACTCTTAGAAAAAATTGCTAAATTTACTAAGTACGTTTGCATGTCTTAATATTCCTGTCGTTTCTAATGAATTAATCGGAAACGTCATCATCTGAGTCAGAGGTAGAAAGTTAATTCTTCTACATCGGCCGATTCAGTTTATTTCACTGTCCTTGCATCCAGAAGTTGGTAGAGCAATGCCGCACTTGACGAAAGAGCGGACCACCTCTCAATCGGCGCGAAGTTTCTTGCTATGCTTGGCCCACACCCACTTGGTAAATAAAATCCGTCGATCGCGGCCACCAGTCAGCTTTCCACTAACGAACAACTCTTGGTTACTTTAGATACGAATTTTTACCATCCGAAAGTAACGACCCCCCCGAAAGTAGCGACCCCCCGAAAGTAGCGATATGAATAGCTGCTAAATCCGAAAGTAACGACATAGCTAGCCTGCGTGTAGACACCTGATTTTTCTTCGTCTTCATAGCCCAACTTGCTTCTAAAAGTTTCCCACTTTAAACGAGCGCTGCACAATGCCTTCAGTGCCTGATTACAGAAATCAATGCATTCAAAATTATCCTTTGTAATATAAGACAAGTGAGCGGGTTTTCTAATTCCAACTGTCTAACATGCGTATATGCGGCCAATGCATACCCATCTCCGCAGGCAATATGCGCGCCATGTCCCTAAAAGTAGCCCGAGTTAACGCCTAGCGGGCGTCTTGTTTTGTTCATAAAGCATTGGACGGTATGAAAAGTTCTAACACCAGAGTTAGTTCTACTTGAAATCATACGGTTTCTTTATTACTAAACATCAAAAAGTTGTACACAAACGGACAAGTACGTTTTATTAGAAGACGCCTCAAAAAGCGCCAACCCTCTTGGCTCGTGACTCAGTACATATATCCCTTTCTCGCAAGTCACATGACTTTTACTAAATATGAATATTTATAAATGTAATATCATAACATCTCCTCTTCTATATAAAAGAGTGATGACGTCCAGTACGGTACAAGAAGTTCCAAAGAGAGAGATAGAGAGATAGATACTAATCCATGCTATCTTGAAAGCGGGCTGGTTGCCTTGTAATACGACCACTTCTAGTGACAGCTGGTACGAACTGAGAATCATTGGATTTCACATTAGTTGATCCAATTTGGGATGAACTGCGCTCACCGTCTGTGCTTCCATGGTACTGATTACCATTGAGCAATGGTGTGGTTTCTGATTTAGGCTCTTGTGATGACCTCAGCTGCCTGCGGTTTCGTCTATAGGTTTGGTTGCCTGACACCACAACATATGATCTTGGGCCAATCATCTTCTTACAGGTAGCTTCTGACCATGTTGACTCTCCAAGCTTCTTCATTCTTACCAACTGACCTGGTTGTAACTCGGGTAACTCTGTCCCCTTGAGACTGTAATGGAAGCATTGCCTCTGTTTGGAGTTGATTAGCTTCTCTTGTACCTCCTGGACAGGCAGTGGTGTAGGATCCAGGAGCTTGTTGGACAATGGCAGCATGTTGCGTGTCCGCCTGCTAAAAAGCCTTTGTGTGGGAGACGAGCCAATTTCGGTTGGTGTGTTGCGAAGGTCGAGGAGGGCAAGATATGGGTCAAACTGGCTGCTTTCTTCATGATGCTTTTACATATTTTCACTGCACTCTCCGCCTTCCCATTACTTTGAGGATGATGAGGGGACGATGTCACGGAATGAAAGCCCATGCTTTGATTAGGAGGGTTGTCCACGGGACAACGGGTCGGACATAACCATTGAGCTACCTTTCTGGTATTTGACACACAGGTTGTAACGCTGTAATCGCAACAACATCCGCTGCAGACGTTGGGGAGCGGATCCCAGATCTTTCTTGAAAATACTCTCAAGCGGCTGATGATCTGTTTTGACATTGAACAGCTCTGTACCATACAGGTAAGTATCAAAACGCTCGCAGGCAAATACCACAGAAAGAAGTTCCTTTTCTATCTGGGCATATTTTGTTTCAGCGGGGGTTAATGCCCTTGACGTAAAGGCAACCGGTTGCCCTCCTTGGAGTAGAGTTGCTCCTAGTCCAGTAAGGAATGCATCACTTTGAACTGTTACCTCTTGGTTGACATCATAGAACTTCAGTACGGCAGCTTCACACGCAAGAGGCTTGACATATCTGTAGGATGCTTTCATCGTGTATCGGAAGCCAGCACCAGTCAGCATCTTTGCGTTCCAGTTTTCTCAGCGGCTCACATAAACTGGATAGATTTGGCAAGAATTTGGCAAGATAGGTAACCATGCCGAGAAATCTCTTGAGAGACTTGACATCGGTTGGCAGAGGCATGTCGCGGATGGCACGAACTTTATCAGGGTCAGGAACAATTCCATTTCCAGTAAGAATGTGGCCCATAAATGGAACTTGTGAAAGACGAAGCTTGATCTTCTGAGGATTCAAAGTTAAGTTTAACTTACGGCATCGCACCAGCAGGGCTCGTAGATTGGCATCATGGCTTTTGACGGCTTCATCACTGGTATCCCTGAATCCACAAACTAGGAAGTCATCGGCAATTACTTCAATACCCTGGAGACCTTCGATAGTTTCATTCATCTTGCGCTGCCAGACTTCTGGGGCAGAGCTGATACCAAAGGGCATCATTAGCTACCTGAAACGACCAAACGGGGTGTTGAAGGTCGTGTAGTAGCTGGATTTCTCATCAAGCTTAATTTGCCAAAAACCACTTTTGGCACCATTACGCTATAGACCTTGGCATTGCTGAGGCGTGTTGCCACATCTTCCACTGTTGGTAATGGATAATGGGAACGTTTGATGGCCATGTTGAGGTCTTTAGGATCCAGGCAGACTCGGATTGAACCATTCTTCTTGGGCACGATCAAAACACTGGAGACCCAGCTGTCTGTTGGCTCGGTGACGGGTGTCATGATGGCATCTGAAACCATCTGATTCAGCTCTTTCTTCATGGCTTCCTTTTTGGGCACAGGAACACGGCGAGGAGCATGTACGGCAGCGGGCACTGTCTCGTCGAGGAGGATGCTTTATTCTCCAGGCAAACAGCCAAGACCGTGTCTTGCGCAATGGCTTCACCTGCTTGTTGTTGCTCACTCGATACTGCCAGGCTGTTAATTAACTGGGGCAACCACAGGTGAGTCGATGATCTTGACAAGACCCATGCCTTGAGAGGTCTTTAAACCAAGCAGAGGTCTCACCTTTTGGTCGACGATGACAAAGGATAAATCATGCTTGTGGCTATTATGCTCCACTCTAAGACCTAGTGCCTTCCGTTTTGAGCGATCGTGCATGACCAATGTTATGTTTCTTGGAATCATTTTTGATCCATTTACGTCTTGGGTACCCTAATGTAATCCTGAAGTGGTAGAATATTAGCTGTGGAGCCCGTGTCAATCTGAAATGTAGTAATGGTAGAATTGTTCAGCTTGAGTGAGACAAGCGCTTGATCTTGTCCTTCAACATTGTTGATGTAAAAACAGCAGCATCCTGCCCAACACTGTTGACTTTCTTGCTTTCGGGTACGCTTCGATCTTTACGTCAAAATGGCCTGTTTGTCCACACTTTCTGCTAGTTTTGCCTGAAGCAGGACACAGCTTTCTATGCAGGGGGTGTTGATGGCCACAAAAGATGCATTCTCGACTGGTTGTTCACCAGCTTGTCTGTTCGCACCTTTTGAGGGATGTATTTTTAGATGTATTTTTTTAGATGTATTTTCATGGATGACAGATTCTTCTGAAATTTCCGTCGCTTGCGAGCGTGTTACTTGAGTTGTCTTGATGATTTGACTAGCTTTATCCAGGTTGAGGTCTCGCTTGCCAAGCAACTTCTCACAAATTTTGCTATCCGTGACGCCAAGGATGAGTCTGTCGCGAACGAGCGATTCACGCAAGACACCAAAACCACACGTCGAAGCCAATTTCATTAAGGCAGTTATGTAGTTGTCGAGCGATTCGGTTGGCAATTGGTCTCGTTTAAAGAAGACATACCTTTCATACGATTTTCATGGCATCCTCCTCTGTGGACCACTGAATTAAATGTCTCATACATATCGATCCCATCTTTACCAATGACATTTAACAGAGATGCCACTCGAACGTCGTTGGATTTCTTATGAATTCCCGCAGCTATCTCGTAGAATTTCCATTCTCTAGTACAGAATAGCTTCCAATTTTCCCCTTGGTGCAGTCTATCTGTGAGATTCAGCGGTGTGGGTGGTTTCGCGGTTGTACTAACTGCAGCCATCGCAAATAATAATATTATCCTCGACACACGGGAACGTAAACTATAACATTACTATTGAATATTATCAATTACGAGCGAAACGTCGACTTTGCAAGACTCCGGAGCAGTGAACTCAACTTTATCCTACCATTTGGGTCTTGATCCTAGCTTCTGACACCATAGTTATGATCATGTAAACATCATAAAGTTGTACACAAAAGGACAAGTACGTTTTATTCGAAGACGCCTCAAAAAGCGCCAACCCTCGTGACTTACGTAACCGCTTTACTAAATAATTATGAATATTTATAAATGTAATATCATAATTAGTGAATGTGAGAGCTCGGAGTAGACAGATGATATGCAATAGACGATCGTCGAAATCCCGTACAGGAATTGAACCTGTAACTTCTGATTGCCGGTGAGACGCTCTAACCAACTGTACGGGACTCAGAATCATTTTCTGAGGATATGAGCTTGACGCCGGATCGTCACATATCGTCGCTCTTATTCTATGTTGATGACTGATGAGTATCTTTGACATAAGGCCACACTCTCAGAAATTAGCGTCACACTCTAAGAAATTAGCGTCACACTCTCAGAAATTAGCGTCACACTCTCAGAAATTTTCTGAGACGGGAGGGCGTTTTTTTTTTTTTTTTTTCAAAATCACCGAAATTCTACGCACGACGTTGCGAAGAACACCGCCATTTTGACATCCTCGTAACCCAGACCAACGCGCTCCTATACTCAGTATATAGCGCCCCAAAACGAAGAGTTTTTAATACATCAATTTTAGCGGTTCTTTCGCTGCTTTCTTTGACATTTATATATTTTAAAAAAATCGAGAGGCGGGCGGTGACGCTAACCAAGTAATTTTTTTTCTTTGGCCTAAGGCATAATTATCAACATTTTCACAAGCGTACAGAGCGTACTCTTTTTTCCGACCTCCTCCCAGAGCGTGCTCTTAAATTTTGAACCTATGCACAACGTCTGCTCTCTTCACCAAGAATTTGCGTAGTGTTTCTATTTCATGGTCGAGTGAGCTATTGTTGTGATAACGAAGCACCGTTAGAAAAAGAGGGCCTGGGACCGAGGTTGTGATTCCACCACGATCCAGTTTTCTTTTTTGAAGGATAATTTTCTTGCCAAAATCGCTGCAAATGGAAGCACTGCTGTGCATTCAATGAAAGCCATCGACATTTTAAAAAGCGTACATTGTCATTAACCCCCTCCCCCCAGCGTACGCTCTGTACGCTTGTGAAAATGTTGATAATAATATGGATGACCCCTAAGTTAAATTAGACAAAACAGGTACTAATTAAGGACAAAAGCCAGTGCTAATTTTATAAAGCATGAAAAGTTTTTTAGATCGAATTATATCATCAATTGGCAACCAACCTAATTTAGTGAATAATTTTAGCGAATTATCAAAAAAGTTGGCATTTAGTATCAACCTGGCACATCTCTTTTGAACTCTAGGTAATCTGCTTAACTGTTCTTTGGAGTAATTTCCCCAAACTGTACAA
The DNA here is from genome assembly GCA_035772405.1 of Chrysogorgia sp. JL179-B06. Classification (NCBI taxonomy): domain Eukaryota; kingdom Metazoa; phylum Cnidaria; class Anthozoa; order Scleralcyonacea; family Chrysogorgiidae; genus Chrysogorgia; species Chrysogorgia sp. JL179-B06. Next base: position 2,123,112 of record JAYKKM010000043.1, read on the forward strand.
CAATGCAAGAAAGTTGTACAGTAATATTCGATTTTGAAAATTAAGATATTCGCTGGCTCTTTTGAGAAGACAGATTCTAGAATTCAATTTACCTTATAACATAATCAATATGAAGATGCCAGGTAAGATATTTATCAATTTTTATCCCTATAGGAGTTTTTCTCCGTTGCTTTCATTAAGCGTTATGCCATGTATCGCTAAATTCATGCTCTTTTTGTCGCCATGGATTAATTTTTGCACAGTCCCAATTAACATATGCTTGGTTTTATTTTGTTTTATTTTTTTTATATGTATATATATATATATATATATTTTTTTTTACGCGTCATAAAAACTGTAATTATTATTATTTATTATTATTAACCAACCACCATCATCTCTCATGGCGAAGTTGACCTCAACAACATCGAGAAATTTCGCTACCTAAGAGTGCAAATCGCTCAAGATAAGCCATCAACGGGAAACAACGAACTTCAATAATCCACACAGCTGAGTCAGATGAAATATCGTGAGCATAGGAACTCACTCGTCAACAAAAAAATCTGGCAGCACCCGGTTTACCTCCTACAAGCTTTTGTCCGTTCTACACTATATTACCGCTGCGCAAAACTGGACTGCAAACGGGTTCCAGTTTCGGTTCAGTATTGGCTGCAAATCAAGTATATGGCATACCCTGCAGATAAGGGCGGCAAACACGTTCCAACCAAAGCGCCTGTTGTTTGATGATTCCAACAAGAAAAAGAGAGGTTGTTCACCATTGTTGCAAACAATTTCGAAGGAAACAGGGTTATCCATCGACACCCTCTGCCAGAAAGCGTTTAAAAGAGGGAAGATTAATTGACGCGGTATCAGGAGCAGAATCCATCCATATCATCAAAAGAACTTAAAGAACTGGAAAGTGTTCAAAATTTCCTCTATGGCGTAATTTCGACAATTAATGAATAATAATGAATATGAGAAATACATCACTCGATTCCCAGTGTATATATATACAATATTTTCAACCAGCGTCAACTTATAGGAAGACGAGCAGGCAGACTGAGTGCAGCAATGCCGAAGACAGCTCATACAAGGGCTTGTTGCCACAAGAAAGGCTGGAGCTATGGTTTTACTTGGAAAGGAAGACTGATCTTTGATTTTTAAAGACCATGAGATTCCACATGATGTAGCTTTTCTTACTACAAAATATTGTGAAAACAAATTTAATTATTCCCTGTATGGAACAAGAAAATATTTCTTAATTTAGGAAATATTTTCTTAAACCAAAGCTTTTCTCTTAAGACAAGTGTTTTATTTTTGCAGTGTATAGTGTCATATGGATTTTCATTCTAGTTTTCCCTATAATAATTAAGACGTTTTCTTACTATTTATTAAGTAATTTTTCCATGGAAGAGTAAACGGATTGCAAAATTATTTTTTGGGATCACTTTTTTTGGGACCTTGATAGCCAATCAGATGGCTTCTCAGATGGAAAGTGATCACCAAAAAAATTTCTGCTCAGGGTTGTGGGGGTTAGGATTTGGATTATTTAGGGTTAGGTTAGGATAAAAGTTGTTTCACGATATTCAATCAGATGGCTTCCCATGGAAAGTGATCCAAAAAAATGTTCAGTATATCCATTTCAGTATATATATTGAAATAGGGTAGCGTCTGGTTGCTATTAATAGCTCAAAATGCGGACAAACAAACCAAATTTGACTCACAAATGATTGCAAATGTTATAGTCGCAATAATTATGGGTAAATGCGGACAAACATCTCGACGAAGTGCTATTATACTAGGCACTGTGTCTAGGATCACGCTCAATGGGGCTCGAGTCTATGTATATAAATAGTAAGTCGTACAACAGTGATAGCTATAAATTATTATATGGCTTCGTAAGAGGTCTTAACGCAGCTTTTCTGCAATTTGATTGGTGTGAAAATGGGAGAAATTCAAAAGAGCCATATAATAAAAACCTTATTTGGTTTTTGGATTTTTGCCTTGTATGCTGACAGGCCGCGCGGAGGATAATGTTACCATATAGAAATATTTAGCAACAAGCCCTACAATAGTAATAGGGTTACCTGCAAATATATAGTACGGCGTAATACGGCTTCAAATTAAAGTAATAAGATATACAAAAGTAGAAAGACCTACCTAAATATATATAGGACCCAACGGCTAATACTATAGAGCCTACAAATGTCAAATAAAGCGTACGAAAGTAATAAAGTTTGCCGCGGTGCATGTGACGTCTGACTCCACGCGATTTAAGTGTTTGCCAGAGTGCTGCATTTTTAGTATAGAAAGCTTAGAACGACTGATATCATCAGCACAAAATGAAACTAAGATACCCGTAGTGGTATCCTAGGTGCAGCATGAAGTGGAATGTTAATTGTTATTTAAGCGCTTTTAAGTAATTATGCTTACCCAACTGTCTTTTTATATACATTATATTTACAATTTTAAATTACAGAACGTTTTTCTCAATCGTTGCCGAAATGAATAGATTGTGAACCATTGAGGCTGTTCAAACAAGTTAGAATGGAGTATCTTTAACGTTTTAAAAAATAAGGATTTACAATTTTTAGGATAGGTGAAGATTATTATATTTAAGCAGTGGTATATTTAGTCGTACGATGAAGTCGTACGAGACTGATAAGTGAAGTCGTCAATCGAAAAACACGACACACGTGGTAACGCAAAATTAAAAATCGACAAGCGCGAGGCACACGAGATCCACTCACACGCCAAGTTTGATTTGATTTCATAAAAAAACTCTGCGATTGGTCAGGCATTTTGAATTTTCATGATGCTACGCTGGCGTGCAAGATGGGCTTTTCTAGAAAAATGAAAGTTTTTCAACCTGTTTATGATAATTAATGCTAATTTATATTAACATAATGTGTCTTGTTCGGGAAATTTCGGAAAGCACTAGTAAAAGCCGGTTTTAGTATTGGGCTATCAGAAAATGTATATAGCTTTCGCAGCAGTTATGGTTATTTCCAGAGATATCAATAGAACAAAGGTGGTTCAATTTTGGATGTTTTTCAGCCCGAACAGCTAGGAAAGAGTTAACTATAGAAGTGGGGGAGTTCTCTTTCTTTGAAAAAATAAATTATGAATTGAATTATGACAAAATTCCAAAACGCCATCTCGAGCTATTCTGCGCGATGCGTGCGAATTGCTAGCGGCGTTACCAAAACCTACTATATCTGAATTGATCGGCATATTTCAGTGATTTTGAGAAATAAAATTCTGTCATGCCAAAAAAATGTTATAAAAGAAAAAAAAAATTTTGTTTCTGAAAAGAATGGCATTACCGAAGATTATTTTATAATCTGCCTATTGATCGTCCATGATGCTTGAATGAAAAACAATAAATGGTGAAGGAAAATTTCGAGTGTTGGAATACATACATTTTAAGACCAAACCGGGAACAGTTGCGAAAAATGCAACTTCAAGACCTTGGTCCGGCTCGAATTGAACACGCGACCCTGCGATGCTAGTGTAGTGCTCTGACCACTGAGCGCCGTGAGCCTAGTCACGAGTTCTGTATATATAGTGGTGGTAATGCCGGGATACGATTCTGGGTATATTACAAGTAATATTTGGCATTTCATTCGATTAAACTACATGTTCGAAGGATTTGTGGTGAAGGAAAATTTCGAGTGTTGGAATATATACATTTTAGGACCAAATCGGGACCAGTTGCGAAAAATGGAACTAAAGGCCTTCCGGAGCTCAGTGCCCCGACGAGCCACGAGTTCTGAAAATATAATGTGGCAACGCCGGGAGAAGAACCGGAACAACACTCGAAATTTTCCTTCACCATAAGTCCTTGGAGCATGCAGTTTGATCGAGTAAAATGCCAAATATTACTTGTAATAAATAAAATGGGTGGTCTGCACCGTGCTTATTTTACACATACGTGAAGCAATTTGATATTTTGAAGGGAATTTATTCCATATGTTTCGCCATAGCATCGACCGAATGTTACTGAAACTAACAGAAGCTTAAGAAGATTTTCGTTTCTTCGCCGCTTTCTTTTTGAGATATATCAGTTTTGATATGCAACTGTACGGAATTTACGTCAACATGCATAATGACTTATTAGAGAAATGTGTGTATGAAGTGCAGGTTCTTATAATGGGTACTTACTAGTGAGAAATCAGGCTGATTTGGTTCTTATAACTGGTTCTTATTTCTAGTCAAAAACAATTGTTCCTGGTTTAGTGTTTTAAATTATTTGTTTCCTTAATTAGTGAGCAGTTGACCCTGGAAGGTCTTGCATTCACATAAATTGAACATTAACATCCCAATTGTATTTCATATTGCCAAATATATTTCATATTGTATTTCATATTAAAAGCCTCCAAATTTGATAAAATGTATCTCGTTGAGTACTAAACAACAGATTATGTTTTTTCATTTGCAATAATATTAAATTAAGTATATGTACCTGCCTATATACCTGCGCTTAGAACATGCTTTCTACTTCAGCTAAAGTACAAAAGTTAAGGTTTTTAAGAACCAGTCTCATTTGTCAGCCTGAAGTGGTTCTTGTATTTTGGGTGCTTAATTGCCTAAATTTCAGGCTGATGGTTCTTAATCCACTGGTTCTTTTATGCGGATTTTACTGTATAACATTCTCTGATAACTCATTGTGCATGTGTGACGTAAATTCCGTACATTTGCATATCAAACAAACTGATATATCTAAAAAAGAAAGCGAAGAAACGAAAATCTTCAAAAGAAGTTACTTTATCATTTTAAAAGTTCTTCCAAATAAAACAATAAAAAAGTTTGAGGTTAGGGGCACTTCAAACATGCAAAATCAAAGAGTATCAAACTGATATATATACACCTAAATTTTAAAATACTGCTTCGAGTCACCGCAAGGCAAATATTAACGATATATGCCTTTTATTTACACACAATTGATGAATGTTTGTAATGATATTGATTGCTATAGAGGCAATCAAGAAATTATGCTTACCCAGTTGTCTAGTATACATTTACACAAATTGTTTGTAAATCGGCGAGAAATGCAAATTTAGATTGTGAACCATTGAGGCTGTTCAAACAGGAATGGAGTATCTTTAAACAATTCAAAATATGACCGTCGATGTTTTTCATATCAAACATTTAAGGATTTGCAATTTTTGGTTATATAAAATAGAAAATGGTTTATAAAAGAAAATAATAGAACAAAATATGTTTATATATAGTATAATTGAACAAAATATATATGTTATTTACCAGAGGTCTAAAAAACTGCACCGGAAGTCGCCGAGGGACGTTTTTGAGACCAAGGGAAATATTTCTCAATATACGGACCGACCAAAACGGTAAATAATTTATTTATTTTTTTCCTTAATATCCTGGCTTGTTTTCTGGTCGTGTAATCAGTATTTCTAGTCAGTGGACAAAAAAAGGAAGTCTGTGCTTTCACCTTCGTCAAAGGAAATTATATTGAGAGTTAAGTCTTTTTTCGAATAAAAAAATGTTCAATATGTTCAATCTCGTTTGAGTTAATTTACAAATGTTTCTTATAATATTTTACGGCTTATAAAACGCTTTTAAAACTGAAATTATGTCGAGCGGGCCCGTACGAGCGGTCCTTATGGGCTCATATATACGGACCGCTCGTTAGCCAATCAGAAAGCAGGATTTGGTAGGATACGGTGGTTATATTTCAATAGATTATTTAGTTTTTAAACCTGTCACCCAGCTCTGTATAGCATAATAAAAAGAAAAACGAAAACTTCAATGTCTTAACTGAAATACTACGACATTCGGACGATGTGTCCTACTTCAGGTCATATGGAGAATATTGACCCAAATAAAATGGGTCGCAAGTGAATTCGAGACCATTCTCAACTAATCTGGCCCGACCAGTGGACGGACATTGCAATAACGTCGCGAGGTTTTTCTTTAAAATAAACTTTCGAATTATATATTTGTATGTTAGTTGTCAATTCCTATGTTCACGCCTTCACGGCAACGTTAGCGTAACGTTGTAATAACATTGTATCAATTTAAATCATACTAACATATACTTAATAACACATTGTTTACCACTTGATACAAACAACGCGACGATATCAATAAAATCGCTCGTTTTCTTCAGTTGCGCTGCTATAAGATTCTTTCACGATAGCTTTTCCTTCATTTTAAAATGATTGTGTGAACGTTGTAACAACGTTAACGTTGTCGCAAACGTTTTGACGACATATAAAGGATTAAATTTAGAGGATTTAATATAAGGCCTCTCGAGCGCACTTCCCAAAGTAGCGAAGCGATAGACAACTTCTTGTATACAGAGGGCTTTAATAATAATAATTAATATTAGAGAGGATTTAATATTAGTCATATATTCTGACCGTGTCTCAATACTATTTTAAGAGATTATGTAAAATTGTACTGTTTAAATGTTGGTAACAGAAAACATGTCAGTTGAACGTAAGTTAACATGCATGCAGATATCGTGTATCGGCCAACATTATGAATTGTGTCTTATATACTTAATCAGTATATATAGGAAGTAATTGGTCACATATTTTGTGTAATAGTTTTAGTATATGGGTAAAATGCAGTACCGTTACTATCATAACTGTAATAAAAAATGGTTTTTGTCCTGGTCGTTTTGGTAGTTGGTAAAGTATTGTGATTATTATTGCAAGATTTGGCACGGGGGGTGGAAATATTTCATTCGGAAATTTTCGACTCACCAATTATGACATGTTGGCTACGGCCAACTACTTTCACTTAAGTGTTTTTCAACATGTTGAAGATCTCTTATATTTCTATTTTTTATACTGTATATCCTGCAGTTCTTTTCAGAACTTTGTTTCTAATTATTTATACATTATAGCTCACGATCTCGCGTATAGCTGTCCAGAGAATATAATTTATTTGGCTTCGGTAATAGTAATGACAAATGCTATTAATTTTCTGATAATCGTTATTCGTAATTGAGTTGACCATTAATTTAAGAACTGATCTATCCTTTCAAGTGTGTACATCTCATACGTAAATATCTTGTTTATTTTCAATGAAATCGATTTTCTAATCTCGATTTTTCTCACGCGATTTTACACGAGTTATCTAGTTGATGGCCATCGGAAAAAAATATCTTTTAGGTAGAGATGTTAAGCCAGTCAACCAATAAAGTTTAATAACGATAATAGAGTGTCTTGTGATATTACGTAGCTTAAAGCAGTTCTGTCTTCGTGGATCCCGGCCGATTAGCAAGGAATTTCAAATACGCGACGTCCGACGAGCCAATAATTGCGCGTCACGTGAACTATACATCATCAAACATTCGGAAAACTATAAAACCAAGAACTGTCCAGCTATATTCAAGTTCTCTTGGAACATAGAAGCAAGGAAGCTCGAAGGAAACAAATTGGTAACAGTTTCTCTACAATCAGGTACAATGAAGTTCGCGCAAGTATTAGTCTTGTTCAGTGTGCTGTTTGCGTCCTCCTTTGCTGTAGCACGTCAAATAGACATGGATGAGCTCGTCACCAGGTAAAACTTTTATGTTTTATTGAGATGTTACGTTTAAATTATTTGAGGATAAATTCTCTGTTCCTTCTCGTACACGGTACAATAAACCATTCAAATGTTGCGTTATGTTATTCTTTTGATGTATGTCACACTATATGTTGTGCATGTTACGTTTGTTGCGTAGTACCGCATCGTGCTGTGGCCTGTGGTATCTCTGATCGAGCCGTGCCATGCCGTTTGGCCGGTGGTATGGTGTGGTATGGAAATCAGGTTTTGGAAATCTTCATTCATAATTTCAATCGGTTAACATATTTGGGTAATGTTCACCAAACCATCAACGCTATTTATCGTACGTATTTTATTATTTTAGAAATGATGAGAAGAGAGGCGCTTTTGTGTTCATTGCAAAACAGGCAATTGTGGCTGCACTAAAGTTGTACTGTCAGTCGAAGAAGCCGGGCCGAAGTAAGTGCGGCCGCAAAGTCAAATGCGGGTGAAGCCAGAGATAAATAAGTCAAGGGATGAATATGTCAAAGCAGGGCCGTAGCAAGATGTTTCAGGTTAGGGGGACCGAGCGCCGAAGGCGCGAGAACCCTGTAGCGTGGTCGGGGCCATTCTCCCCCGGAATTTGATTTCTAACTCTCTGAAACGCGATTTCCTGCATTTTGGGGTCAGTTTTACAACAAAATATTATGATCATAAACAACATCATTGCTGCCGACCGTAGGGAGGCAGCACACTATTCTTGACGCTTGCTTGGGTTCTATGCAATTCGTGCCAGTCCCTTTGGTCGAGCTATGTATAGTCGACCTGAATCTCGATTTGTGAAAAAAATTGGATGTCTGTTTGTCAACTCGACCATCGCTTAATATTCTCGACACACTTTTGTCCAGTTTGGCTTGCCATACGTAGGAACATCCAACAAAATGACATACTCCAGAGGGTTTACTGAAGCAATCCGAATCATCCGAATGAACTTGCGAACGTCACAACGGCCATGCATGCTTGATACCATTGAATGCTGACCTCAGTTTCAACGAGGAAAGATTCTGTTGTCAAGGTAAGATAGTAGTGCGAACTTCAATTTTCATTGTGTTTTGGTCGAGGTTTATCAGGATATTTCTCCGGAGAATTCATGGCTGTTATCTTTTATTTTTAGGTGCATATACTCACTGGTGTGAGTTTGTCCATTCTCACAGGAGCCATTGTGTTCGCGCTGATCAGCATTCTGATCAGACGTTTATATCTACGTGTGCCTATCACGTATATTAAATCAAATCAACCCATTGTGCTTGTCAAAAACGAAACGAGCAATTGTGCTCGTTAAAACCAAACCAAGCGAAGTCATTGTGCTCGCTAAAAACAATACAAACGAAGCGTCGACCGCTAAATTCTAGAATACCCGTCCACTAGCTTTCGCTATTTGCATCTGTTGACAGTTAGTAAATGGGTCAAATTACGGAAAGTTCATCATATACAATTGCTTCGTTCTATTTTAAAACCCCATTTAATTTGATAACTATCAACAAGTACACACAATATAAACCTTCGAGAGCAACCTGGTTTCTATTTCTGCCTCGAATCATAGGTAGCCCAGACACAAATTTCGAGTATGTATAGATATACATAGTTATATTATTATTTTTTTATAATTCATTTATTTACTGCATAAAAATACATACTGTTGGCCTGTAATTGTTCATATCTTCTTTCATAACATCAATATATTCTATATGACTTGTTTATAGATCATAAAGCTTAGCAGTGTTTCAAAATATTCATCAAATACACTGCTACTCTATATTACCCCCTGCGGTGTTCATCTCGCTTTACCGTCAGATAAACATTGTTATATTACTATTTTTACCGTAAAATATAAAGGAAAATCAAATTTACTGCTAGGACTAACTGCCTACTTAATATACCATGCAAGAGGGAAAATTTACACATATACTTACGATTAGACGGCTTTAAATCACATTTGAAGTCGACCAGGTTTTGCGGGCGAAATTTTACCTCTTGCATGGTATATTAAGTAGGCAGTTAGTCCTAGCAGTAAATTTGATTTTCCTGTATATTTTACGGTAAAAATAGTAATATAACAATGTTTATCTGACGGTAAAGCGAGATGAACACCGCAGGGGGTAATATAGAGTAGCAGTGTATTTGATGAATATTTTGAAACACTGCTAAGCTTTATGATCTATAAACAAGTCATATAGAATATATTGATGTTATGAAAGAAGATATGAACAATTACAGGCCAACAGTATGTATTTTTATGCAGTAAATAAATGAATTATAAAAAAATAATAATATAACTATGTATATCTATACATACTCGAAATTTGTGTCTGGGCTACCTATGCTCGAATGCGGTTTCAAAAGTTGACGAGTGTTCCGTAATCCGTAGAATATTTGCTCCGCGTCGACATCAGAAGAATACATAGTCGTCTTTATTCTTGAATATGGCAAATGTAGAAAATGTAGATAACAAGATAACAGATATTGAGCATGCAGAAACTGGTGTCCATATCAGAAACAAATTCTGATTTACTTAGTTTATCAACTGCTATGGTGTTCATATTGAACACTAATTCAGTTTATCAACTGTATAATTAGCCTGCGTGCAGTCTCTACATCGGAAACGATGACGAAACATTCATCGGAAACGAAACAGGCTACTGTATAATGTCAACAGTCGACTGTTTTGTTATACAACTGTTTTAGCTTTATGTTCAACTGCATTTTTATTGAACTGTTCAAGTTATACATCTGTTTAATAGTATACATGTTCATGAACTACCATATTGCGATTGAATAGATGTTATATAACTGTTCAAGTTATACATCTGTTTAATATTATACATGTTCATGAACTACCATATTGCGATTGAATAGATGTTGAGAACGGTTAACAAGGGGGGTCAGCCAACAACAGGGAGGGGGGCATCCACAAACGTGCCGCACATGCTTCATCCGCCCATGGATGTGCGTAATGAATAGCTTACCCCAGATAGATGTCTAACCCCAGCTAAGGGTAAGCAGAATTTTTCAAACGGGGCTCGTTTTATTTACCTCTCGTGAAATTATTTTGGGGTGGGGGAGAGGAGCAACAGCCAAAGGATTTCTTCCCGGCATGTTGAAAGTCTGAAAACGCTTTTAACTTGAATTAATTTAATTTGAATTAATTTAATTTTACAAAAACCCAAGGTTTTTACAGGAATGTGAAAATTCCCTTCCATGCACCTCAGAGTACCTTTGGTCCAGCAAGCTCTGTGTGAGCTTCATATATATGTAGAGCTCACTGCTCTGGTCTTACCTACACCATAACCGCATGGGTTCGAGGCTGTACTATCTCTGCAACTTTGACTTTAATAAGCCAACCACTTAATTTTGCACAATATCATGACTCACTTGGATTTCAAGGCAGCACTTCCCTTGCGATAGTAACTTCTAGTTTTAGTTTATAACCTTTACTTCCTTTGTCAATATCATAGTAGCTAGCTGCACATGGTCATGCATTGGTGCCTGGTCTGTGTGTGAAACTTATGTACGGAAAAGTGCCACCAGCCCTTTGATTTTTTTAAAAATCTATAAGCTCCGACGTTAATTCTAGTGCAATCTGAGACATGATCAGGCAGCAGCAGTATTGCAGTAATTACAGAATATTTGATTTTCTACCTTGAATTTTAGCGAAAAAATACCAAAATTATAAATCCAACTTCTTTTCTGTGAAACGTCAACATGACAACATATTATATAGTCGAGTGCAAGGCAATGCAAGCGAATATTTGAAGCGAGTTCGAACTTTCGCTTTATTGACAATGAATCGCAGTTGGAAAAGTTTACCGAGACCTGTAAACCCTCAAACCATTGCAAAGATTCTCTCCAAGATGAGAGAAACACAGATGAGAGATCAATCATGAAGACGGAATGGACAGCCGAAGGACAGGGAAATATTATATTATGTTGTGTTGACATTTATCCCGTGAAACTCCGTAATATTAATCATTATGAAACGTTGTGTTTTTGTCCGATTTAACATCAATTCTATATCGAAATCATCACTTGAATGAATCTGGCGAACCGAACGATGTAGGTTTCGTCTACTTAAAATGAGAAGATCAGATGTTTATATATGAGAAAATGCGTAAGCGATTAAAACGAGACTCGTCTTTAAAATCAAAGGACATGGCTTCAAGATCTATTCGTCGTTTACCCGATGATTTAATGCTTTTATGTCCATTAAACCGATGTAATTTCGTAACAGATATGTTTCGTATACCTTGCCGTTGATTTTTATATAAATTTTGCACACAAAGACCTTCAATCGAACAGATATTAGAAAAAATACAGCCTCGTACCCAGGCGCTTGTTTTGCTTTGCGCGACTTTGGGGCTGAGCGCGCGGGGGCTTTGGGGGGAGGACGCGACGAAAAGCCCCCGCGCGCTCAGCCCCCGCTGGAAAAAATAGCATTGCCGTGTTTAGCCACATTAAAGTGCCCCTGTGATCAAATTTTTGGTATCCCGAATTTTTACATATTTGTAAAGAGCATGGTGTTGTTACTTAACTTGCCAAATTTCAAGCAATTGCGAGCATGGGAAGTTTTATGGGAAGTTTTTATACGAGATTATACGGCCGCCATTACTCGAACATGTTCCGGAAGCTTAGGTTGCGATTAGAGGAAGTGACGTCAAAGACTCAACACGTGGCTAGTTATATATGAATATAAAGCTACTTGGGGAAAACTTTCTATTGTAACTTGTCGTGTAATTCGTATAATTTCCATAAAGCTTTGTCACGTGTTGAGTCTTTGACGTCATAATCACATACAACAAGTTTTGAGCAATGGCGGACAAAATTAGGGAGACTTTGGAGGTTAAATTTCTTGTGATAGAATGTTTGTTGTTCAATTTTTTTGGCAAATGCGAACATTTATTAACCTAAAATTATGTTCTGTAACAAAAAATGCCAGCAAACGTAATGTGATATTTCGTCGCAGGGGCACTTTAAATTCCGTCTGTCAGGCGTTCTGCATTGGGGGGGGGGGGCTACCCTGCGTGTAGACGCCTGATTTTTCTTCGAAACAATGCTTACACTGCTACAAAGTAGATATGAACAGAAAGAATAAAGCTGAAATGATCACACACAAAAACTCGTGCTTTCACGTCTAATTTTTTTTGGGGGACGCCATGTGTCAAAGTATAACTGGTCAAGCGTGCGTGTTAATCACAATTTCCATAGTTATCAACATTACCATATAACACACGGACCATTAATTAATAATTAATGAGCCAAAAACAAAGGAAATCAGCGAGACGGAGGTTTAGATATATCGGAGGAAGAAATTACACAAATAGCACTCCGAGATGACGTCAGTACCATGTTTGTCCGTATTTACCCATAATTCGTGCGGCCATAACAAAAGAAAATTGCATTTCATTTGTGAGTCAAATAATTTGGTTTGTTTGTCGGCATTTTGAGCTATTAATAGCAGCCAGATGCTACGCTATTAAGCTAACTTTTTTCCCACCTGATTTGTTTGAGATGTAATATGAAACACGCGGAAGAGTGTTTCATCAAGATATCCAAACACCCAGAAGTTTGTTCAACAAATTACTTCTCGGTATTTGGATATTCTAATGAATCAGTCCTTGCCAACGGCTGGCCTATTGGCATGGAGAGCAATTTATGTAAGCTGACCTGACGGGAAATGTTGACGAGTACCAAACGTTGTTTTCTTTATGTAAGTGTTGGAATATAAACATTTTAAACCGGGACCAGTTGCGAAAAATGCAACATCACGCGGCCATAATTCCGGCTGGAATTGAATCCCAAATGAAGTACTTATGAGTTATAGATTAAGGGTGTTTCTTTTTTCACATTGAAAGCTATGATCATCTACATTAAATGATTAAAAGGACAGCCAAAAGGGGTATTTACTATTTACGGAAAAGTGCGCAAAATGAAATGTACATTAACCCAGGGCATTTTGCCCCCAGGGCCATTTTCGCCGACCTTCCACCGATGAAAGATGTTGAAATAGTCGGTCAGGTGCCACGGTCATTTTGTCGCCAGTTCAGCGAATTTTTGCTCATTCATTTAAGCATTGCATCGCGCGAAGTTACTGGAAACTCGTTTCATGTAAGGGGAAACTCAGAGAAAATAAAAATGACATCATGAATCTGCATGTAACTGTAGGCGGAGTGATGAGTTAGTTTAGGCCTTGTTTACAACCGAGTTATCGAACGGAAATGGACCAATTAAATTCTATCTGTAGTACGTAACAAAACTCCAACACTCGAAATTTTCCTTCACCATAAATCCTTTCAACATGTAGTTTGATCGAGTGAAATGCCAAATATTACCTATATATATATTTCAAAAACTCATTAATAATGCATGAAGAAAACACAAAGGAAAATCACCATCGTGTCGTAGCTTTATATGTGATAAAGATTCATCCTAATTTACATAAACTTTAGCTTTGATTTTCTCGGCTTACACAACGTTATTTTTCAAAATTACTACGCCAACGAACTTACCAAATGTTGGTCGTTTTTTAAGCCGTTTAAAACACTCGCAGCAGTGTTTTATCAGATATAAAACACTCGGCTGCGCCTCGTGTTTTATATCTGATAAAACACTGCTGCTCGTGTTTTAAACATTACTTAAAAAACTCATTAATATTCATTAACCAAATTGTCCAATCACATTTCCGTATTTAGTCACGCGCAAGGCTTTTATACCTGATAAAAGCCATGAATACTAATCAGCATGAAAATTATATAAAGTCTATACGAACTATATATAAACATAAAATTGAATAAATTAAACTAACTAATAAATATGCGTAAATAGAACAAATACCAACAATAGTACTAAACAGTATACCGAACTACATGAAAGTGGTATATCTCGCAGAATGTGTGGCTTGTGGTTTGCAGGGGATAGGTTCTACTGTCAATTTTAAGAGCCGACTTGCAAATTACAAACTCGCACATAAAGCATAAACGTAGAACTTGCAGTACTGTAAATCACTTTTTGGACTGTCATGGTGTTGATCATTCGGCATTAAAATTTATGTTGATTGATCAGAGGCATGACAGTCTTAGAGAATGCGAGAATTTTTGGATTGGTGCTTTGTTGACCAATCGGGGAGGTCTTAATTGTGATCATGATTTTGTACAACAATAGTTTTCTTTATACTGTTTAGTACTATTGTTGGTATTTGTTCTATTTACGCATATTTATTAGTTAGTTTAATTTATTCAATTTTATGTTTATATATAAAGGAACTTTAGATTGTATTTCATTTTCTGACGAAGGCTGTCACATGCAGTCGAAAATTTATTAAATTGGTTTATAGTTGGTTTTGGGTCGTGGCCTGTTATTTTGTAATCTATAGATGTTGAATTGGCCGAGGCGGGTTTTGCTCTTTGTCGTTTACGTATATATATATATATATAAATATATAAACTTTATTCTTTAAAATGTCACTACTCGGAGTTTCACGCTCATGGCGATCATCAGGTAACTGACTTACTCTACTTCAACTGTTCCTTATATATACATTGTATTACGTCATGGTTTGGGGTACTTAATTACGTTATACCGTTTGTGTGGCATGCATACACCGAAACAACCTCAAGGTTAGCTATAGCTGTATGGAGAACATGAAAAACATAATCAACCGACACAACTCCCACATTCTCTCCCAGACGCCAAAACCGAGCACCAACAGTGATAACTGTAACTGCCAGAAAAAATCCGAGTGCCCTCTACCTGGAAATTGTTTAGCCAGCAATATAATTTACCGAGCAGAAGTTAACACCCCTGACGACAGTACAACAAAGACATATATTGGCATGACAAGCACCACCTTTAAGCAAAGATACAGTAACCACAAAAAATCCTTCGCCACGAAAAGCACATTAACGAAACAGAACTCTCAAAATACATCTGGTCTTTAAAGAAAAAGAAACGAAGCTATGAGCTAAAATGGTCAATTATCAAACACGCAAGTGCATACCGCAATGGATCAAAGAGGTGCTGTCTTTGTCTGGAAGAAAAGCTCTGTATTCTCAAGGCGAACAAAACACACTTGTTGAACAAAAGAACCGAGCTCCTTTCAAAATGCCGGCGTGAGAACAAAGCATATCTGAACAATGCATGCCACACAAACGGTATAACGTAATTAAGTACCCCAAACCATGACGTAATACAATGTATATATAAGGAACAGTTGAAGTAGAGTAAGTCACTTACCTGATGATCGCCATGAGCGTGAAACTCCGAGTAGTGACATTTTAAAGAATAAAGTTTATATATTTATAACTCGCTCTACCTCTTTTGGTATTGAGCACTCTTGTCTATCAACTAACAATTTTTATACATCTTGATATTATATATATATATATATATATATATATATATATATATATATATATATATATATATATATATATATATATATATATATATATATATATATATATATAATATATATATATATATATATATATATATATATATATATATATATATATATAATATATATATATATATATATATATATATATATATATATACATATATATACATATATATACATATATATATATATAGGTTCTAAGGATTTATGGTGAAGGAAAATTCCGAGTGTTGGAATATATACATTTTAAGACCAAACCGGGACCATGAGTTGCGAAAAATGCAACTTAGAGGCCTTCCGGCTGGAATTGAACCTGCGACGAGTTAAATATATTTATTTGAACAAAGCTTTAAAATACGTCGAAATCATGGTGAAATGGTAAATATAGTTCTTACAAGAACTGTTTGAAAATACTACTGATATAATTATACAAACACATTTATATAAACACATTTACCAAATCTATCAATGGCGTAATGCTGGAGCAAAGGATGAGAAAGAGAAATGAGTTCTTAGAAGACGTGTTTAAAGATTTGGGAAATAAATAGGCTTAACATAAAAGAGCACGATGCATTTCGGCAGACAACTTATCATGAAGTGCTACGTCTGCTTCAATAGGTGATCCACTATAGGCATGTGCTATACTGATCCGAAAGTCTTGCATTGCATGCATCGAAAGCATCTTCATTTTGAGCAAGGCTCGACACACTTTGGCTACCGAGAAAGCGTTTATGTTCAGATGATATTAACAAGGAATAAAGTAAATTACATCTCTTGACAGAGAGTCTGAAAGTTGCAATTATGCTCAATGTGAAGTCTCGAAATATGACTTTGTAAGATTTTGTTCTTACTTAGCTGACATTGATTCACTCTAAGAAAACCTTACTGCAATGTTCAGAGAGGACTGAGCACCAGCCTTTTGTTCAGATAGCATACAACATATTAAGAATCTGTCATCATATACCCTCTCTTCCATTGAGAAAGATGTGTTGTCTAAAGGTTTAAACTTTGCAATTCCGCAATCTAAAATAAAACGCGAAACTATCTTTAGCGAATTTGAGATTCTTTGGTCACAACAGGAAAATCTGACTTTATTCATTCAAAACTTTATTTTTGAAAATTCTTTTGAGGGGAATGTAAAATATATGCAATGCGCTTAGTTGTTCAATTGAAGCTAATATTTGCGCTGAGTACTGTTTCTTTTATTAACCATAATGGACCGAGGTCGAGAACAATGTCGTGCAGCAAAATATTGCGAAATTGACAAAATATCTAC
This sequence comes from Chrysogorgia sp. JL179-B06, assembly GCA_035772405.1. Classification (NCBI taxonomy): domain Eukaryota; kingdom Metazoa; phylum Cnidaria; class Anthozoa; order Scleralcyonacea; family Chrysogorgiidae; genus Chrysogorgia; species Chrysogorgia sp. JL179-B06. The sequence goes on from JAYKKM010000043.1 coordinate 2,140,322, forward strand.
TTTTAGTATTTTCGAAGTATTCGATCCATATATATTTGTATTGTATTTGTATTTAAACTTATTTAAAAACGGTAGCCCTTCAGAGCGCGTAGGCATCTGGTTTCCAAGGGGCCGTTTATACCAATAATACATTATATAATAATTACAGGACATACAGGATAAAAATAATATACAACAGACCAAAAATATACAAAAATAAACAAATGTACATAAACTTAACTAAAATCTATTTAAAACTACAAAACCATTAACTAAATTACTAAATACATAGACTTAGTTGCCCGAGAGAATAGCCTTGAACTGCTTTAGTGAGCATTTATTTCTTTTAGTATCTTCAGACTAGCACCAGACTAGCACCAGACCAGCACCAGAATAAGCAATACTTTTCTTCATAAAAGTTGTATTGGGTTTTTGTAAGGCGTAGTCAGTGTTATTACTGCGTAGACTATATATTGAATTGTTGTTAACACTAAACATGCTGGTCATGCTATTTGGAAGTGTGTTGTGTTTTACTTTATGCATAAATAATAATTTATTATATTTCCTTCTGTCTTCCAACGATTTCCAGCCTAATTCCCCCAGCACGTTCGCTGATGGCACATCATATGATTTTCCAGTAATGACTCTTGCCGCCCTATTTTGCATTTTTTGCAATTTTTCTTGTCTACAATAGTCAAAATGTGGGAGAACTATAGCATTGTACACATTTATCAATATTGGTTTAGGAACAAACTTTTTCATGCGACGAAGCATACCGATTCCTTTCAAAGCTTTCTATATCAGGCCAATTATCCAAGAAGATCCACAGATTTTGTCAAGGCTATATATAGCGCTTCAGATAAAGTTACAACTGAAGTGTGTACATGTATTTCTACTTGTATCTTGTTTATCCCCTATCGACCGGCGTTTAGTCCGATCATCACTCCAGTCTTTGTTTATAAAGGGTGGAGGCTATTTCAGAAACGGCGTCCAGAAGTATAAAATACGAGAATGATAACGTTATTTCTCGAGTACAAGAGCAGATACTATTAACATTTCTAAACATTATACTTGAAGGCCTTTTGAAGTATTTTTTGGGGGCACACTTTCTCCCTTTAACCACCGAACAGCACTTCACCTGTACGTACCGTGACAGTGCGCACGTATTTTTAACATCATTCATAATCATTCCGTGTTTTACGCTCATTTCGAGCTGTTTCATCTAATCCACATGATACTTTCTATCATATCTAATAATATCCCACAATTCCCATTTAGTGTGCACCAGGTGTGTCCAAAGTGGCCTTAAATTTTTCGGTGACGAGAGTGAGTATTTTTTATTTATTTATAGAGAAAAAATTGTTATAGTTAAAGGACATTGGCAACAAAAATTAAGTTTGTCTAATATGAAAGAACTCGTAAAATGATAGAGTAACATATTTTACAGTTTGTTTGATATGTAAATGAGATTTCAGGTGTTGGGTAGAGAAGTTTCACACATTAGAATATTAGTTCCATCTTCAAGTTTGTTTCACAAATTTACTTGAAAATGTGCGTATAATAACTCCTCATGATAATGAACGCTGTAAACTTAGCAATCACTGAGATATAAGATATTTTTTAATGAGTGAAAATTCCCTACCCAACACCCGACGTCAGAGACCATCTCATTTACATATCAAACAAACTGAAATATTTCAAAAACGAAGTAAAATATGGGAAAGTTGTAAAATATGTTACTCTATCATTTTACGAGTTCTTTCATATTAGACAAACTTGATTTTTGTTGCCAATGTCCTTTAAATTTGTGCCATCAAGTCCGTTTCTGCGCATGTCCACGATTCTGTTCACATGATTTGTTTATATAAGCATTAAACATTCAGTACCGTAAACTGCGGTCCGCAGTTTACGGTACTGAATGTTTAATGCTTATCTGCGGAATATAAGCTCTCCCGTTTATAAGCCCCCCACCGTTTATAAGCCCACCTAAAACCCCTTACAAAATTGTATAAGCCCAGGGCTTATATTCCGCAGTTTACGGTATTCTATATCGCTCATTTGTTTTCCACGCTTGGGATTTTCCTCCCAAAAAACTGCTCTATTCTTAAGGTGGTCTTGGACAAAAAAATTTCCAAAAAATCAAATTTTCAAAACTACCAAATTATACATTATTAATCGTGCAGTGAAAAGGGGATAAATATTGCAAAGAGTGGTTTTCAGATAATGAGGCGACACAATGGAAAACAATGAAAACAATAGAACGGAATACAATAGAATACAATAGACAATACAATAGACAATACACTTTAAACACGAATTTATCAAACCGTTATTTTATTAGACGCTATGCTACATTCAATATTAGTTGTATAGACATCAAATTTTCAGAATTTGATTATTGTAAATATAGATCTCAAACTTAAAACTCAAAAATTTAATGCATGGTATATGTTTTAGAAAATTCTTTTTTCTCGACTGTGTTTATCCGAATTTTGGCATTGTTACAAACAAATTAAATTTTTCTCTGTTGGGGTCGTCATGGTAACAACACATAAAATTGACTCATTTAGTGTCAGCATATATCCGATCTTATTATACACTCACACAGAATCCACCAATCAATTGTCTCTATTAGCATCACGTGGCAGCCCAATATTTTACGATGTAGGACAGCTACATATTGGGCAGTAACCTTTGGACTGTTTACGCGGTCTGTTCACGTGCAAGGCAACGTCACTTTATCTAAATCGAAATTTCATTGGTTGAAGTACTTCTCGCGGAACGTGATGTTTTTCCGCGTTTTTTTTTGTTATTCTTTTTGACGACCAGCAACCTTTTGAGTCTTTTGACTGTTTAGTTATTGTTTATTTGTTTATTAACTTTACAACCAAGCAAAGATGCAAAATAATTAATACAACGGTTAAAAATAAAAAAACAGAAACAAAAACGGAGCAGTTTTGAACATAAGTGAAGAACATAAGAACAGTCTTTACTGTCTGTTTACGTGCGAAGAATTAAACATCTTTGTGTTAAGATATTTTGTTCGATATAATAAAACACTTATTGGATTCATCTTCGCCCAATATTATAAAATATTTAAGTCTCGACTTGCAATATTAGGCTCGACCTTCAGTCTCGCCCAATATTGAATTCTCGACTTAAATATTTTGTAATATTGGGCTCAGAGAAATCCAATAAGTAATAATGTCCATCCAAAATATGTTTGAAAATACAAACATTACACTAGAATGTTATTATTTTTGTCCAAGAACACCTTAAATGCGGAAAACTATATATCAATCGATGTGGCCTGTTCTTGTGAGGGGATGTCAGTGAATGGAATTGAAATATAGATATGGAGGAATGACCTATATGCATTGATTGACCTTATCAAGAACATGTTACAGCCCTGTCAGCCCACACATAAATTACATGGTCTACTACCGGACAAACATTCGAATATAAAAATGAGGGAAACTAGAGCGAACATTAATAAAATTTGTAACTTTTCTTGCAGAACAGATGTTTTAAACGTAGCCCTTACTTTATTCTTGTACGAAGAGTATGTCTTCCTGTACAGATTTGAGAGTCGCGGCGATGTATAAATATGTTTATTATATACGTGACAAAATTACTGGATTCTGATTGGCGGAGAGAAGTGCAATAAATCATTAATTGCACTCGAGTGCAATAAATGAGAGTGCAATTATTAATTAACGTAATTTTATCATGGAAATAATAAACAATTAACGGCTCGTGCAATTTTGGCAAATTTTCAAATATCACTCGTAGTGATACCATCGTGTATTGAGCACTCTGTTGTCGCGGAAAAACCGCCAAGCACCGTATATATATGTATATACTCATCAGGTGATTATCGCGTCTGATGTTGATGCCTTGGTAATTTGAAATTGTATAGGTCTTAGTTTGAACCATTATACGGGTGACGTCATAACAATAATATGTGGTTTAGGTTTACAGGGTTATGAATAATTACTAGCTGATTAGATATGTTGAAATATGGCCGGTTATTTGTTGCATAACAAGTGTTTTTTTCTATGTCTAAATGTCGATATAAGTTCGTTCCTAGTGTTCAGTGAGCTTAGTTCTGGATGGAAAATTATAATACATTTTTCATACAGGCATAGATTACATCTTTTGGTTTTGTTGGAATAGCTAGGGCTTGCATTGCTTAATTATTCTCCATTTGATCGAATATCGGATATCAGATTATTTTAAGTTCCAAATATATTTGCTAAGTTCAGTGGCATGTTTCCGTTTTGGATTTCTGAAAGAGCTGGTGTGGTTGTGATATCTGGTTTTGAATGCGCCCTCAGTCAGTCCGACGTAGGTTTTTTCTTCCCCGTTGTCTTCTCTTGTGACTGTGGCTTGGTATACGATCCCTACGGTTTGGCATATTCCGGAGAGTGGGCAGGTTTCTGGCTGGCGGCAATTGCACTCTTTAGTTGCAGTTGGGTTGTTTTGGGTTTCTTTAATAAGCAAAGACTTGTTGTGCGCTGAGATAATGTTTTGCATGTTGGTCATGCAGCTATAGCTTAATTTAAGGGTGTTCTTATTGAATATTTTATATATTTATTTTATATATCACCCGCCACCAATACTCCGCAGCGTACCAGAAACCATCAACAGAAGGCTGTCTAACATTTCTTCCGATAAACAATCGTTCGACGCAGCGATTC